>KZ452270.1:96794-192203 GCA_002786265.1 Apostasia shenzhenica | reverse complement strand
ACCTTCTACACATACAATAATATTTAAAAATATATATTTATATATATATAAATATATAATATATTATTATTATTAATTAACTAAAAAAGACTTGTATTTACATGCTTCATATATATATATATATATATATATTTATATTTATACTTAGTATAAAAATACCTTATTTATACATATACATATATATATTATTTTTACTTTTTTTTTGCTAGCACTACTTTAAAATTCTCACTTGCTTGCTCAAAAGAATTTGCTTAAATACTTTTGTTAAAAAATAATAAAAGCCTCGCGATACTAGGTACTTAAAATTTTTAATTAGTATTAATTAAAATTTAAAATTTTGATTACACCCAATTCACTTTCTTTTTCGTTGTGCAAGTGGACTAACATGATTTATTATATATCAAGATATTTTAGTTGAATACTAATAATTATACAACAATCAAATGATATATTGATATACTTCAAATGAATACAAACATCTAGTGACCGATTCATCATCTGTTAAGATATTTTATATAAATGCTAGCAATTAATCAGCAATTAGATCGTCAATGCACATAATTCAACTATTTTGCCAAAATACATTAATATATACTTTAATAGTTATATACTTGCACTATTTTTTAAAATATATTTACATGTAATAAATTAATTTTTAATGACATGCATTCAAATGAACTGTATTCAGAACTCCATTTTGGTAGAAGAACTTGGGAACAAATTCTTACTAATCTCCTACAAGTTGGGGGCCCAAGAGGAAAGCCCAGGATGAAATAGGCGGGCCTTTTTTAAAGGATTCGGCCCATCTTAAACAAAATAAGGTGTTAGCTGCTAGATTAACAGTGGAGATTCGAGTCGACTCAACTTTAATGTAAATATTTTGATTTCGAGTTAGGTTTAATTTAAATAGGTAAAATTCATTTTAAATTGAACCGAGCATCATCAAAAACCGTAATATATAATTCAATTATGCATATTATCTATTAGGGTACAATGCATCTTTGCTAGGTCCTTAATAAAAATATAATAATATAAATTTATTTATATCTACTAAGTATGCCTATACACTTTAATTTCTAAATATTTTTATCATAACAAAGTTATATAAACAAAATTTTTAAAATGATTTAATTTGTTTGTGGTTATTTAAATGAAGTTAATTATAATTTAATTTCAGGCGAGTTAGTGGGCTTTTAAATTTAAGTTAGTGGGCCTTTACTGTGCTACTACTATAAGAGAAAACACAAGGAGTTGGAGGTCATAATTTTTTTTTAATAATAAGAGGTCGTTAATTATTATTTTTTGATAATAGAGGTAGTTAATTGATCAAGGAATTGTTGAAATTGCTTCTAGTGATGAACTTCTAACAAGGCCTTTTTAGTAGTTGTAAATGGACCTATTGGGCCTTTAAAGGCCCATAATCTGAGGAACCTTATCATTGGGCCTATTGGACACAGTGAACAATAAAAAGCCCATGAGGATCGGCCCGCTAAGACTATCTAAGATATGGTTGATCCATTGGCCCTTCAAAAGCCCATTTAATGGTGGGAATAGGCTGAAGCTTCTAGAAAGCCCATTTAATGGTGCTGCCGGTCTCCTCCTCGCTGACCTCTCCGATCGGCAACTCCTCTGCGGAAGTCACCTGGGCCGGAATGGCTTCGCCTTCCACTTCGTCGGCAGCCATCACCGTTGGCGCTGGGAACCGCCGGCGATCTCGTCCTACTTTGAAGAATCGACCTTCAAATCCCTTTGAACGCGGCAGGTGGGCCAATCTCTCTCTACCTTCGCTGGATTAGCCATACGGTTGTCGTCATTGTTGTTCTTCATTTCCCTCAGGACCAAAGGGTTCGGCTCGCCGGGTTCCGGCGATGAACCAATCCATCGCCCACACTCTGATGATAATGACATCCAATCCTTCACCCACGGAAGGGACTATGTTGACGCGTATGAAGCGGTATGTTACCAACTTCCAATTTCAGTGAAGCGAGCATTCGCGTTTTCTCTGGTCTTGCACTTCTTTTTTTTGATAAACTCGTCTTGCACATCTTTGTAGACACAAATGAGGAAATTGAAATAAAGCTTATACAAAGCTCTCCAGTTATGAACAAGCATGGCACATGTGCGTATGGTTTTGAAAATTTTGCCAAAAAACTACCGTTTGCATATCCATTATACATTATACCATTAACCTTGTCATCCATTTTTCATGTAGATATATTAGCGTACGAAATTTAATCCAGTGTGGGACATACTTTCTGTGAACCAGAAGTTAGGTATGTTTCTCATGAACTATTTTGTGTTTTCAAGTCCACATTTCAGAGGACAAATAGCTATAATGCATGTATTCTTTTAACCTTGTTGTATAGTGCAAACCTAAAATCAGCTTTAAGATCTTGAGCGAATAAACAAATACATTAGAAAAATCTCAACCGTGAAAATCTCTTTAACTGGTAAGAATAAAACAACTATCTACTTTTGAGAACTTGGGTATGTTTTGTGTAAAAATTGTGAAGCTTAAGCTTTTAGTCAGTTGATTACCTTGAGATGTATTGTGATCTCGGAGCCAAAGATTTTTAGTTGGAGCTCTAGTTTCCCCTTATTATTTGTAGTGTATGGTATGCTGATTGAATCAACATTGAAAGGAAAATAAGTTTGCACCTATGAGGACATATAGGAGTAGAAAGTTATTTCGGGCCATAATTGATAAGCTTAAGCTTTTGGGATAGTTGGTTACTGGTGATTCAACACTTCTAATTTTAGACACTAATTTTTAATCAGTCTTCTTAACTTATTCTTTAATCAACTCCTTTGGCTCATTTGTTTTACATAATCTGTCCATATTATCTGCTACATTCTGATTTTTGCGCTTTATCTGTGGTTCTACCATGAAATCATAGAGAAGTAATTTTGGTGCAAATAGGATATGTTCATCAACAAGATAATGGTTTTAGATCACAGTTGGTAAGAGGCATAGTCAAGTAAGGCATGGTCTAGCGTGATGGGAAATTCTCCCAGGAATTTCAATGTTCTTTGATAAACCTGGGCCAAATATAATTATGCTAGTTGAAGTAAATGTTGTTGTATGGGATTGTCATAGTCGATTGACGATTGTCTAGAGCTTGCAGTGGAATTGTTATAAAATTCTAATCATGTTACTTATGTTCATATATTTGAACAGTACGTGTTTGAATTTGATCTTGGATGAAGTTTAATGATTTTTTAAAGCATAAAATCTTTTCTTGTTACTTTTATTCATATAATATCTTTCATTGTTACCCCTGCTGCATTCCTACTTCCTCTTCCGCTTGCCATCAATGCTTCTTCCTGCATCGTGCTACTGCACTTCATCATTAGAAACAGAGGTAGTCACTTATATGCACACCTTTGTATATAAATTTGGAATTCCTTACATGATATCCTATGGGCTTTTTCGTCATTGGAAACCTTACATCCATTTGAATGTAGGAACATAATTCTATTATGAATACACCAAAAGGACTTTGGCAGATGTAAAAGTTAATTAAGAAAGGTATTAATAGATGAAATGGCATCAGAGACAAAATACAAGGAGATATAGTTTAAGTGAAACATAGTGAACTAATGATCTCCAAGTCCAAATTTTGGAAAAATAAATTTATTGTTTTGTTGAATAATATTTTAGCGTTTCGTCCATCTTGATTGCATATAAATGGGGGTTTGAAGATTATCAACTGGGCTAGTGTATGAAGGTCATTCATCATGATAGCTTTTGATTTTGAGCTTGGCAACTGTTTATTTGTGCTAGTTGTATATATGTGTGCTAATGAGGTTTTAGTTGGCTTTGTGACTGTCTAGAAGGAAACACATTGAAAAGGATTGACAGGTCCTTTTCTGTATTACAGTAAGGCTTACCAGTTTAAGCTTAGTTTTTTAAACTTGCCTACCAAACATTGTGAAACTATAAAGTTTGAGTATTACAAGTGTCTCTTGATGTTTATATTGTTCCTTTTAATCTTTATTTGTGACCCTTGATGTAATTGGATTTGAGTACAAATACGACAAAATTGTGATAAAATTTGAGGAATCTAACAAATTTTCTGATTCTTAACCTAGGCACTTTAAGAGAGTTAAAACATATCTGCTTATTTCATTGTTGATTCTTTGAAAGTTAATCTGATTTAACTTTAAGCCATCCTTTCCCAAAATATGTTTTAACTTTATTTCAAATCATACTATAACTTAATGATAAATACTTTCCCAAACTGGAACTTTATAGTTTAACTGTAAAGAAGTTTATGTTTAAGCACCATAAAAACGACCAAACAGAGATGGTTGTTTTTATGGTTCAAACCGTCTCTTTCACACCTTAATGCTTGTTTCTAGTAGTGAAAGTGAAGGAGGTTATCATAGAATTTCTCATGGTTCAACCTTAAAAGAGAAATTGTACTTGAAATTATTGAAAGGTTTTCTTCCAGAGTGTCATCTCTTCCTCTTGTTTACTCTAGCTCAAAAGACACACACGCACATACACACACACATTGTGCATATGGCATGAAAATGACGGCCAACATGAAGCCTGAGAGATGTAGCGTCATCAGAAAATGTGCTAGCACAAACCATCAAATCTTATTTCTGTTGAGCCCTTGGCTGATCATGCTTATAGGTTTTTCTGTTTTATTTTACATGTGTTGATTTTAAATGCTCTGGGAATACATGTCTTTGGATGCAAGTTTATTTACCACTAGATCTCGTTTGGTTGGAATATATTTTAAGAATGCTTGAAGGTTTTTGAAATAGAAAGGAAAATATATATATTTTAATATTATGATGTGAAATAAAGATATTTTATTATTGAGGATTGTATTAGATGTGAAATAAAATATTTTTTTTGTTGGAGTATGTATAGAATGTGAAATAAAATATTTTTTAAGATTGTGATGTATGTTGGTGTGACGTCTCCCTTTTGCGATTCCATGGCAACTGACTTAAATCATAGGTGAGATTATACATAGAAACATTTTACTTTAACAAAATAAAACTGTTTAACACATACAGCGGAAGCAATATAATTTAAATGACAAGTTGAACTATAAACAACATGTTTAACACATTTTTATTTATTCACAGACTATAATTTACATATGACTTTATACAATAAGAAAAGATCAAACCGAACTACAAATCTCTCTAATTTAGTGCTTGTAGACCCCTTGTGTGCCTCTTTCTTCACCAGTACCTGCCAATAAAGACATCAATTCACCGACCCCAGGACTGAGTAGGTAATAAGCACTAACTTGCTAAATAAAAATTATTTACAAGCAAACATACATTATTCTTTCTTATCAGCATCAACAATAAATAGTCAGGGCAATTTAATAGTCATAACATAAATGCTGATGTCACATTAATATGCAATATTAATAATACGTTGTAAATTCTTTTTTTTATTCTTTATACATTTATCTTTCGGGCCCCAGTTTCTTGGACTATGTCTCAACTGCTTTTTTTACCAATACATATACATAGGATCTTTGGCAACTCTTATATCTCACAAATGGAGGAGTGCCACATATATAATCATCCCCGATATTTGGCAGGTTGTTTACACATCTTGGTAATCATTCTCGATATTTGGCAGGTTACCATAACATATAGCTCGAGCATAGGCAGGGACATAAACGCGACAAGAAACCCTTTTTAATTCGTTGTCGATCTTCAAAATATTTTTATAATCACATTTAGTTGTTTCAAGTTCACAAATCACAATTTTGCCTTTAAACTTGGTAAACAACTCAATAATGCACTATATACACATCATTATGCTCTTTAATATTCTTGTAATTCTATTTTAGCATAAAGAAATTAATGTTCTATTTTACGATTAATTGATGCAGCTTGATCAGAAATTATGCATATAACGAATCATTCTAAAAAACAATAATTTCAGTAACATAAATTTAATTATAAAACAAGCATTCATTTGTACATGTCATTTTAAATTCAACATAACGCATAAAATCTCGTATAGCAAATTAATTGATTAATTTGCAGATTTAATTTAATAAACAACTTAGAACTCTTGCCTACCTCTTATACGGTATGTTGATAACTCAATGAAGACTGAGAAATACGTACAGAAATTCAGATGAGAAATAATCTGCTTCAATTCCTTTTTCTTCCTCTTCTTCTCCTTCTTCTCCTTTTTCTCCTTCTTCTTCTTCTCCTCCTCCTATTGGTTGCGGCTGTTGCAGCCGTTGTTGTTGTTGTTGGGCTCGACGAAACGGGCGGGCGCGGAACAGAGGGCGCGGGCAGAGAAAACTGAGAGGGAGAGAGAAGAATTTCTCTCTTTCTCTCCAAACGTACGGGCGACATAGGGAAAAGGGTTAGCTAGAGGCAGTTCGACAGTGAGCTTATTCCATTTAATGAAAAATTGCAATTTAATCCCTCTATTTTTTTCTCTTATAAATAGGTCCAAAAATCATTATTTTTTAAGTCCAAAAATATTTCTTTTAGGTTCAAAATATTTTAAATTTTTAAACTCCAATTTATTATCCTTTGGATGTCACAGTTGGATGTGCAATAAAGTTGATTTTTAAATTTAAATATTTAAATTTATGTATGATTTAATTCTAAATAAAATCAATGCTCTATTTAATCTTTGATATTATTTTAATGATTTTCGTAATTAATATTATATTTTATTTAAAATCAATCTAGAACTCAATAAAGAATATTCAAAATAACAATAAGTCACACTATATTTATTTATCTTAAATATAATATTTTTATTATACTCAAATTAAATTTCCACGGTATCCCATTGAATTATTCTCCATAAAATAAATAATTTCTTTTATTTTATTTAAATGTGTAAATTAAAAATATATTATTTATTTACTATTGCACTTAGATAAAAATATTATATTTATGAGAATTTAACTACAAGATCTTATATTTTTATCTTAAAAAAACTCTCAAGACATTTTTAATATTTCGACAAATTTATATTTATGTAAAATCATTTTATGTAAAATACATCGCACTTAGAAATCAACCTAGGATATGCATGTTCTTATATAGTAATCTATATGAGATAAACACTTATTCAATGTAAGCTTGATTTTCTCTTCATACTATCCCTGTGAGGTCTTCATATGTCCTTATTAAGGCATGTTACAATCAAGTTTGGTCTTCACCTATATTGTGAAACTTGTCTATCACAAACACTTAATTACCATGTCAGATGATCATCACTTTTAAGTTTGTTATCATCAAACACGATAAGATCATTAAGACTGTTAGGGTAAACATTACTCGGGCAGAATTACTATTAAAATTGAATTTGAAGAAACTCAATTTTATTTTGAAAATCTCAAATCCAACTTATTAAATCTAAATCAATAATCTTAGTTCAAAAAAAAATCTAAATCAATAATCTCTAATCCAATTTAATAAATTCTTATTTATCAAATGATCCATTTTAATTTTAGTTTTCAAATAAATTAATTTAAAATTTTTTATTTACCATATAGATATATTTCAAAGAATAGTACATTTAATTGAAGTAACATATTAAATAAATATTACAGTGCAAGACATAGGATACAAGAAGAGTGTTGAACAGTGGAAACTCATACAAATAATGAGGCAAAATAGCTTAGGAGAGTAGGAAGTTGCCAATGACCATCCTATCTTTAGGTAGGCATCTTGCACAGAGAAAAAAAAAAAAAGAGGGAAAGGTAAGTAATGTGAAGATATGACTACCCTTATTCCTTGTTTGACACTCACAAAACTTACTATATATCTAACTAACTACTTCACCAATCTGCGTTGCTTACCAACCACCCATTTATAAAGGGTACAAGTAGAGAAATGACACGTAAAGAATGAAGGAATGGGTGAATTTTTATGTTGAGGTACTTTTGACAATTCTTATCTTAATTAATGATGCAGTCAATGGTGCAAAGTTCATTAACATTTGTTTATCTATGAATCTTTATAAAGTGTCATAAAACATGACTTATTCTACAAAAATCAACAAAATTTACTTATTTTTCTTAGGTAACTTTGCAATTAAAGAAAGGCTTTCAATAATCGCTCAGCTCTAACATCACTATCACGCCTAAAGCATGCTCCAACGCTACATTCCATAGAAAAAGTTTGTACATTGGAGATAGTAACTGTGACATTAAGGCTTTTAATCTCACCTTTAAATATGTTATTTAGCTAAATGTTATGTCAATAGACATATTATCTTAATAATTACAGAGTAAGTTGCATGTGAAATTATTTTATTAATGATTTTTATAGTTTATAGCAACTCAAAGTAGAATTTAAAATAAGTTAAAACAATTTTTGATTTAAACGGAATAAATTTGGACTTAAATATAAGAAATTTGGACCTATTTATAAAGAGGTGAACACTTTAAGACTAAAATGCAACTTTTTCATTAATTGGATAATAATGAAAGGGTCTGATTTATTTCTTCTCAGCCTCACCGCTCTAGCTCTTTCTATTCCACCTCTCTCCCTCTTTGATCTTCGCCCATGTGTGAGTAAATGTGCATGGTAGGGCTTAAGAAGAAGAAGAAAGACAAAAAGTTCAGCCTAAAGAGGAAAACTTAACCCTAATCATGGTACAAATAAGGTAGGTGATCCTCTAAGTTGCATAAAATTTGGTATATAGGTTTTTTCCTGAAGTGTTTAACAACTTTTATGTTTAGATCATTTGCTAGTATTAAACAAAAACTTTAACAACCATAAGAAGTTCGTCAAAAAGATGACCTCTCTCTTCATTTTCATAATTTTTAAAATGACTTTGACAAGTGTAAAACTTATTAGGAAAAAAGAGAACTACAACCAAGAACATGAAAATTACATTTATTGAACTATTATATTTCAAGAATGCAGTGAAGGCATAAATGGACTCGAGGTACTTGCTTAAAGAAGGACATTGTATTTAGCGAGCAGTTTACAATATTAACATAAGCAAAGACCTTAAAAATCAAGCCCTGCAAAGAAAAGAAAGTTGTTGAGCTAGCTATGAAGCACTTACACTTCATGAAGCTTAAAATATCCATATCATATCCGTATCAGATACCGATACTCCATTAATACCCTTCGAAACTCCATCGATATGCATTTGATATGCCACATTGCGTATCAAATTTTATTTTTATTTTATTAAATTTTGATACTTATTCAAAACTTGTCTAATACTTCACGATACTTACAATTAGAAAATAGATATTGAATAGTTGGTCCGACTCACACAATTAAAAATAAAAAAAAATATCTAATACATAAAGCACACCTATATATACACTCAAACGTTAAAATTGAGAGAGTGATACACTAACTAACCTCACACAATTGGAATCACAGGGAGCATCACAAACGTTAGTGTTTTGATAACAAAATAAATTTAGTATCTGTAAAATATTGCACCCCCCATTTTAGTATTATTTTGCGGTCATTAAGGGTATGTATTAAATGGTTCAAATCAAAAAAACCGAACTGAACCAATTAAATTTAGTTGGTTTGATTTGATCTACAACATGTTGGTTTGGTTAATGGTTTGGTAATTATAACTTTTTACTTAAATGATTTGGGTTCGATTTCTTATACTTGAAAACTAAACGATCGAATTAACCGAAATGTCATACACCATTATGTTTTTTGAATGAAGCATAAAAATAATATTGTTGAAATTATATAAAATATTTATTAATTTTTTTTTAAAATTATGATATTCATTTTTTTGTCAAGATTTTTATATTTGTGGTTGTGAAATCTTGTAGCATTATATTATATATTATTTTAAGATTTTTGAGTTTTTACAAATAACTAATTAAATAAAAAGAAAATTATAGTTTTAACCAAACCAACTAAATTTTATTTAATTGGTTTTGTTTTCAATTTATAGTCGTATTTAATTGCTTTGGTTAATTAAATTTCAAAACCGAATCCGAACATTTTTTTCGATTCGATTAACCAAACCGACCGAATGCACAACCCTAGCGGTCATATAAATGCCAATGATGTTGCTTTCTTGACCTCAATTGATACATTATTGTTTCTTTTATTAGATGTTGATTACGCCTCTTCTTTATTTCAATTAAGCTCGTATTGAAAAAATGATAGTACTTTGGCCTATTGTTGGTTTTGCCTATTTATTGAGAAACAAGCTCAAAAAGGGGAGAGCATTAATCTACTTTAATTAGATTGATATATCTAGGTTCAAATCACAATGTCAGTATTATTATTTATTAATTGTAGCTCATTTGCATCGAACTAATTGATTTGAGACTTTGAGTCAAATTATATTGAAACTGAACTTAATATACGAATATGTATTTAAACTTTCATCTCACTTAGGGGGCGTTTAATTCAATGTTACCTTGATGTCATGTAATGTTATATAATAAAAAAACTTATTTGGTTTGATATCTTTAGATAATCTAAAAAATTATAGAACTGTCGTCCAAAAGATGACATCTAGATGTCATAACAGTTAGATAACATCAACCCAAATGTCCCCTTAGATAATTTCTAATAAGTTGAGAAGTAATTAAATAAACTTTATGACATTATTTTAAATTTAAATTTTTAAAATTTAATAATTATCGAAGAATGTATTTATTTTTTAAGTTGGATTGTTAATAATATTACTACAGTGGTATTAAGAATGTTTAGAAAAAATATATAATTAATTTGAAAAATGCTTAAAGAATATTTCTAAAATTCACATCAATAAAGTGCACAAGTCATACTAGTTTATCATATAAGATACATTTTAAATGTAAAAATACAACACATTATATATACACACATATATAATTATCATATCCTGACATATTTGTATCTTATTTTTTTTATATTTATTGTATTGCTATATCCGTATCATATTGTATTCGTATCATCAATTCAAACTCGTGCTTCATAGGCACCAAAAATAGTGATTAAACGTATCAACTCAAGAAACTTATCTTAGGAAACACCTTCCTATTGGTGTGACACACTTAAAGGACCAAGAAAAACATTTTGGGGAAGCAACAAAAGGTTTTGCTCCATATTAAACATTCCAAAGGCTGAAAACATGTAAACTAGATTTTAACACAAGAAATTCTGAAGCAAATCATAGAGTGCATCAAGAATAGTTGTAATATTAGGTCACAAGCAAATGTTTCGACATGATTTTCGCATTCAAGAGAAATCAACCTATTATTGGATTATTTTTTTATTTGAGTTGGATGTAATTTTATTTTATTGAGTCAAATAGACTAATTTGTTGGCAGGTATGCCCACTGTACTTGTAAATAAGTTTTAGTCAATTTGGTTCAGTTAGATTTAAACTGGATCAAGTTGGATTCAATTTGAATCAAGTTAAGCTCCAATTAAAGCAGGTTTGGATTTACTTGTGATGATGGCAAAATATAAGGGCCAAATTGTGCTTGCTCCATTAAATGCAGCAGCAAATTCCCTAATCAGATCAAAGATGGCTCTGTGCAAGCCCTTCCACTGCATGTTCGTGCGAGCCTCCAGCAAGCCCTAAAAGATCGACCAGCCTCTTGCACCGCACGAGTTTGCCGGATCCCGAGTTTACCCAACACACAAGTTTCCCATGTCAACCCTCACCCTTCTTCTGGCACATGTTGTCCACCTCCACCTCATCTCCTCTGAGCTATCCGAACACAACTGCTCAGCTTGTCTCCATCGCTATAAAGCTTCCCTAAGTGAAGGCTGAAATTTTTTTGTTATTGATGATTTGATAAATGCTGAGATTTCTCCAACTTGAGCGATTCCGAGCAGGTGGCGCCAAATTCAGAGCTGGCATAACAGGAGGCAGCTTGGTGTTCTTCTATTGATCGGATTCAACACAAGTAGTGCAAAGTCAGGCTGGAGTTGTAGAGAGGTTGCGACTTCATCAAGGCTTCAGGTTTATCTGGGTGCTGGTTCCATTTTCCCATAGTTTTCTGATTTTCCTTGGCCTTCCTTGTGGTCACTGATTTCCTGATTCTACTATTTATTGCACTACTGAAATGGTTTATTTCCGTATATTGGCTAAGTTAATATTAACCTAAACAAAAGTCTTTTCTGTTGGGTGTAAAATTCCTACATTCTACTAGGATAGTAAACACTTTGGTTTCTATTTCTTGATCATTCCAATGTTCTAGCTAAATTATGAATTGTTCTCTGATTCATAGTGGCGGACCATATGGAAAATCCAAAACAACTTGTTCCATTGTTGTTCCCTATCCTAAAATAGTTGTTGAATCAATCTCCGAATTTCGATTGCTGGCTAACTAACATACCAAACTAAATTGCTTAACTCTATTTTACAGTCATATTCATGACTAGATATTCCGTGGCTAGTTATGGCTACACGTTTTGAACTTTATTGCAGTAAAAGATTCTCGAATCGTTTCCGTACGTTTGGTAATTTAGGTTTTACTACATGCTAGTTAATCCCTTATTAACTTGGTAGCTCTTGTATTGTATTTGCACAAGTTTATGAATTCATGTAGATCATCATTAGTCTTCATAAGAATTTCTATGAAATTTTGTGTGAATTTGCAAACTCACATAATTAAAATTTCAATTTAGCATTATAAACATACAAGTTATAAAATTTAAAGTTGGTCTTGCATTGCATATTTATACATGTCGATTTTAGGCCTATTTAGTAAATTAGAGAACCACATACAAGCACCTAGGCACAATCCACCTTTATCTGGTAGTGTAAGAATCGCATTAGCGAACCCCACACTGCATTAAGTCGTAAACAATGCATACCCTTTCTTAGCTCTACTAATTCCCATATGACTTGGATGCTTGTCAACCTAAATGATCTGTGGTGCTCATAAACAGCAACACCAAGTTTAAGAAAATCGTCTCTGTGGTATGATATAGGAAAAATAAGCCAGAATCTATACAAATAAATGCTAGAAAAGTAAAAAAAGAACCTAATACAATGAAAAGAGATCAGTGAAATAGCATAAAATGAAAATAACAGAAATAGGATAAAATTAGATTTGTGAAACTGAATCAATAGTTATTGATGAATTTCTACCGGCCTGTCATCCTTCGGTTCAAAAGTATCAACGACCCTCTCATTTTCTAGTAAAGCTAGAAGACCTTCACTAGCATGAACATGGACATCACTTCCAAGGTCCACCATTGAATTAAGCTTTAGGCGAAATAAAGAGAACGTCCAAAAGCAGCAAGCAATATATGCTATAAATAATATTAATACCTTGTTCGGTTGTAGGCAAAAAAACCTCAAATTCTTCCAAAAATATTTCTATCATTATTTTATATTTATTTGCCTAGAGAATATTAATTGAATATCCTTTTTAACAGCTTAAGGCAATGTTATTAATGTTTGATTGAATGTTTATAATAATTTCAGGAAAAAAATAATTTTAGAACTATTAGATATGGAATAGTTTCAAATTTGAAATATCTTTAATTTATATAGATATTGGAGTGTGTTTAAAATAAAGTAAATTTAAATTAATTATATTTTTAGAATATATCATAATATAAGTTCATGAAATATTTAATATTTAAATAATAAATAAAAATATTATTAAAATTATATATTTATGATAATATTGCTTAACTATGAAAATATTTATAATATATTTTAAAGTACTAAATATTAATGTTCGTTTATTTGAGTTGATTCATATGAAAAGAAAAACTAACGTTTTGAATAGTTCAAAATTTAAATTGAATGAACTGTCTGATCGAAGAAATCAAATGGTTTGATCAACTTTAATTTACGGCATTAAAGACCGGATGATTCATTCCTTTGAGTATGCTGAGAATGGATGCTTAGTGATATCAGACGATCTGATCATTCTCAAACGAATAGTACGATTTGCTTGTAGATTCAAATAATTAGTTGTTTTAATTTACTGATTTAGCTTATCTTGAATTAAGTTAGACCAAATGATCACATGAGTTTAAAATAAATATAACTACTTATCAAAAATTTAGAATGAAATATACATGCTCATACACTTGAAATAAGAAAGAAAGCTTTTAATCAATTCCAAACCGAGTGCAAACTGACAAATTATCTTTGTGTGAGAAGAAAAAAACCATCCTTTGATTTTGTTTTTCTTAGACTCATTAGATTAATCACTTTGCAAGATAGTTGTTATTATATTTTCTTTTTCTTTTTAGTAAGATTAATGGGATGATTTTAGGGGAGGATTAACATGAAGGTAGGTCTCGCCCTCTATGAGGAGAGATTAGAGTGCAAGGGTTGTTTTTACTCGATACGAGGGGAGATCATAGATGCATCTCCATTTGCATTGTCACAAGAGAGATTATAAATGTTTCTTCGCCTACTGTGTGTGAAGAAGGGATTGATTGGGAACTGTAGGTCAGTGGATAAGAAGCCTTGCATGTGGAATAAGTGTTAGTACTGATCTGTATTTTTTAATTTTTGCACATTGGTTTTTTAGATTGGATTTTAGATTGTTCGAAGTTTTTTGGATTGATCGATTTATTGAATTACCCAAATTCACTTTCTTCTTAGTTGCACCTAGGGCCAACAATTGGTATTAGAATAATGTTCTCTATTCTCAGAGTAGGGTCCTAGACTAGAATCATGACTCAACAATTTTTTTCCTAGATCTGCGCTTTTTGTAGGACAATCAATGTCAAAACCTCCTCTTTTTGACAACATTTCATTTAATTTTTGAAAAATGCGTGTCTCGCTATTTACGGTTGACTTTTGAATGTGAAACATAATTTTTAAGGGTTATAGACCTCCCACCAAATATGTGGAAAGCGTAAAGGTTGAAAAGCTGTTTGAGGAGTGGATCCCCTCTAATGTGAGTGTGACGAAATTAAATGCAAAGGCGATTATTTGTCGTTATTGTGCCTTAACCCCAAATGACTATCTAAAATGTATGTCTCGAGACTTGCAAAGAAATATGGGATGAGCTTATTGTCACATATGAAGAAACAAATGAAGTAAGAGAGCCTAAGATAAATTTGTTGATAGCCGAATGCAAACTCCTTTCCATGAAAGAAAATGAGAGCATTTCGGAGAAGGTCAATAGATTCACCAATATTGCGAATTATCTTTGGAATTTAGGAATGATTTGCACAGCTTAATAAAAGAGTGGGATCCCATGATGACTACGATCACCAAAGGCTAGAGATCTACATAGCAAGCAATGTTTTTGGTAGAAAAGCAGAGGCATCCATCAATGACACATTCCATTGTGTTTAGTGTAACAAAACAACAACAACTACGTATTGGTATATAAATTATTAAGTTTTAGCAACAGCTATCTTTGATGCATATGAAGCTAAAATGAAGAAAAAAGGAGATGTCCGCCAAGAAGCATAGAGAAAAGGATATAGCCTTTGAGGCGCTCACTTAGATCCTTCAAGGAGAAACTAGCAGCGGGGAAAGCCAAGATGATCTAGATTTCCTCATGAGATGCTTTATGTTTTGGGAAATTCATTAAAAGAAGAAATTTCAAATTGGACATGGAACCAAGAAGATTGAACGAACAAGAAGAGGATAGTGAAGAGTCACTTGTATGCTATGAATACAAGAAGCTCGAACACATTAAACTAGAATTTCCATTTCTCAAAAAGAACACCATGAAGTAGTGATGAAACCAATAAAGATGAGATTAATCTATGCTTGATGGCTTTAGAAGAAGATGACTGCAAGAAGGTATGTTATCCATCTTATGAAGAACTAGATGATGCCTTCTTTGAATTACATGATGAATTTTAAAAAAATTGAAAAAGAAGTTTAATATTTTAAGGAAAGAGCTTGAAACTAAATCTAAAGATTATGATAATTTGAGAAATGATTTTAACTTGATTTATTCAATTATAGTAAATCATCTTGATTGCACATCAACTATAGAAAACACAAGTAATATCATTGACTTAATATATTTCACTAATAACTCATCAATAAACATAACTATTCATACTTCACAAGTAAGGTATCCGTGCAATAATTGCACGGAAAATGCTTGTGTAAATTATATTTAAGAAAAAATAATAATTTTTTTATTTGTATTGTTAATTATAATAATATTTTAGAAGAAATAAAAATATTTAAAATTTTATGAAGTTGGTAATATTGTGTTTTTTTAATGTAAAAAATGAAAAAGTTTGCATTAAATATACTTTATATTATTTTTACTTTGTATTATTTATAATTTTTTCAATTAATTTATATTACATATAATAATAAATTTTATATTTTAATTTATTAATATTAATGAATATAATAAGAATAAATATGTATTTTATTTAATTAATTTTATTAAGAGTAAATTAATTTTAAATCATTTGATTGAGTTGAATGTTGAAGCAATGTTGTAAATTTGCAGTTGATTTGAAATTAATTTAGAGTTGATCGGGATTTACTTAGTTTAAAGTTGAATTTAATTGATTTTCAATAATTTTAAGTCGCTATCCATTATATTAAAAAAATAAGAGACATTTAGACAGAAATTAGGTTAATTTACGCATTTCATCATAAATCTCAAAATATTACAGATATCATATCTAAAACAGTTATTTTTTTGTTTTTTACATCCTGCAGTAAATTCTATCAGAAGATCTAACTATAGCTAAATCTCAGAAAGGTCCGATCCTCACTCGCGATGCTCGCGTAAGAAGAAGATGCAAATAGAGGAGTGATGCTTGTGTAATTACATACATATTATAAAAATCTAATTATTTTATATATTATTACTCAAATTTTTAATATTAATTTAGTTTTTTTAGTGAGTTTAAAATTAATTCAAAATTAATTTACAGTTGATTAGGATTGAATTGTGTTAGATGAAAGTTGACGTTAGTTGATTTTGAGTAAATTTCAAGTTAATTAAAATTTAGTGCATTTGAAATTATTTGAATTGTGTAACTTATTTAAATTGAGCAGTGATATTTTTAATCACGCGATGGATTATAACATAATATTATAAGAGGGAGGTGGATACAACGTCTCTCTTTTCTATTGTTTTATAGCTCTTTCTATTTCTCTTTCTCTCTCTCTTTCTACACAGAAGGGAGTGAAAGGTTTGGGACGGCAGAGAATGAGGAAAGGAGAGAGGCGGACACGGCGCAGGGAAGGTCACGGGCCTTTTGCTTTGTTTTATACGTCGCTGCGTCATTCTCTCTCTCTCTCTGTTTGTCTCGATTATCTTTTATTTGTCGAAGCTTTCACTGTTTTTTTTCTTTTTTTCTTTTTTTTTTTTCTACTTCTGGGATTTGGAGAATGGGAGATGCTGGTTGTGTGAGGAGTAAAGATTTAGTAGATCTGATTTTTTATGTAGATTTTTAAAGCTTTGTTATTTTTTTTGTTCACGCATGCGATGTTTATTTTTGGAGTTTGGAGAAATCGGACATGTAGGTTGCAGATCTGCTTTGTTTTAGCTGCGATTTTGTATTGAAGTACTTTTTTGTATTTTTTTATATTTTTTTTCATGTTTGGGTTTTTTTTTTGGGAATTTGGAGGGTAAATAAAGCAGATCTAGCAGTCTTTAGTTGCTCGAGGTTACTGCAACTTATGTGAAGGATCAAGATTTAGTAGATCTGATTGGTTTTAGTTCTGATGTTATATAAGTTATTTTTTTTGTTATTGATCTTTATTTTTTATTTAGATTTCTAAAGCTTTCTTATGTTTTTTTTATGCATGTGGTGTTTTTTAGAGTTTGGACGAATCAGAGATGTACGTAGTAGATGTGCTTTGTTTTAGCTATGATCTTGCATGTAATATTTTTTTCTTGTATTTTTTTCATGCATGTGCTGTTTTTCTTATTTCCTTATGTATATAGTCTTTGTCCAAGCTTTCACTATTTTTTTACTTCTGGGATTTGGAGAATCGGATCTGCTAGCTGTTTGAGAGGTAAAGACTTAGTATATCTGGTTGATTTTAGCTTTGATATTGTATGAGGCACTTTGTTTTGTTGCTGATCGTTATTTTGTATTTAGATTTTTAATTTGTTATTTTTTTTGTTCATGCATGCGGTGTTTTTTTTGGACTCTGGAGAAATTGAAGATATAGGTTGTAGATTTGTTTTGCTTTAGTTGCGATTTTGTATTGAAGTATTTTTTTGGTTTTTTTTATTTTTTGTATTTTTTTCGTGCTTATATATATTTTTTTTGGCAATTTGGAGGGAAAATAAAGCAGATCTACCGGTCTTTGGTTAGTGAGGTTACTGCAACTTATATGAAGCATTAAGATTTAGTAAATCTGATTGGTTTTAGCTGTGATATTATATAAGGTATTTTTTTTCTTATTGATTTTTATTTTTATTTAGATTTCTAAAGCTTATGCGATGTTTTTTTGGAGTTTGGACAAATCAAAGATGTAGGTAGTAGATTTGCTTTGTTTTAGCTGTGATGTTGCATGTGGTGTTTTTTTCTTGTATTTTTTTTTTATGCATGCAGTGTTTTTCTTATTTTCTTATATATGCAGTTGTTGTGTTAGTAATTTGGGTGGAGAGTGAGGAGATCTGCTTAATTTTATTTTTTGCTTTTTTGATTTTTAGGTTTTGTTTGATTAGATAGTGGACTTCTAAATAAAAGAAAAGAAGAAATTGTTGTTTTAAAATAAAGAAAGAACGCACAGGTGACTTCTAAAGGTTGGTTTAGAACAGTTTCAGTGCGTTTTTCAAATAGAACAACATTGATTCGATCAGTGTTATCTTCGATTATTGCTCGTAGTTTGTACCTGAAATGAATTAAAACATTCGCATGATATTTATGATCTAATAATTAATTAAAATAAGTTGTACAGTAATATTTTACATACCTGGATGTTATTTGTGAATTTGCAGTAATACATGAAGGGTTATCACAAATAGATCCTGTTGTTTTTTTGAGGCAAATTGAACAACAATAATACCAAACTTGTTCATTTGTTGATATGCTTATGATTCTTGCATCGATGCTAAAATGTTGAGGCTGAATATTGATATTTCAATGTATGATATGTTAGAGAAAAATAAAACTTTAAACTTTATAAATAAAGAGAATTTTGTAGTGAGACATCACCTCAACTGGAGCACTTATTGGTGTTAGGTTCAATAGATCATTGATTGTAACCTTTTCGATTTTTGCTTTTGAAGAAGATCCGAGAGACTGTGATTGTTTTGTTGTGGTACATAATTTAGGAAATATACTCTCCCTCTCTATCCTCTCTCTTAATGAATTAAATAATTAAAATAATTACTTTTAGGAAAAAAATATCTAGCAGCTATTTTTACCAAAATTTTAACAAAGACCTGTCATAAAAAAAAAGAAAAAAAAAACTAAGGGCATGTGTTAAGATATTTTCCCAATAATTGAATTCTAAACTGAAATCTTTCTACTGGTAATATGATTTTGTTTGAATTAACTTTTTGTATGATTTTTTTTTTGCATTTATCTCTGATAACTATTTTCTTGGAGTTATTATGGAAACATGCAAAATTATAGTTTAAGAAGTAGACATAAGTAAACTATAATACTGATACATTATATTGAGTATTAGTGCATATCTTAAGATGTTAATAGATTTTTTTGTATTATCTCATAATTTAATTTAAGTTGCTAGATAGAAGTGCTTATTTGGATTGAGGATTTCTGTGGTATTAAATTATTTTAATTTGAAGCTCCATATTAGTTTTATTACGGTTTTATACTTCATTGAATTAATAGTACTGCAAAATAAATAAAAATATGCAATTGTATAGCTAAAAATATTGTAGGAGGGTGTATAGGATATATTTTCAAGTTTACTCCAATCATGTATTTTTCTGTCTAGAAATTGAAGCACTTTTGGATGTTTATTTATTTTTATTCTGAACTTGTAGGAAATGTGAAATAATTATAATATGTCAAGTAAATCATAGAAGGACCTTTTTTAGTAGAATATCTTTTTCTTTTAATATTCTAACAGTTTACTTACTGAAATCAATGTTGTCTCCCATTTCAATTGTGTATGAAGAAATCTGAACATGTCATGTCATGTTTTTTTTTTTGAAAGCCATGCCATAATTTAAGTGATGGTTGGTTTCCCCAGCTCCTTGTTTGACATAATTGACATGTAAAATGACTACTTTTAGGAAAAACATATCAAGCAGCTATTTTTACCAAACAAAGTCCTGTCATAAAAATAAAAAACGGAAAAGAAAACTAAGGGCATGTGCTAACATATTTTCTCAGTAGTTGAACTCTACACTGAAATTTTTCTACTGGTAATATGATTTTTGTTTGAATTAACTTTTTGTATGATTTTTTTTTTGCATTCATCCGATATTATTTTCTTGCAAGTTATTATGAAACGATGCAAAATTATAGTTTAAGAAGTACCTTTGAGTATTAGTGCAAATCTTAAGATGCTAATAGATTTTTTTACTAATAATGCTAGTATTAACTTAATCTAGATGCAAAGTTGCCATTGATATAATATTTTAGGAAATTAAGAAGTGTAAAATAAGGAATTCATATTTTTCACTCTATTTATAGTAATATTTTTTTAATTAAAAAATAAGAAAATATTTAATTCATAAAGAGAGAGGATAGAGAGGGAGAGTTGGCAGAAGAGAGATAGAGGAGAGAGAGGGAGGAGGAGAAAGCAGAGAGAGAGAAAGGCAGTGGCAAAATTATAATATTTAATTTACCTGAAAATTATCTTAGAAAAAATAAAGAATATTAAAAATAATAGATGAGCGGTTGGAGAAAGAGAAAGCTGAAAAAATAGGAGAGAGATAGGAGAGATGGGTGGTTGGAGAGAGAGAGAGGGGAGATAAAATTTAAAATAATATTAATTATGTTTAATATATACTTTATATTTTTATTTTCGATACCTATTAATTCATGCATGTTGTATTTTTTTGACATCTGTTTTTTTTTATTGAGCTGGATAGATAAAGAAGGTAGGTAAAAATAAAAATAATATATTAATTGAAAATATTTTCAGAATTCTATTGTAATATTAGTTGTAATATTTCTTTAAGTCAAAAATAAAAAAAATAAAAAAATATTTAATTCATAAAGAGAGAGAATAGAGAGGGAGATCAAGTTGGCGGCATGAGAAATAGCAGAGAGAGCATAGTAACATTTTTTTAATTCAAAAATAAGAAAATATTGGCGGCAAGAGAGAGATAGAGGAGAGAGAGGGAGGAGGAGAAAGCAGACAGAGGGAGGTAGTGGCAAAATTGCAATATTTAATTTATCAGAAGGATAAAAATGAAAATCCTATTGGTTCACCACTAGTACTATTTTTAATAAAGATATATTGATGCTTGTATATAAAGATATATTGATGGTGCCCATGGTGAGATGGAGCCTTCCTTGGTCCGTTCGTCATGGGCTGATTAGCTTTGCTTGGCGATGATCTGGGTTGTTGGAGCTATTGTAATGTAGACGGTTGTAATGCACTTAAGCTTCCCGTGCAAACATTAGCTCCTTGATCATCAAGCGCGAACATTGATGTGTGCCAAGCGATCAACCAAGGATTGTGCGATGCGTGGCACGAGAGGTATATGAAGCGACGTTGTGATAAAGCGACTCATTTCCCCATCTTACATCCTTTCATCTACTTAGCGATTGTGAAGACAACTTGTGTGAGAGATTGTTTGGTGAGTCTACAGAGAAGATGGCGCCAAGGAGAAATCTAGCGGTGACGCAGTTCCTTTCACAGTTTTAGAAGGGAGCATCACCTTCTATCGTCGAGCATAGCCGAAGAGGGGTAGGACAGAGTGGCCTTGTCGAAAGAGGAAGTGTCAGAGGCTCTACCGGTGATCGCTACGACCGTCTTCGCATAGGCGTCATTGCTGCTTGTTGAGGATGCAGGGCCAGCCATGGGAATTTTATTGAGGGTGACTAGTTTGCTTAGCCAGGCAACCATAGATCTAGAGGACTCTTCCTCGAAAGGCTTGGCGGTGGAGCTCACCAAGGTGGACCTAGACAAGCCCTTCTCATGTGGCCAGCGTGCTAAATTTGGATGACGAGGATGAAATTATCCTCCCATTAAAGTCGTTCGCATCCGTTGACAAGAAGGTTAGTATCTTTATAGTTAAGGGGACGGTGGATAGTGTCACTTATACTAGGACATGCCATCGTTACAGGGAGCCAACTCCAGTCACCATGGGCAAAGATGGTATGGTCCAGCTTCCATTTTCAGTGAAGCTTGCTCCGGTGAAAGGCGACCCTCCACCTAAGCCTACAGTGTCAAAGAGGGAAGAGCAGTTTGTATCGGGGATGTTATTGGAGAAAGAAGGTGAGGTTCCACCAAGTGATGGACCATCCCCAACTGAGCAAGATGGTGGGAAGGAACAAGGAAAGAATTAGGAGGAAAGTGAAGAAGAGGGAGAGAAAGAGGAGAAGAAGACGAGGAAATGGAAGAAAATCGGGGCAAGGCTCCATCTTATCTGACCCTGGAATGGAAATGCCTCGTCAAGACAATAATAGCCAATGTCCATGACGAAGTAAAGAGGGGTTTTCCTTTTCTTTTTGCACTTTTGTAATTTTTATTTTTTGATCCTACGAGAAGGTTAATACAAGTGTAATGATTGATTTTTGAAATAAAATGTACCTTCGTTTCTTGCACTTTCTTTGTTGTATATCTGTTTGCTTGTTTATTGTTTTGAAAATGCACATGGAAAGGTACGTCGTCCGTCGAAGGCCGCAAGTTTTCGTTAAGTGGGTGCGTATGTGATTCATTTACGTATTGGATTGTGCTCTGTTGTTGGGGAAGGAGAACGCTGCGGAGAGTTTTGAGCAGGATGGTTTATTCCTCCACGAGAATTGTTCATCTATCTCTTGTAAAAGGGTTAGTAATATTCGAATCAAAGGACCAAGACTTACTTGAGGTTAGGTTTGTTCCTCGTAGGATGTATTGATGGGGTTTTCCTAAGGAAAGTTGCGACGCTTCTGTTGCTGCACCCATTGATGTGATGCAGGGCCCACCTATCAGAAGTGTCAGAGGACAACTAGTCGTCTATCGCTGTGAGTATGCAGGGCTATAAAATGAGTGAAAATCAAGCGTGCCAGCGAAGAGGGAGTCTTGGGTCCAATCCCTTATGTTCAGGTAACCCGACTACTAGATGTTCTCGTGGAACATAAACAGGGCCCTGAAGATTCGCAAGTCCCATGTCTTCTTGCTAACCTTTAAGATGTAAGCAAGGACGTAGATATAGACTATGTCGTTTAGGGATAGTTGTTCAGGGACCACTGTGTAGCTAGTCAAAACATTCGCAAACACCTTTTTGAGGGGGGAAGCAACATCCTTATGTTGAGGAAAATGCTATAGACGCAGACAAACTTTGCCAGCGATTTGTTTGGTCCATCCCCTTTATTTGCCACATGGATCATGATCCTGTGCCAGTAACCTCATCATTGGAAGGGACTGCTCACTAAAGTGAAAAAAAAGAACAATGGAGCCAATCGAAGGGTCACAGTTCGCAATGAGTCATCACAGCACACCCGACAAACCATGGAGATGATCGGATATGAAGGATAGCTGGACAATCGGAGTTACATCGATCCGAGTTGTCGACATCACGTCAATAGAGAAGGCCTCGCGACGGTCGCGACGGCGAAGTAAGGCTGTGGTAGCGGCAACAGCGTCCTGCGGGAGGGCCACCCTCTCGGGTTGGTCCCTAGACCACCACGTGGGTGACCGATTTTACGGTGGGCGACGACAAGCGGCGGCGGCTGGCGGTGGCCGGGATGGCCGGCGGTGGTCAAAGGGGATGGGAGAGGCTCTCTCTCCTTTCTCTCCCTTTCTTTCTCCAGTGAAATGAGGTCTTCAAAAACCATCTTTCTCCTATTCCAATTTCTTTACTTAATAAGTATTTAGTTTTTCATGATAATATTTAAAATGAATTAAATCCAATCATTAAATCATTAATCTTTGATCCTAATCATTTGATCTAGGGTTATTTAACCTAATGGTAAGATTTGTTTTGATCCAAATGAAGTGCCATGACCCAATAAGAGCCCACAAACTCAAATTGATGAGTGCTTTCCCTAAAAGCCCATATATAAGCCCAATGCTCCCCAAGTCCATTAATAATATAATATTTCTCATCCACTTACATGAAGTGATGAAAAATAAAATGTTAGGAAAAAAAGTACAACATATCAAAATGAATAATAGACACTGGTATTATGTCTGAACTAAAACAATTGTCGCTGGCGGAGTTGATTTTGAGGATGCTCCACATCAAAACAAAATTGCTAATGATCTTCTGCTTATAAGTCATAGTCCGTGCTTCGTCTACATGTTTCTTTTGCGGTCATGTTTCTGACTTATTTCCTTTGTGTGCAGGCTGTCAAGTGTTTTGCCCACTATGTCAACATGGAGGAAAAGACAAAGGTCAACCTGGTTCACCAAGACCAGAAGAACGTCTGACTGGTGTAGCAGATGAAACTACAGGCGGATAAGGCGGGTATTGATAGCCGCATCCGGAATTTGGTCCTATTGTGTTGTCAGTTCAAGATGAACCTTGCGATGCTCCGGGTCGTGTCTTAACTTCTCCGGAACTATTTGGAAGGTCACATGAAAAAACTCTAGGTTGCACATGCTGCAATGTTTGGTCGTCCTATCCGAGCTGGTGGCAGCGAAGGAAGAGGCTAGGGTCGCCATGCCTTTGTGGCCATCTAATCGATAAATTGTTAGGCCTTCATAGCCTTGTAAATGAAAGGCCGAAAATAAGTTGAATTAGCGAAAAATAAACTCAGAATATTGTTTCTCAACAACAATCACCCATGCTTTAGATCTAGCTTGATTGAATTTGATGTGCTAGCATTCATTGGTAGGCTTCAGCTACCTTGTTGATTAAGGCTTGTCCTCCAGTGATGATTCGTTCACTCCCTTGATGATTATTAGTATTACATGATTGATGATTGGTGCTTTAATGTCCACTAGATAGCCTACTGAGGGCTATCTCCTGAAAAGCATTTGAGGTGATTGGTTGAGAAACGGGATCCTATAAAGATAAAATGAATATAATTAAAGCGGACTAAAGGCATTTTAACTACTATGTTATGTGGTGAATTGTGCTTTGATTTCACCTACTACTAGGCATTCACTTGATACATATGGTGGATAATGTGTATGTGAATATGTTTCTCATTGCTTCTTCCTTCCTTTGTTTTTTTTTATAATGGTGATAGTTTTTTTTTTCATATGTCCATACTTTTGTATTGTCAGCCACCTAGTGAGATAAAGGCTTGGTGGTTGTTGTTGTTGTTGTCCATACTTCTTATAGTAGTAATTGTTGACATCCATTTTCGAGGATGAATTCCCTCTTGACGTGCCATGCTCCTTACTTTCATTGCTTCTTTGGCTTCGCCCTTTCCTTTTCAGCAACCAAGGCCTCACTAATCGATGACACTTGTTGTTTTTGTCCTACATCCTCATCCAACGGACTCAAGGTGACGTTATTTATAGATCTCCATCAGACAAGAGTTTCCCAGCTCTTTGGCAATGATCTGAGATACAACAAAATCTACAGCTCTCTTCATGATAGTGAGTTGGTCAATGATGCTCTGCATCTCATTCAGTTGTTTGGCAATAGAAGTTCCTTGAATTTGTATTAGCAAGCTTCTTAATCAAGAATGTCTTATAGGATGAACTTGGCGGCCTAATTCTTTTATTGGACTGGCTTGTCCCGAAGCAACCGCGATTCCAGGGCTCGGGCTGGGCCTGGGCAAAGGAAAAAAATTTTAGGCTGGAATAGGTTCGACCTACACAAGCCACCCAGCGTAATGATTAATTCTAAATCAAATATATCAAATAGTTTTTATTGTATATTTATGTTATTTTACGCATAAAAATAAATTATGATGGTTTATTTTAATTGAGTTATATATAAACAAATTTAGAACAATATATTTTAATATATGTAATTATTTCATATATATTTAAATATAAAATATGACTAACAATTAGGATCAATTCAACTCGAAAATTGACTCAAACCAAATTTGACTCGAAATCAAAATGTTTGATATCGAGTTAAGGCTAACTCGATCGAAATTGACTCGATCCCAGCCCTACACTTTTGAAAGGATTACAACTTACTTCACTAAAGTACTTTGTTGTACAAGGGTTTCAAAACAGCTTAACACCTTTGCTTGGATAACTTATTTTCAACATTAGAGAAAGCGGTGGATTTCCTTCTACTTCTTTGTGGATCACTAGTCATAGTAGCTATGTAATCTTTATCTTCTTGAAGCCACTCTACTATTTATAGAAACTTCGATGATTTCAATATCCGAATGGCCATAATTTTTGTGATCATGATGTGCCTTTTCATATTGTGCTTTTTCTTTTTTCTAGTTTGACACTTCACGAGAAATAGCAACTACAATAGTTCTCATTGAAGAATCCTTTCTTCTATTTTCTGCCCTTGATGACATTCGACATTCTTTGGCTTCTTGACCTTATTCAATAACATATTTTTCGATAAAATTGTCTTATTCTTTCTCTTTCAATAGATTACCATCTCAAAAACACCTTATTCAACTATGACTTTGTATGATAGATTACCTTCCCAAACAACTGTGCTTCGGCTTTATCACCTTGTTTTCTAACATCCTCCTCTCTTCTCATATGGAGGAATAACCAACACTACAAGCGGCTATTGGAAAGACGTTTTTTGATATTGTGATTATATAGAGAATGTTGTGTAACTCATTAATCTGGATAATATTTTGCAAAGTATTTAATCCAGAATAACATTGTAAGTTGCTACGCATAGAAACAACCATATAATGAGCACATATACACGAGTCTACTGCAAAGAAACATGATCATATGCATTAATACTGCTATAATAGTGTAACTATTGATATAATGTTACTATTCATTATTCTTTCTTTAAAAAAAAATTATGAAGCTTAGACATTTGATGTTGGAAGGATATGATACTATTCAGATACATGACACTCAAAATTAGATACATCCAGAGCATAGGACTGCAGTTTTTGGCCTTTGTTTCAAGTTATGAACTTATTGAAAATTGAACTCAAAACTTTTTTGTTTTGAGAAACCTTTATCTTTGTGTTTGTTTATAATTTGAAATAAAGTTAATGCTCTTATTTTTAGAGAAAAAAAATGAAAAATACGGCAAAGACACTAAACTCCATGTTTATGTTGAACAATTTAGATACCCTTGGATAAAGAGAGATAAAGTGTGTTAGACCTAAGGCTGAGGAGATTTGTTAAGAGATTTTTTTTCCCTCTGATTTCCAAGATTAAGGCCTCCAAAAACAAGAGCAGGATTGTTCAGCCATTAAAGATGGTAGATTTCATAATATCATACATTATAGATTGAAACCATGCATAGTTTTGAAAAATTTTGACATTCTTGTATTAGATACCTGCTATTTTTTTCTTTGCATTTTGGGTTGACCTTTTTTTTTTGAAACTAGTTGGAAGTTCTTACAACTTTTTTCATATCATATTTGAATATGTTTTGATTTTAAAAATGAAGGTGAGTCTTATTGTTTGAATCAGCCAGCAACATCCTTGGAATATATCAAGATCCAAGTGGAGAAAATGGTTAAATTAAAGAATAAGAAAGCTATTGGAGCCTGATTCTTGTGCTGATAATATTGTTGGTTTCTTTCTGCTAAAAGAGATCTGACGGCCTACCATTATTGGAGATCTTGCATGAGTCCAATGGCTAGTGTTGGAACTTTGAAAATGATAATGCTTGATTGATCCTTCAAGAGGACTAAGAGATAAGGGTGATTTTAACTTTTAGGGTATATTATATTTAGGTTTTTGAGTTTAGTGTAGAATATCACGCAAATTTATGATTTTGAAAATTCAACATTCGAGTCCTTGAATCAGATGTATATATCAACCAGGTTCATTTTTATTTTTTTAATATTAAAATTCTATAATATACTCAAAATACTGCTTTTTCTCTCCTGCCTCTCCTTTCGCTCTCCTCTCTCTCTCTCTCTCTCTCTCTCTCTCTCTCTCCTGAAAGTCGGCAAGCTACCAGCCAACCCTCCTCCTATTCTCTCTCCCTCTCTCTCTCCCCGCACGGTCATAGTAGGGTTGCCAGCGTGTACATCATGGGAGGAAGGCCGACATGCAGTTGTGCCCAACAGCGTGCCACTCATGAAGGGCGATGGCCACGCGGTTGCACCCAACCATGCGAGACTACACTGCCCACCAACGTCACCCTATCGGGTGCAGCCTTGCGTCGGTTGCTCTCCCTCTCAGGCGCAACCGCATGCCGAGAGCCTTCCCGCGATCACATGAGGAGAGAGAGAGGGGCATTTTGGGTATTTAAAAAAAATTTAATATTAAAAAGTTTAAAAATAGACAAAATTGATATATATTTAATTCAAGAACGAAAATATTAAATTTTCAAGATCATAGACCTGCGTGATATTATGCCCTAAAGCCAGTGACCTGAATCTAATTTACCCTAACTTTTATTTCTCTGTGTGCTTGTTTTGATGGAAAAACATATTTGA
Source organism: Apostasia shenzhenica (assembly GCA_002786265.1). Taxonomy (NCBI): domain Eukaryota; kingdom Viridiplantae; phylum Streptophyta; class Magnoliopsida; order Asparagales; family Orchidaceae; genus Apostasia; species Apostasia shenzhenica. The sequence goes on along the minus strand of KZ452270.1, from coordinate 163,733 downwards.
GGGTAGCCAATGGGAGTCATACATGTAGTGTTGCTTTCTTATGAGTTGCTATAACAATTTTACATAATATCCAGCTAATAATTTTGTAGGGTTCAATGTTTCCACACTGTTTACATTATTTTTTCCTTTTTTTTTCTGGAGTGAAAAGTGGGTAACTTTGCTTTAGTTTTTATCTGGTTTGCATGGAACTACTTATCCTCTGTTTCTTTAATAGAGAGATCAACTTTTCCATTACATTGTGGAAAACAGTTTTTCAAAACCAATTTTAGAGCTTTTCTTTGAGAATGGCCTAATTATTAATTAAACAAGGTATTCCATTTTCTTTGTACTGACAGATTTGCAGTTATGGTTTTATTGTCTCAACTTGCCAGATTTTATGCAGAAACATTATAAGGCGCTAATCATCTACAAAGTTGAGTCCTGGGATCGATTGAAGGGGTTTGAGCATTTGGGAAGTGTTCAAGCCCTCGGAATCAAATATAATGAGGTGGATTCTATTTCTATCATTCCTCTCAGCTGTATTAAGTTGATTTATATCAATTGTACTTATTAGGTACTTCTGGTTTCTTTTTCAGTCTCTTAAAAAGTAGTAATACTAAAACCCCAGGGAAGGAAGAAGGAGATTTTTTTTTTTTGGACACAGGTTTGTTTTTTGGGTCCTGGATTTTGTTGCATATGCACTCTTTATGCTGCATGTAGGGGTGTGCATTCGGTTTAAGTGGTTGGTTTGGTGACCAAACCAAAAAAAAAGATTGGATTCGGTTTTAAATTTAATGAAACCAAACCAACCAAATAAATATCGGTTCGGTTTGGTTTGGTTTGGTTAAAACCATATTTTTAGTCTGCAACTCTTTGACCTGTAGCGCAAGCCGCGCAAATCGTACAACCCTAAATAATCTGAAACTTCTCGGTCGGTCGAATCAGAGTTCTTTCTCGCGAACCCGTCTATGAGCGAACTCAAATCGACAAATTGCCAACTGAACTGACCTAATATAAATAAGTGGGTTATTCGGTTAATTTGGTCGGTTTGGTTTCCAAACATGTGAAACCAAACCCAAACCATTTAACCGAAATATTCAAAATATCAAACCATCACCAAACCGCTAGATTCTAAACCAAACCAAACCGTTAAATTTAAACAGTTCGGTTCGGTTTTTCGGTTTAAACCATAGTTTGCACACCCCTAGCTGCATGTCGTATTCCTTCCTTTGTTCAGCATTGGAGATTTTTATGCGTCGGATGGAGATTTTTATGCGTCGGATGAAAGAACTCTCTATGGAACCAATATCACCTATCCTCTCAGGTGGTTTGCTCGAACTTCATCTTTTTCTGAACAGGTTATTGTTTAGAAAAAAAATAATTTTGTGTCACGACGAGTTGTTCGAACTGATTAGCTTTATATTAAGTGAACTTGATGCTACAGGAAGAAGTTCCAACAAGTATAAAGTAGTACAAAGTTGAAACGTAGAAGTTCCGTTCTTTGTGCTCTGCATTCGCCACCTGAGGTGACTATTTACTTTCTTTATTTTACGAAAACCTTGATCCGGTGCACTAATGATTTTGATGATTACGGCGATTGGCTTTGAAAATGTTGAAGATGATGAGATTTATGATCCGCCACCTTGGTGCGAACCTTCCTCTATCAAAGATGTTATTGTTCCACTTCTCCATGAATCAAAGCGAAAATTTGCTTAAATAAGCAATGGCGTGGATGACACAGTCTCGAGCCAACGAAGAAACACGAACACCATCGTTGTTCTCAAGATGTTAAAGCTGCTGATGAGGCTTCAACAAAATCATCGACTCCTGGCTCACCCTTACATTTTTTTTAAAAAAATTTGGGGAATGTCTTTTTCGCGCAAATGAGCAATATAAAAGAGTTGGAGACAATTTCTCGGTAATGATTGATTTCATTTTAACAGATTCTTTAATGTTGGAATTTCTTCTTTCTAAATTTTTTTTATAGACATACTTGTAATAGAGGGAAACTATAGAAAAATTGGTTGATGTAAACTTAGGTGGCATATTTGTATCGATATTGCTCGACATGTTCTCAATATCTAATCAACACAGTCTATAAATTTTATTTCCATGTCTCTTGTTGTAGTAGTTCAAGAGAGATGTTGTGTGCCATATACAAATGCATAAAATTTCGAGGTATATTTGATTTCAAATTAATTTTATACGAAGATATTATTTTATTAATAGCTGTATAAGATGTGAAATTTTATTATTTTATTAAGATATGTGAGAGATGTGAAATAAATTAATTATTATTTTAGTATGTTTGTAAAATATAAAATAAAATTAATAATTTATTTTAAAATATGTATATAATGTGAAATATAATTAAAATTAAATATTTAATAAAAATTTGATTTGCTTTAACCTTTATTTATTTTTTTATCAAAAACAAGTGGTGTAGAATTGACACGTTATATCCTTCTCATTGTAATCGTATTTTTATGTATGTATATTTTAAATATTAATATTTGTATTTTCTTATTAATTTGATTAAGAATTATAGGGACATAAATTTACAAATAATAATAATAATAATAATAATAATAATATGCACATTTGTCAATACCTACATATAAATACATGTTATGGTTGATATTGTTTTTATTTGAAAATTTTGAATTAATAGTTGTAATTTGAATTATGGGTAATATTTGATTGATGGTGAGCTATTATTGTTTGTTTTGTTACCTTTAATTTAGATATTGTATTTTTATTCAATTTTAAATAAATTTAAAATTATTAGAAATTTTTATGATATTTGTATAATTAAAATTCATTATGATGTAATAATGAGTTCATGAAACTGAATTGATAAGTTAACTAAAATAATCAAAATTCATGAATTAATTATTTGAACGGCCTGACCTCTAATTCAATTTTGTAAAATTTTTGATGAAATTTTGTTATATATTGTTTATATTTGAAAAAAAATTAGTAAATAAGAAATTTTAATTAAAATTATTTTTATATTTTTACATAAATTTTTACAAATTTTGCATTAAAATAGATATAAATTTATAAATTTAAAGTTAATTAAAAATTTTTAATATGACTGATTTTTTATTTTTTACTTGCTATCATTAATTGAGATTAATTATTTATGACAGAATTTGAATCAGATATTTTCAAATTGATTCTTAATTGAGTTAAGTTTTGAATGATTTGTTCTTCAAATATTTTCCGCGGGCTCACTTAAAAAAATGGATAATTAACTACATGCCACATAATTTAGTTTTATTTATGTTTTACCCATTCATTCTTAATTAATTACGCTATGCACACTCAAAATATTATAAAATCTTACATACATATATTTTAACTTATTTCTATTATAATGAGTAATCATAATTTTTCAATAACCTAACTATAATTAAATTACAAAAAATCTGAATCGTTCATCATATTATTTTAAGGATATTTAAATATATTTTGAGTGAAAATCCTAAAACCTTAATGTTTAGGTGGCAGCAAAGGAAGAAAACATCCGCGACGTGAATTAATTTTAGGACAAATCAGAGCTTAGTGTGGTATTGAGGAAGAGAAAAATATATACCATTAAGAATAAAAATATAATTTTAATGATTTACTAACAGAATATTTTTTTTTCAAATAGATTTTGATTAAGTTTTAACTCAAATATGTGTATGTAAGATTTTGTAATGTTTTGAGTGTGCATAGTATAACTAATTAAGAATGGATGGGTAAGACATAAATAAAACTAAATTGTGTGGCATGTAGGTAATTATCCCTATAAAAAAAACACCTTTCTATGTCCTTTTGTCACTGTTCTACATCATTTTTTTTATTATTTTAGAAGTTTTTATTGTATGATGCTTTTTATTTGATTTACACGCAAATACAAAATACAAAAGAAATCAATACAATATAAAATTTGAGAGTACTACATATATGACACATAAAAATATCATATTTATTTATTAAATACTCAAATTATTAATATTACTCACTCCACACTGTGATATTCTGTCGAACCTAACTATGATTTTTTATATAAATCTTTTAGAAATAAGTATTAGACGTTGAGTATCATTCAATAATTAAAAAATATTAGTTATACCACATATTAATATTACGTGCCAATATTTATGTGATCAAATTATAGTTGGCAACTATTGCAACCGTGATTGGTGGCTAGCTAATATTACAATAATTAGACGACGTCAGAAAGTAAGTGACGAGCAGATACTACTATATTTATATGTCTAACGAGATGTATTATGTTTGTAAATCTATCATAAAATTTTACTTATATAAAGCTAAAAATGATAATATAAATTAAAAAAAATGATCATACAAAAATTATATAAAAGTTATGTTCTGTATAAATAATTTTTGAGTTTGTACGAGTTTTTAAGTTTATTTATCCAAGTTATTCTCTAATAGTTGTGAGGGACAATGCACGGGGCTTATTACAATCAAAGATGTTAGGATATAATATAAGTCAGAGATTTATTAAAATATATAAATAAAATATTTTATTTTAATAAAAAAATATTTAGAGAGTAATTAAAGTATGTAATGTATAATTTGTTATGGAAATTTTTCATACGTTTTATCATTTTTAAAAATTAAATATAAATTCTATAATCATTTTTAGGGCAAATTAGACCAGGTCCTTGAGTTTAAGACTTATTATTACACAGTTTCATATTTTTAAAATTATAATATCGAGGTCTCTAGTTTTTTAAAATATCATATGGGTCCTTTTTATTTTTTTTATTATTAAAAAATATTAAAATTATCATTATACCATTACCCCCTCTCTCTCCACCGCATCCGGCAGCCGCGCTGCCGCCAGCGACCTCGAGCGGCCTCGCGGGGGCAAGCGGCTGCCGGATCGGGAGGAGAGAGAGGGTCTCGCGCAATCTCCGCCCCGTCGCGTGAAGCAGCCGGCAGCCGCGCTGGGTCTCGCGACTCCCGATCGATCGGAGAGAGAAGCCGCGCAGGATCGCGCAGCCACCGGATCGGGAGAAGGCCCCCTCTCTCTCCTCCCGGTCTCGCAGCCACGCGCCCCCAAGCGGCCGCCAGCGGCCGCGCGGGGCGGCGCGACGACTGCGCATGCCGCGGTCTGCCGGATCAGTTGGAAAGAGAGACGGTAAGAGTATAATGATAAATTTTTATTTTTTTTATTTTTTAATAATAAAAAAATAAAAAAAGACTCATATGATAATTTATTAAAAACTAGGGATCCCGATGTTATAATTTAAAATTTATGGACTTGTATGATAATTAGTTTTAAATGGAGGGACCTTGGTGTAATTTGCCCTTTGCTTTACAGTTCTTCTTTCCAAAACTATGTCTACGCACTACAGTCGCAGTCGTCCGCTTTCTCGGAATCATGGGGAGCACTGAGCGGAAGAATGAATTCCGTTCTTCTTTATCCTATTAGAATCCACTTTTCTAAGACTTCGGCCGGATTTTCCCCCAAGCGAGCTGCAATTACAATGTGGAACTGATTCTCTCCTGCGAATCTTCGTCCTCTTTCTTTTTCTCAGTTTTTGAATTCCGCATGACATCCCTAAAATCCATGAGAATCTTCGGAAACAGGAATTTGGGTTTTCCTTCCGATGCTGGAAGGAACCCTCGTTCCGGTTTAAGATCCCTTCTTGGTCGTACATTGAAGTCGAGATCGCACTGCTGCCCCTTTTCGTCTCCGTTGAGGATCTTCCTCAGCTTCCAAGGTTAGTTTTACCTCTAGTTTTGTTTTGTTCCATCCGCCATCTTAGATCGGGATTTCCTGAATTTGAAGGGTTTTTTAATTCCTTCAGGTTGTGAGATCCTTGGAAAATCTGACAAAGAACCCTTATTCCATTCCATTGTGTTGTACTCAGTGAGTAGAAGAGATGGGCTGTTGCTGCTGTAAAGAGGAAAAGCCAGCGGATCCACAGGCCTCATCACAACAGCAACAAGTACAACCCTCATCAACGCCCCAACAACCAGAAAATCATGCAAAACGAGAAAAACCATTGCTACATCCACAATCAGAAGAATCACCACCATTGAAACCAAAAGAACCCTGGTCACCACCCCCACAAGTAACAAGCTCTTCATCAGCAAGAACCTTACTACCGTTGCAGCAACCACCGCCAACATTTGACAAGACTCTCATCAAGTTCATAGATGATATACGCAACTATTACACTCTTGGTGAGGAGCTCGGCAAAGGTCAATATGGTGTCACCTGCCTCTGTGTTGAGAATGCCACTGGGCAATCTTATGCCTGTAAGTCAATTTCAAAAGGAAAGCTTGTTGATAAGAGCAATAAGGAGGATGTCAAGAGGGAGATCCAAATCATGCACCACTTGAAAGGACAACAGAATATTGTAGAATTCAAGGGTGCCTATGAGGATAAGCATTCATTCTACATTTTGATGGAGCTATGTGCTGGAGGGGAGCTTTTTGATCATCTAGTTGCAAAGGGTCATTACTCCGAGCGCATGGCTGCAAGCATGTGCAGGGCCATTGTCAATGCTGTTTACGGGTGCCACTCCAGTGGTGTGATTCATAGGGACCTGAAGCCCGAGAACTTATTGTTTGCAGCTAAGGATGAGGGAGCAATTCTCAAGCTTACAGATTTTGGACTTTCAATCTTCATGGAGGAAGGTAATTGTTTGCGGCTCTGTTTGTTTGACAATTAAAAATTAACCTGGTTTAATTTTAAACAATCATATCACATCGCACATAAAATTTAATATTAAAAATTTATTTTATTTCACATCCTACACACATTACTAAAATAATAACTAATTTATATCACATTCCTCATATATCCCAACATAATAACTAACTTTGTATCACATCTCTCACATATCCCAACATAATAACTATAATTTTATTTCATGTCATTCACAACTTTCAATAAAAAAATATCCCTATTCAAGTTTAATTTTAACTTTTTTAAATTAGACCTTACAAACAAATAGGCTTTTGGTGTGCTTTAAAGCCTAAAAAGTGGAAAGTTGTGGTTGGTTGATAGTCAGAGTAAGCTCATGTTATTTATGATATGGATTTCTTTGATATTACTCCTTGTGGCATTCCTTATTTTTGTGACGTGCTACTTTAAAGGTCTAAATGGAGAAGAAATTCATATAGATTGTCTCAACTAAGCATACGCAGTTATCAAGCATAGTACTTCTAATGACATGTTCAATAGAGGTACCTCATAATTTATTAATGTCAGCTGCAATTTATACACCTTTTTCATCTCAACATTCTTGATTTTTTCTCTTGAATTAAGTTGCCATTACAGTTACCTCGTGTCATGTGTATCTTGAATTTAGTGGCATCTTTATTCTATAATGGGGCTGTTGATTTTGTTCTTTTTTGGTGAATAAGATATTCTATTGAGACCAGAAACTAATATATGGGACAGAGAAGAAGCATGTTACACACTACAAAATATGACCAAAATGATATCTTTTTGAGCATGCTTTATTCAGTGTGTATTTTACCCTCGTTTCCATGGATGGAATAGATCGAGGGAACCTCAAATCTATAATGAAGTTTTATAAAAAAAAATGAAGATAGTGTACATCCCATGAGATAATGATGGTCATGTTGGTGTCAAAATACTCTATCTTTGACCCTTGACTCTCTTGTGTAACTTGTTTGAATTATTTGTATATCTTTGGGAGAGGATAATCGAGTATAGATTATATCATTGTTGATGCAAAAAATATGCCAAAATAAAATGAAATAAGATAATTTTTACGTGGAAATCCGAGTATCTGGGAGAAAAATCACGACGCCAGCTAGGCGATTTAAATCTACTAATTGAATTCCTTCTCTTACAAAGCTTGAGGGTCTCTAAATAGTGACCGAATGAGTACGAGAGAGAGAGAGAGACAGCTCGACCAAAGAGAGAGAGCCCGATTCCAGCTTCTCCTCCTTCTTCTTATTTATAGTTTGGAAAGGAGGGGCGTAATAGGTACAGTCTGCTACTTCTGACACCTATTCCTGCAAAGAACGATTAGGGATTGGCCCCATGCTGTCTTGAATGCTGAGTTGACATGGTAGTACGGAGAGTACGATCTGGTGATATCTCTTTGAGCTGCTGTTCGACTTGGGTTGCTGTTCGACTTGGGGTGTTAGAGAAGGTTCTAACATGTCCCCCTTCAGAGCACAACGTACATTAATGTACATGCTAGTTTTGATCACGCTGATTCAGTGGACCTCCATGGAAATCCTCCTTGCAGAGTCGTTAACTCATCATGGTTGAACTGCTCCATAGAAGCTGTTAGAGAAGAGTTGTTAGAGGAGAGTTGTTCAACGAGGGATTTTAGAGAAGAGACTACTCTCTGCAGAGTCTTTAGCTCGTCGTAGTTGAACTTCTCCGTGGAAGCTGTTAGAGAAGAGCTGTTAGAGGAGAACTATTCGACGAGGGGTTTTAGAGAAGAGACTACTCCCTGCAGAGTCTTTAGCTCGTCACGGTTGAACTGCTCTGTGGAAGCTATTAAAGAAGAGCTATTCAACAAGGGGTTTTAGAGAAGTGACTACTCCCTGCAGAGTCGTTAGCTTATCAGTTTTTGAACTGCTTCGTGGAAGTTGTTAGAAAATAGCTGTTAGAGGAGAGCTGTTCAACGAGAGGTTTTAGGGAAGTGACTAGTCCCTGCAGAGTCGTTAGCTCGTCATGGTTGAACTGTTCCGTGGAAGCTGTTCGAGAAGAGCTTTTAGGGGAGATGTCACCATTGATTTTCAATCGCCAAGTTGTCATGATTGTAAGCTGAGACTTTGAGAAGGGGTTTGCTCTTGACTTCCCGTCACCAAGTTGGCTTGACTATAAACTGGGACTTTGAGAAGGGATTTTAGAGATGAGGTTTTCATGTAGTAAGGGTTTTAGAGAAAGGAATCTCACGTAGTAAGGGTTCTAGAGAAGGGAATCTCACGTAGTAAGGGTTCTAGAGAAGGGAATCTCACGTAGTAAGGTATCAGTCCTGCGTGAGGGAAAAAACCATGATGTCGGCTAGGTGATTTAAATCCATTAATCGAATCCCTTCTCTTACAAAGCTTGAGGGTCTCTAAATGGTGACCGAATGAGTACAAGAGAGATAGAGGCAGCTCGACCAGAGAAAGAGAGCCCAATCCCAGCTTCTCCTCCTTCTCCTTATTTATAAATTGGAGAGGAGGGGCGTAATAGGTACAGTCTGTCACTTTTAACACCTATTCCTGCAAAGAACGATTAGGGAGTGGGCCCCTATGCTGTCTTGAATGTTGAGTTGACATGGTAGTACATAGAGTACAATCTGGTGATATCTCTTTGAGCTGCTGTTCGACTTGAGCTACTGTTCAGAAAGGGTGTTAAAGAAAGTTCTAACAATCGTGATATCAGGATACCACAGAATTAATTTAGTTTATACCAAACAGATTTAATATGAAAGCTATTCATTTGTTGAGGGGTTTAACAGAGATGTTTAGGAAAAGAAAAGAAGATTCATTTTTTGTTTTATTGATTTAGAAGAAAATTATAATAAAGTCTCAAGAAAAGTGCTTTTGAGAATTTTATATAAAAAAGAAGTTTCCTACTTACATTCAAGTTATTCAGGACGTGTATAAAAGGATTGTTACATGCCTTCAAACACAAGAGAGTTTGACTAAGAAATTTTTTTTTTTTCAATTGGATTACATCAATGTTTAGCTTTAAGTTTATATCTCTTTGCATTGGTTATGGAGGTCTTGATTGAATACATTTAAAAAAAAATGTCTTTATGTATGCTTTTTGCAGATGATATTCTCCTTCTTGATAAGATTAAAAAAGATGCTAAGGCGAAATTCGATTATAGAAAAATACATCAGAATCTAAAGTTTTCGTCTTAGCAAATTAAAAACTGAATATATAAAATGTAAATTTAGTCAAGATAGAAGCATTTATAGTGAATAGATGACAATTGGTGATCAATTTATCAGGAAGAGCGAGCAGTTTAAATATATTAGATTAATCGTATAGAATAATGGTGAAATAAATAATATTATTACCAGGATTCAAGCAGCATTTTTAAAAAAGTAAAATGAAAAATGAGTAGATCCGTAAGAATGTTGGAGTGACCGCAGTTGAAGATTAGCTCAGAAAGAATTGGCCTAGATGGTTTGAACATATAAATTGTAGGCCGATAGAAGCCGAATAAAAAAGTTGGATTATTGGATCTTATCCATATAAAAGAGGAAGAGAAAGGCCGAGAAAGATATGGTAAGAATTAATGAGGAATGATCTTTACATATTTGAAGCAAATGAAGATTTGTTATTTGATAAAAAGCAATGAAAACAAAATTGTTGTATCTGTAATACTATATCGACTTGCTTAAGTCTTAAAAACTTCCAGAATTTTGCTTTCCATTAGAATAAAAAAAAAATCACTTGTGATCTGATGTACTTCGCCAGACTGCTAGAGTTTTAAAAAAACTTGAGAGTTAACAGTGTTTATTTTTTTTATTTCATCCAGTATTTAATTACATTTCCATACTCACTTTTTGTTTTTGTTTTCCCATGCCCATAAGCAGCCTTTCTGAGAATGTTTGAAATTCACTTCTTTACATGATCTTGCTTTCAGCATGAATTCATTTCCATTGGTGTTTTATGTTTTACTTGATTCTTCTGCCAACTTTCTTGACATTATTGTTTTGGAGATGCTTGTGTAGTATATATAATTTCCTCAAGTTTTCATGAATGAAGCATGAACATTTTCTTTACATCCCATTCTATCATGTCATGTCCTTGTATCTTTGTGTTGTGTTCGTATTTTCTAGGGCCCTTTACAATATTAAGCACAAAAACTACGCTAAATTACACCATTACACAACCATTTTATTATTATATTATTTTAATATTTTTTGTGTCTTGACGTGTCGATTTCCTGCATTTGGAAAGCTTTTATGTTTTCATGTCATGATTTGTCATGTCCCTTTTGGGCATATGTTGTGATTATGGTTATCTCATATCTTTATGAGCTCGCTTGGAAACAATCTTTATGATGATCAACATGTAGATCGTGTCATTAAGCTATGCTGGACTGCCTGCAGGAAAATTTCATGGAGATGTAGTTGGAAGCGCTTACTTTGTGGCACCTGAAGTACTAAGACACAACTATGGGAAAGAAATAGATATGTGGAGTGCAGGTGTAATACTTTATATTCTACTCAGTGGTGTACCTCCTTTCTTAGCTGGTAATGCCTTATTGCTTGGGTATATTGTTCATTTTATGATCTTCTACACATATCTATCTTCATCTTGTGAAAATATTTCAGAAACTGAGAGAGGAATATTTGATGCTATCTTGCATGGAGACATTGACTTCAACAGCTCGCCCTGGCCTTCCATTTCTAGCAGTGCCAAGGATTTGGTTAGGAATATGCTCAATCAAGATCCGAAAAAGAGAATCACTTCAGCACAGGCTCTTGGTTTGTTCGTGTTTCCAATCTCTGGAGTCCATCCTGGATTTTCCTTATCTTCAATGCAACTGTCATTCATAAGCACTTGCAAGCACTTGTGTTCTGCTTCTGCCAAAGCTTGGCAGGCATAATACTTTTTATCCTTATCGTTATATCTGAGCTTAGTTGTTACAGCTGCAGCTCATGCCCACTTTGCCTATCATAAATCAACTTGAGTTCAAGCAAGTCGGCCTCAACGTGAAATTGAAACTTCTATTTTCAAGTCAAGTTTGGTTTTAAACTGTTTTTGAAATAGATTCAAGCTTTAGCACAGCCTTATTTCTTGAATTATATATGTATTATGCATATTTTACATATTTTTGATATTATTATATGTGTATACCTTATTAAGCGTCTTATATATATGCATTTAAACCTATCATACACTGTTAATAACCCATGCACATTAAATACCTTCTTTATACATTGTAAAAGCCTAAATAGATATGCTTATGTATGTATAAGGTCGATCTCAAGTTGTGCAATTTCATAAGGGTTGACTTCGAGTCATAGGATAATCAAATTGAATTAGGGTTGCATGAAAGTATGAAACTTGAATAATCATCAAGCAGGTTTCATATTTCTAGGATAATTACCAGCCCTACTTTAATTGCCTTGCTTTCCTGGTTGCAGAACATCCTTGGATTAAAAAAGGAGGAGAAACATCTGATAAGGCGATTGATAGTGTGGTTCTCTTCAGGCTAAAGCAATTTCGGGCTATGAACAAATTAAAGAAATTGGCCTTGAAGGTTGATCATTATAACTTTCTTGGTTGTTACTTCTCTTATAAATTCATTGAGGTTTTAGCAAATTTCAGGTTATTGCTGAGAATCTTTCAAATGAAGATATTAAACAACTAAAACAGATGTTTGAAAATTTGGACCCTAACAACCAAGGCATCACTTATGAAAGGTTGATGAGTGAATTGGGCCGACTTAAGCTTTCCATTGGTGCAGTTACGCAGCTGTGTGATGCTGTTAAGTTCATTCCCACAACACTATAAAATACACAACCTTCTATTAAGTTTTCCCACTGTGCATCCTTATCCATTTAATTTCATCACTTCCAGGCACGTGTTGTTGGTAATGGAACCATAAAGTACAGTGAACTTGTTATTGCGGCAATCCATGGGCATAGGCTGGCAAGGGAGGAGAATTTGAATCGTGCCTTTCAGCACATCATTCAAGATAATAATGGGTGAGTGCGGTGCAATCTATATTTGCTCTAACTAGACTTTGCCAGCAATTCTTCTGGATATTAATAATGGTTTTTATTTGGCACAATGTTTAAGATTGCCATCTTTTAATCTTTAGAGGTTTCGAGGCTGAATCCTTGAAATCGAGTATGTGTTGGTCAGGGAAAAGACTACATATACTAGACTTCGATAGACCTTGTATTGGTGGGTCCAGTAACTGAATGTATGTTCCAAGTAGCATAATTTTGTGTGCTAGTATTCAACCAGGTAGGATTTTGACACTTACTGACATTTAAAAATCAAAAGATGCAGGAATCTTAATCCTTGTTTTTCTGGAGCCTTGTATGCGTTGTAAACCAGTTTGTTGAAACATCACCGAGTAACTTCTTATTAGCATAATCGCATCAAGCGTTTTTGCTGTTGATGCTACTAATTTACAGCTTTATTTTTTGGCCACGATTAAGAAATTTCCCTACTTTCAAAATAAGAATTAAGAAATTTTCCCTACTTTCAGCATCAAAAAACTAATGCAAGCTTCTAATAGAAAATGAGTCTTTTAGTAGGATTTGTAATAATGATACCTTTGTGTTTTCTAGAGATGCTAGGAAACATTACGGGATTATTTCTGCATACTGACCAAAATTTGAATCCTGCTTCCTTCATCTATTTCAAATTGATATTCCAGCATCCTCTTTCAATTTTTTCTGTACTGGTAGTCTTTGTTTAAAAGCTGTTTTTTTATTAAAATGAAATGGTATGAGAACTGAAAAATAACTTACAATCCTCTTTTTACACTGCAATCAGGACCCTAAGGGCATGTTTGGCAATTACTCAAAAATGAGTAAAATATTTTTTTAATAATATTTTAAATTTATTATAAATTTTAATAACTTTATTTCACATCCAACACAAATTCTAACTTTAAAAATCAATTTTATTTCACATCCGACACAAATTTCAACCTTAAAATCAACTTTATTTCACATCCTACATGCCTCCCAATATTAAAATAAATTTCTTTCCCATCAACTCTATAAAATAAAATATTTTCTCTTTCATTTCCCAAATTTATCCTCCAACCAAACAAGCTCTTAGAGTATTTACGTATGTTGCCTTCCACAGGTTCATTACATGGGATGGACTAAAAGTGGCCATGATGAAACATGGAATTGGAAATGAAGCCACTGTAGAGGAAATTATATCAGAGCTTTTCATAAACAATGTGAGTATTTTATCTTATATTGCAGATTAATAAGAATGTTGTGATATGTTAGAGGTTATATACCTAATGGGTCGTAGAGAAGTCTTCAATATTGTGATATGTTTGTGGCTGAGGTTATATGCTAGTGGCCCTAGTGCATTATGCAACTATTTTGTAGTTCAACCGTCTTAGAACCTACAAAGAGTGTTCTTTGTAGCTTTTTGTTGCGTAGTATGTAACTATTTTGTAGTTCAACTGTCTTGGAACCTACAAAGAGTGTTCTTTGTAGCTTTTCGTTGCATCACAGGAATATTGTTTCTTGAATACAATCCTGTAAACTTTTCAGAGATTAAAAAAAAAAACATCTTAGAGGATATGGATAATTAAAAATAAATTCTTTATTAGAGTATTACTTCTGTTAATAATCTTAGTTAGTATTTGGATCTGGATTCATATTTAAACAGTATCTTTATTTGTATAAGCTCGAATGACCCTTCTCATTTTATGAGAAGAAAGGAATCAGACTATTAAGGATTAACTTGGATTTACTCTATATGTTACTTAAAATAAAAATGCATTCTCTGTTTAATCTCACTTATGCAAATTGTTTAGTTTGTACACAATGATATTTTAGTGAATATGCCATGATTATATGAATTTTGAGACGTTATGAACTATAAAAACACCAACAATATTTCATTAATCCTAACTTAGTTCAAGTTAGCTACATGGACCTGATCTTCATTCTATTACATTTAACGCAACTGTCTTAGTAATCAAAGCCATTTCTAGGAACCATATCCTAAGTCATGTTGCTACGTGTCCTCTCTTAAACATTATGATTTGGATCCCCCTTGATTAAATGCAAGGGTGAGATATAGATTAAAGGTAGATATGATCAAACTACCTGGACATTTAGGTGTCGTGCCAACCTACTCCGTGATACAATCATTTCTAATGCTGTGGATTCTTATGTGATAACGTATTCTTCTAATAAAGAGACATTAATTGCAATTTAAGTACATGGAGATGATTGTATACCAAGATTGGGAAGTAGAATAAGAAATGATCATAGTCGGAAAAATGTGCACGAGTTATGTGTGCTTTAGATCATTTATGAAAAATGAAGTTTAGATTGTAGGTGTATATAATAGATTGGAAATGAAAAAAAGGTATTAAGATAAATTGGTTATAAATTATGCAAAAGCAACTTTGATGATGTAGAAATCAATATCCATATCTCAAATAGATTTATAAATCTGATTCTAAGTGAATGGAGTTAACGATATATGTGCTGGATATTGTCATTGTCCTTTCAATAAATTTGGTAAAATTCTCAAATTTAAAGAAAGAAAAGGAAAAAAAAATATTATTTTTATATGTTTTTTTATCTTTGATCCTCAGTGAATGATAACTGCAGGATGGAAGGATCAACTATGATGAGTTTTGCACAATGATGAAAAGTGGCCATCAAAATCGTCTCAAGAGATCTTGTCAATAATGTGATCCTTTTACGGCTGATGGAGTGGGGGTTTGTGGGGGATGGGGAGGGAAATGGAATAGGAAAAATAAGTTTGCAAGAAGGTTTATCTGCACTCTTGTTGTTTGAATTGAGCTATAATTTCTCTTTTTTTACTGGGTTAGAATAAGTTCTGCAACTTTTTGTGCAAAATTTGTTTTATGTAAATGCTACTATAATGCTCTACATGCATAGTTAGACTTGCTTATGGAATGGGTATGATCTTGATAGATTAAATCCTAGATGTAATATTAGAAGCATATCTAACATAAGTTAATCAAGTTATTTTTTTGAGGTTAAGAGCATTTATGACATCATCTCAAGGACGAACTACAATGTCACGGAGAATCCTTGACGATAGAATCTGTTGTGTTGACAAGGAATTGCAATAGTGCTTTGACATGGCGACATCGGAGCCTCGTGAACAAGATCTTCCCCATGAGAACCACATGGGGATGGCCAATGGCCTTAAGTTGGAATGAAGATGTTTGTCTTCTCCACTCCTTGCTTTCTTGTCCTTCGTCCACTGATAAGTAATTAAGTAAGAGATCTCTTCCTGTCATTTTGCCATCAAGAGATCCAATCTTCCATGCTTCTTCCAATAGAGAAACTGGGCATCTCAAAGTCTTAGCATCCATGGTTGATCTCAAGGTTTCATTTGGTCCGTCATCAAGCGAGGAAGAGGTTCTTGAATTGATACTAAAATAGTTTTGAATGGCAAGATTTAGGTGCTAGTTTTTAAATTATGCAGTTCTAGTTTGTTGGATCAGGATTGAATTCACATCCATGTTGAACTGGTCATCCCATGCATTTGTGTGGTACTAGGACTTTCTCGGTTGCAACTAAACTGTAGTTAGGGCTAGGTGAGAAATGATCCCCTCTTGCCTATATTAGCAGGAGTGCCTTCTGTTTAATTACTAAGAAAGGATATGACTGTTTGATTTACATTATAAATTAAGTGACATGTGAAATTACTGGGTAAATTACATTCAGGTCCTTGATATTTGGCTTGTTATTCACATAGGTTCACATTTGTTGAAGCATTTTATGGTTAATTTCTTACATTTCGTAATTTAGTAGACCTTGCATTTTAAAAATTGTTTTTAATATTGTTCATTTAAATGAATCCTATCTGCAAACTATTTTAACTTGCACTAACCAAAAATGCCCCTCATCTCTATTTTTTAATGATTCTTTTTCTCTTTGCCCTCTCCTTCCACCCTCATCTCTTTTTCCTTTTCTCTTGCCTTCATGGTGCAAATATCATTGGACTAATGGAGGAAAATGAAAGAAAAATGAAGGCGGGAGAGGAAGAGAAGGAGAGGATGGAGAGGAGAGAAAATGAGGGATGGCTTGCATGAAATTGACTTGAAGGTTGAACGAGAGGAACGGAGAGAGTGAGAATTGAGGTAGGGAGAAACAAAGGAAGTAACAAAGGGAGTGAAGTATTGCATAAAGGGGACTCCAAGGGAAAACAAGGGGAAGAAAATAACAACTTAAGGATAATATGAGTTTCTTTTTTGAAAGGTTGAAAGAAAGAAATATTTACATGAAATAATTGTGCAATCTTGGAAACCCATGTTAAAAGATTCAAAAAGCATTGACTTATTTGAAAGGCATGACCAACCTAAGGACCAAATTGTGTATACCCTTTACAATGTCTAGAGGGAAGAAAGGAGTTTGGAGAGTATGAGTAGTAGGTCTTGCAGTTGCAGTATATGCTCTTGTGAATTGAGAGAAGCTTAAAGAAAACATGTAAAAGAGAAAAATAGAAAACACTCAATGATCTATAGCATGGTTCAGCTCCCAAGGCTATCCACCTTATCCCAAAGCACCACTCCACTATATTAAACACTCCTTTAGTCTTGGCGAAGAAGCCCTTATATTCATTTTCCAGCTCAGCCTAGAGGCACTTTTCAAACCAAGTGAAGGACCCACAAAGCACCTCATTTACCTCACATACTAGGCTTCGTTTAGTTGAAGTATGTTTTAGAATATTTTAAGTTTTTTTGAGATAGGAAAAGAAAAACTTATTTAATGTTATGATGCAAAATAATGTTATTTTATTATTGAAAAATGAAAACTATGTTTGATGTAAAATAAAGTTAATTTTTTTAAGTATGTGTAGGATGTGAAATAAATATAAAATATTAATAAAATTAATTTTTAAGGAATTTAGGGTTTTTTTTTGGCCCAACCAAATATGGCCAGGACCCTATTCACACTTACTACGAGGGGTATGCAGCTCCCCTCCTAGATCTCACTAGGAGTTGTTTTCACTCTTAAGTGAAAGAACTACGAATCACTTCCTCTAATCACCAATTAAACGTCCTCCTTACTATTAAATGAGGGTTAAAGAAAAAAGAAGATACAAGATAGCAAGTGAGCCACAACTCAACATCTATTCTCTCATTGATTGAATCTTGAAGTTATAGGAGATGACAAGATCATTAAGCTAAGAAACACCCTCTTCCATTATATAGAAGTCCCCCCCCCCCAAAAAAAAAAGAAAAAAACGAGGAACATTTGCTTAGGATAATTCATAATAGTAGGAAAAATGTACGAGTAACATTTGCTTAGGGAAATTCATGAAAAATGAATTTAAGATGGTATGGTTGTGTATAATAGACAATAGAAAGGGAAAAAATGCAATTAATGTAAATTGATTAGAAATTATACAAGAAGAACAACTTGGAAGATATAAGAATCAATAATATGCTACCTGATATTGTCATTGGTCACTCCATAGATTTTGTGGAAACTCTTGAATTTAAAGAAGGAAAACGACAAGCATTCTTCCTTATTATGTTTTGTTTGTCTTTAATCCTTAGTGAATTGTTACTGCAGGATGTGGAAGAGTTCACTGTGATGAGTTCTGCACAATGATGAGATGCAGCCATCAGAATCTTGCCAAGAGATCCTATCAGTAATCTGATCCTTTTACTTCTGGGGAAAAACGGATTAGGAAAAATAACTTGGTAAGAAGGTTTTTCTTCACTTTTGTTGTGGGAGATTATGGGATTTCTTCTGAAAATATGATCTCCTTTTTATTTGATTAAATTATATTGGAGCCATCCAAAATGTGTTTATAGATTTGTTTATGAAATGGGTGTTATCTTGATAATTTAAACCATAAATGCAATGTTACTGCAGGTATGTCTAACTAAATGCATTTGATGAGAGTCATCTGGAGGAAGCACTATGCCATGCTTTTGTCTTGCTGGCAGAAATCCTGATGTCAATTACTCCTGACATTTTTTTTCACTATGAGACATTTCAGTTATGTGAAGGTGTAGGTAAGATTACTTATGATATTACTTTTCACTATTGTATGATATTTATTAACCTGGCAAGATTTGGAGTCTCGTGGAACTCTTTGTTTATGGAAAAATTATTGGATTCGGCGGCTAACCATGTCAGGTGTCCATTCTCTAATTGCGAAAAGCCACGCAGTTGAGTGTGCCTTGCTTTGTGCATAACGCCGCAAATGGCGTTAAGTTGTCGAGCGGCTGATCGAACTATCCGATTTTCTGATCGGACGGTTTGGTAGCCAATCGAACCATCCGTATGCTCTGACTAGACGGTCTGTTTTGGTTATTAGTTCAAGTGAGTATTTGTCGAAGAAAAATAAGTATATTCGTTTGAAATAGTAAATATCACGTGTAATATTTTGTCTAATTTATATCTACTTAATTTCAAGCTATAATTATTTTTTTGGTCAAATACTTGCCTACTCATCAGATCTAGTCGGCCAACCAAACTGTCTGTTCAGCTACTCGACAACTTAAGTTTGTTTGCGACATTATGCTTGAAGCTAGACTCACTCATTGGTGTAGCTCTCCGTGATCGACTGACGGATGCTTGATCACGTTAGGCTCAAGTGTCTGAACTCAATAATTTTTTTTGTTTATGGAGCACGATTGCTTCCACACTCTTTAACTAGTTGATCCCCATATTCTTGAGCTACAATGAGTCGTGCATTTCATTTCAGGTTTTTATTGTTGTGGAAAGAGAACGAAGCTTTCAGAGAGCTCATATGGACTAGTTCTCGAATTGCTAACACTCCTTTGTATTTAGTCTTTGTAATACCTTAACACGGTGGAAAACCTTTTTCCTTGCGATCATTCGTTCATTTAAAGATTTCTTTTACGTAAAATCTTTTACTTTTTGTATTTTCTATTATTTGTGCATCCCAAAAAAATGTCTCCTCAATAGCTCGATGGTTTTACATCTCAAAATTCTAAAACTTGGTTATCATTTTTACGAAGTTATTGCGATTTTAGTTTTGATGATTTAATTATAGTTACATATAATTAGCATTTTTTAAATAACTTAATGTCAAAAAAACAAATTTTAGGATCGAACCGAACCGAACTAGTTGTTTCAAATACACATCAAAGCTTTAAAGTTTTGCATGTGAAGTGAACTAATTCCTTTTTGATTCATGAAGAAAAGGATTTATCTGAATAAATAACATTCAAATAATTATTCATCAATTTTCGAAATTGTCTGTCAACTGGGATTGTCATAAATAAAAACTCAGTTCTATTTAAATATATTTTGGTTCTTTCGGCTGAATGAGTTATTAATTTAGAAGTATGACTTCAATAATTTCGGACTTCTTAAACATAAAAATAATATTTATAATTATTATATCTGGATTCGCGTCAGCACATTTAGAGTGTACATGTAAAAGCTTACATGGCAAGTGCTCAAGGAGAATTCGGCGACGGGCTAAAGATGAAAGGCGCTTGTTAAATTGTCGTTAATGAACGCCCCATGCCGAACTACCTGCGCAGTCACGTCAGCATGGTTCTGACGGTGTAGATTCCTACCAGTCACGCTGATTGACAGCGCGCATACCCTCCCACTATCAACGGTCTTCTTGGGGCTGGCAAGTATAGGCTCGACAGCATGGAGCCAACAATTATAATATTTTGGCCCGAAAATCCACTGTACTTTATTATGGCTCATTTATAAATACTTCTAAATGGAGCTCCAAAGGAGATGATGAATAGACTAAGCTTGTATTCTCTGCTTTCTTCTTATACTGGTCTCTTGATCAAACCCCTTTCTGTGCACCAGGGAAGCCTTCTTTCTCTGACTCCTCAATGGACGTAAGGGAACCTATCTTTGAACTACCTTAAGTCCTTGTGTTTTTTTGGACCCCTCTACTCCTGTATTCTGAACGTCGTCACCATTGATCCTTGAAGCACTTTCTCTCCCGTCAAGGCAATAATAGAAATCTAATATCAACAATTTGATGCCCTCGTGTATGATCAAACCCTGCCCCCCTAAATCACTCATAAAAGAAGCTCACGGTGAAAACTTCCCGATAGTCGAACAGCAAATGGCACCCATGCCTCAGCTGGACACTTCTGTGAGCAATTGCCAGCTCCAGGCTCTCACACATGAGGTGGCCACGCTCTCCCAAATGATGAATGCTTTCCTCGCCAATCTCTCAGCTCTCCTCCAGTAGCAGAGGCCGACTCTCCCTTTAACCCTACCGCTTGAGGGCTCTATCCCTCCTATGTCGAGCACGGAATGCCATGATCTATCTCCTGAAGAGGCTGGCACCCACTCCGCAGGCAGAGTTGCCCCGAATTGTACCCTCCAGCCACTCCAGTAAGTACGATCTTCTCATTCGCGATAATGGTGGTACCAGCCCTCCGCAACTATAAGGCCCCTAAAGTCAATGACTATGGCGGCCTCACCGACCCGGCGTAGCACTTGAAGCGCTTCGAGAATGCCCTGGCAACGGGCGTTCCTATTTCAAATGCATACAAGTGTTGTTTGTTCAGAAACACCCTGACGGGCCTGGCATTGGACTGGCTTAATGAAATCCCTCAAGGGTCCATATAGAGCTTTAAGCAATTCGCTGAGCAGTTCCACACCAGATTCGACACTTCAAAGACCACCTTCCGAACCCTCCATGAACTCTGGCAGATACAACAGTGCCCAGATGAGACCCTCCGTGAGTATGTTGACTGGTTCTCGAAGATGAACACGGGAACAAAGGACATCACTGACAACAGATTAATTATGATCTTCATCCACAGCATACTGCCAGGGGAACTATATGACTCCTTCGTGGACGATATGTCAAAGACGCTCATGGAGGCAAGGACCCGAGCTGAAAAGCGCATCCATCAGAAGGATGCAAAATCCCTAAAGGCAAGCGCCAGGAAGGAAGACGCCTCACCTCAAGAGAAGAAGGGTGACACCATGAAGCCGAAACAGAGTACCCCCAAGAGAAATTTTCGAGATTAGAAATTTTCCCTCTTATGAAAGCGCAAGTTTAATGGTGATTCTCCCCACAGTTCGACACTGACATACATCATCGAGGAGATATTCTCGATCCTAAAGGATAAGAGGTTCATCCAGAACTGGGGCGAATGACAGCCACCCCAACTGGGCAAGGACCCGATGAAATACTGCAAGTTCCACCAGCGCCACGGCCACCTTTTGCATGAGTGCCACTTTTTTTGGGCACTCGTTAATGAATATATAGAAAAACGGCTTCCTCACCGGTTACAAAAAGGTCGAAGAGCTACCATAAAAAACGGCATGGGCGATATTCCCCCAGGACGAGCCCCCAACGGCCTCACCCTCAGCTCAAACATCATTGAAGGCTAGTGGAAAGAAAGCTGTGTTGTTGATCTTCAGCTTTGACTACACCTGCCCGACTCTGAGGCACCCTCAAGCATGCTTCGTCAAAGCTCCCCTAATTCTTCCTGACATTACATGGTGATCTCCCCAAAAGAGGCGGTAATCGCAATGACCCCATAGTGATCGTCACCGAAATCAAGGGATGGGACGTCCACCGAACACTGGTCAACATCCTCTCCTACATGCCTTTAAAGAAAAGAGTGTTAATGCCTGCAAGTCCCTCTATTCTTCCATGACAGTATCTAGATTATCTAGGGACGTCTACTGACCTGCAGGCTACGCATCGCTCCGCGTTGCCCTCGAAGATGGCCCCAAACAGCAGACGAAGCAAGTTATCTTCATCCTTACCTACACACCCTCTGGGTACAATGCAATTCTCGTGCGACGGCCTTCGATGGCAGCGTTCCGTATGGTTCGCTCCACCTTCCACCTGTGCATCAAGTTCCCCACACCGTCCGGCGTCGCCACCATCAGGGGTGATAGAGGGAGCAAGAAAATTTTTTAAGGTCAACTCTCGCCTCCATAAAGATCACGTGGAACCTAGGGACCACTCTCCGCCTCCTGTTCACTAAAATGATCATGTAGCCATCTTTGATAGAAAATCTATATTAATCTCTAAAGAGTTTTCTGAAAATGAAAAGCCTGCTTTAGTAGTACTACTTTTTGAGTACTTCCCTGAAAATGACCATGTAACACAAGTTGAGCCTTAAAATCGATTCGGCTCCCGTCAGACAACAGAAAAGGAATTTTGGAGGCAAAAAGCAGTAAGCCATTAGGGAAGAGGTCGAAAAACTCCTTGCAACCGACTTCATCAGGGAAATTGCATACCCGTCATGGCTAGCGAATGTTGTGGTCATAAAGAAGAGTACAGGAAAATGTCGAATGTGCATGAACTTCACTGATATGAACAAAGCCTGTCCTAAGAATTTCTACCCCTTGCCGAAGATAAATAAGCTCATCGACTCTTCGATGAGGTATTCGGTAATGAATTTCGTAGAAGCCTTCTTCGGCTACTACCAACTGATTAATTTTGCTCTCCTACTTTACATTCCCCGTGAAATGAATTCTCTCACAAACGAGCTGACCAAAAAAGAATGGGGGGATGCCCAAGGCATCCTGCACTAGCCTATGATGATCATGAGGTTTTTGATGTCAATCCCAACCCCGAAAGCTGGATGGACAAAATCCTGCAATTCCTTTAGACAGGGGAACTCTCAACTGATAGACACGAGGTCGAAAACTGCAGGTAAAGGCTGCAAGGTATGTCTTATTACAGGGACAACTATTCAGGTGCTACTATTCATGGCCCTGGTAAAATGCATTCTCGAAGAAGACTCCAGGACTGATCTCGAACAGATCCACTCCGGCTAATGTGGGACCCATGCTGCCGGACGCAACCTCGCTCTGCAAGTCCTGTGCAGGGATACTATTAGCCAAGCATCCATAAGGACACCAAAGAGTTCAGCCAGAGGTGCCCCAGTACCAAGTTTACTAAATATCCCAAGGCACCCATGACGCAACTGTAGCCTCTAGTAACCTCTTGGCCCTTTTCGATGTGGGGGCTCGACTTCTTGGGACCCCTTCTGAGATCCGGTAGAAATCTGTGACACATGCTGTGGAGGCCAAGGCAATGACGCAGCCAACAGGGATGGGTGTGAGAAACTTCATATGGATACAAATCACATGCTGATTCGGGATTCCCCTCTCCCTATTTTGTGACAATGGAACGACCGTCACAAGCCACACCGTTCGAGATCTCTGCTCTGAAAGTGGCTTAAATCTCAAAATTGCATCAGTTAGCCACCCCCAGTCAAATGGGCAGGTCTAGACAATGAACAAAAAGTTCCTCAAAGCTCTGAAGAGATGACTCGAAGGGGCCGGGTCATCTTGGGCTGTTGTGCTACCAGTAGCAATTTGGGGGCTCACTGCATGCCAATTGCTGCCACAGGTCAAATTCCACACTCTCTAGTTTTCGGCGAGAAGCACTCATCCTAGTCAAACTGGAGGTCTACTCCCCCCGTGTCGATCATGCCAGCAACTTTGAACCCCAAGCTCTCCTTGAATGGCAACAATAGAATGACGACAATAGAAGACTAGAGCTTGACCTTCTCGAAGAAAGCTGAGAATTGGTTGCACTCCAACAAGCTAACCATAGGCAGCGAATCACGAAATACTACAACAATCATGTCTGGAGAAGGCACTCCAAAAAGGCGACCTTATCTTAAAGCTAAAAGCCACAGTCGGAAAATACATGACATAAGTAAAGCTCGATTCCAATTGGGAAGGGCCTGTCATCGTCCGCTATGTGCTGGGACCAAACACCTACAGACTGGCAAGACAGGATGGCACCCTTCTTCCCAGAACATGGAGCGACAATGATCTTGGAAATTTATTCTTAAAAACATTGTTACCCTTTAGCAATGCCATAATTACAATGCGAAATGTTGTCTCTCACATTCTAACTTAGTGTCTAGGCAACTAGCAGTCAAGGGCACATCCCTTCTCGAAGTCTCAAGTCGCTCAAATTCTAACTTAGTACCTAAGCGACTGGTAGTCAAGGGCACACCTCTTTTCGAAGTCTCAGACCACTCAAATTCTAACTTTGTGCCTAAGTGACTAGGAGTTAAGGGCATACCCCTTCTTGATATCCCAGGCCGCTCAAATTCTAATTTTGTGCCTAAGCGATTTGCAATCAAGGGCACACCCCTTCTAAAAGTCCCAGGCTACTCAAATTCTAAATTAGTGCCTAGGTGACTAGCAGTCAAGGGCACACCCCTTCTAAAAGTGTCAAGCCACTCAAATTCTTATTTTGTGCCTAAGCAACTGGCAGTCAAGGGTACACCCATTTTCGAAGTCCTAGGCTATTCAAATTCTAACTTTGTGCCTAAGCGACTAGCAGTCAAGGGCACACCCCATCTGGAAGTCTCAAGCCACTCAAATTTTAACTTAGTGCCTACGCGGTTGGCAGTTAAAGGCACACCCCTTCTCGAAGTTCCAGGCTTCTCAAATTCTAGCTTAGTGCCTAGGCGACTGGCAGTTAAGGGCACACCCCTTTTCGAAATTTCAGGCCACTCAAATTCTTAGTGCCTAGGCAACTGACAGTTAAGAGTACACCCCTTCTTAAAAGTCCCAAGCCACTCAAATTCTAACTTAGTACCTAAGCGAATGGAAGTCAAGGGCGCACCCCTTCTTGACGTCCTAGGCTATTTCATCCTAGGTAGGGGGTCCCTCATATCCTGAGTACTGACATCAAAGTAAACTCCCCTCAAAGACTTCGAGGAGGGACAGAGAGATGTAATTTTTGCTTGTTCTTTTTGTAATTCAGAACAATTGTAAAAGATTTTGTTAATAGAAGAGGCGACACAGCTAGCAGCTCCTCTATGGCCTTGTAACATCCCATGATCTCACTGTAGAGGTATTGTCGGCCACGGGCATCATAAGTTCACCGGCTTCCACCTAGTTCGTCCTTGAACCACATCATATTGTGGGAGGTCGACTCTGATACTATATTGTAACATCCCATGATCTCATTGTAGAGGTATTGTCTACTTTGACTTTAGGAAAATTACGTGATTTAAGCACTTCTCAAAAGGTCTCCCATCCTAGTACTACTCCAGCCCAAGCACGCTCAACTATAGAGTTTTTCATATTTAGCCTCACAGTTTTGTCTCAAATGGTGTCTCTATTATTTGAGATCACGTTATCTAGTTATACAGCTCAGGATTTCTCTCCCTTTTTGATGTGGGATGATTCATTATTGTGCCCCTCTCACCACTCATTAATCGGTCTAGAAGCTTGCTAGAAGCCGCACTTTGTTTAAGTATGAGAAAGAAATATATACGTAAAAATAATTAAAATAATTCCAATTAAAGATAAGAATGGGAAGAATCATCTTTAAAGTAGTTTGGATTGAACAGGCTTAATTAATATTGGATTTTATTTATATAAAAGAAAAAAAGGAAAATTAAAAAATATATAGTAACAAACTAAATAATAATCTTATAGATTTATAGTTAAATGAGAGTTATATTTTGATAAAATGAGATGAAAATAAAGAATTTATGTAGCTGATATCAGCGATGAATGCTTGGTTATTATAAATTTAATTTTTGAAAATTTAAATATACATACTAAAAAAATTAACATTTACAAATTAATTACATTTGACTTTAATTTATTAAATATTTTTTGTTATCAAACTGAATTTTAAAATAACTCAAATAATTATTATGATATTAACATAATTTATAAATCATGATTTTTATTAATTATATTCTTAAAATATATTATAAACTCGAACTGCCAACGTCAGCGAATCTCCGCATATTTCTTTTATGCGGAAAGTTGAAGAAGCCGTCCGAAAATCACACGAAAACAGCAAAAATTCGTGAGCATAATCATAAATATGGTCAAATTGAATCTCAACAAACTTTCCAAAGCGACTGAAATTGAACATCGGCAAAATGCAAAGATAACTCATTACATTGCGTTTTCGATGAACAGGTTGGACAAACTGAAATTGAACATTGGCAAAATTTTGTTCGATATTTTATTTGATGTTTCCCTCGATTACCTTCTCTTCCTTATAAGGAGAGAACTTGAACACATGCTCTCTTGAATAGGATGAAGGTGTTAATGTGAACCTTTATAGAAGGACATCTAAATGTTAGGGGCTACAATATAATTTATCCAAATTTAATGCCTTTGCGTTTCTTCCTTGCCAGTATACACATCGAAAATCTGACTGAGGGACAGAGGGAGAGATTCGCGCCGAGGGTTTGCAAAGGCTCATCCGCCGTCGCTCGCGGCAGTGCGAGGGCAGAGAGCTCTCCTTTTCTGCTTCAGGCCGCCGCCTCCTTCTCTTTTCACGCTTGGCGACGCCTGCGCCGCTGGTGTGCGCGGAGACGCGGCGGGGGAGGAGGGCTGGGTGTTCTTTGACGCAATGAGATTCACAGAAGGAAAGGGTTCCGAATCTTGAAGAGGGAAGAGGAAGGCTTGCTTCATCCATTCTGAAGAGAAACGGAGAGTTTGATGCGTTTAACGGGTGCGTGGCAGGTTGGACGCGTTTGCGTCGCGTGTTTGATGCGGTTTCAACGCGCTTTCGCCGCGGTTCCGACGCGGTTTCCACGCGGTGTCGACGCGGTTTCCACGCGGTTCCGACGCGGTGTTCACGCGGTTTCCACGCGGTTTTGACTCGAGCTGTTCTGACGCGGTTTCGACGCGATTCTGACGCGGTTTCGACGCGGTTTTTGACGCGGTGTCCACGCGGTTTCGACGCGAATTCCACGCGGTTTCGACGCGGAGTTCACGCGGTTTCGACGCGGGGTTCACGCGTTTCCGACGCGGTTTCCACGCGGTGTCCGCGCGGTTTTCACGCGGTTTCCACGCGGTGTCGACTCGAGCTGTTTTGACGCGGTTTTGACGCAGTGTCCACGCGGTTTTCACGCGGTTTCCACGCGGATTTCACGCGGTTTCGACGCCGAGTCGATGCGGTTTCGACGCGGATTTCACGCGGTTTCGACGCGGGTATCACGCGGTTCCGACGCGGTTTCCACGCGGTGTCGACGCGGATTCCACGCGGATTCCACGCAGTTTGCGACGCGGTTTCGACGCGGTTTCGACGCGGAGTTCACGAGGTTTCGACACGGGGTTCACGCGGTTTCGACGCGGAGTCCACCGCGTCGAAACCGCGTGGACACGGCAACGAAACAGCGCGAGTCGAAACCGCGTCGGAACCGCGTGGAAACCGCGTCGACACCGCGTGGAAACCGCGTCGGAACCGCGGCGAAAGCGCGTTGAAAACACGCGACGCAAACGCGTCCAACCTGCCACGCACCCGTTAAACGCATCAAACTCTCCGTTTCTCTTCAGAATGGATGAAGCAAGCCTTCCTCTTCCCTCTTCAAGATTCGGAACCCTTTCCTTCTGTGAATCTCATTGCGTCAAAGAACACCCAGCCCTCCTCCCCCGCCGCGTCTCCGCGCACACCAGCGGCGCAGGCGTCGCGAAGCGTGAAAAGAGAAGGAGGCGGCGGCCGGAAGCAGAAAAGGAGAGCTCTCTGCCCTCGCACTGCCGCGATCGGCGGCGGATGAGCCTTTGCAAACCCTCGGCGCGAATCTCTCCCTCTTTCCCTCAGTCAGATTTTCGATGTGTATAATGACTCCGGCCTTTCACAAGAACTGGCAAGGAAGAAACGCAAAGCCATTAAAATTGGATAAATTATATTATAGCCCCTAACATTTAGATGTCCTTCCATAAAGGTTCACATTTTTTTTTTGATAAGCACATACATTACTCCTACATTATTTTCTATGGACTGAGTTTTAATCATTTCTCTCAAAGATATAATTATTACTAAAATAAATTGACAACACCACGAGAGCATGTGTTCAAGTTCTCTCCTTACAAGGAAGAGAAGGTAATCGAGGGGAAACATCAAATAAAATATCGAACAAAACTCCTTGAATTTGGTTATCATCGAAGATAGTCAATGTTTATTACTAAGTTGACACCTCATTCATGAGATTTGGCACACTATCTGGAAGAGGTTAAGGAACTCAGAGGAAGGATGCCAACAAGCAAAATTTCGAATAAGTTGAAGGTCAAGAGATAGAAATCACAGGTGGAAGTAAAACTTCAATTGACTGTAATTTGGAATCTGTTGAGAAGCAAATTTTGAGCAAGAATAACTTTGATTAGATCGAGGTTTTAGCAAGCCATCCTTGTAAAAGACTTTGGAGAAGGAGTTTTTGAAATGTGGTGCTTGTCGTCATGGAGGCTCCTTGATTTAAAAAAGTTGCTAGTCTAGATTACTAAGAAGAGATTACTTCTAGTGAATAAGATATATGTTTCTAAAAGCTTACAATTAGTAGGGAGTGGCCACATAGACTTGTAAATGATTATGGAATGCAATGCCTACATGTGACATTAGCATGTAGAGGCATCCCTAAAATATCGCATCAAAGTTTGTTGCTTTTCTCTCCGGCTATAGAGGAGCAATTGGGTGATAATCATTGTGTTGTAGATTATTCTAAAGAGATTTTACTAAAGTAAAGAGCAACTTTCATTGTGAAGAACATCAAAGATCTTCATCGAGTCCAGCAATGTTGATAAAACAAAGGAAATTTCAGTTTCCAAAACTTTTATCGTCACTATTATTGTTAGAGAAAACACTAAGGAATAGTTGTTCCTTGTAAGCAAAAATATTATTTCAAAATTACTCTTATTCACACACATACACACATATACATTTGTATATATATATATATATATATATACTATGTATACATATATTCTTAAATAAATTATAATTATATAATTTTTTGTGTAAAATTAAATTTAATAATAATAAATAATATAAAATTTATTAGGTCATATTTATGAGTATTTTAATACTTCTCTTTTTTATTCACTTCTTATTCCATATTCTATTACATCCAAGTAAACAAATCATGAATTGTCATTCCATTTCTCTTGGAATGATAATTTCATTCCTATTAAATGATAATTTCATTCTAATCTTATTCTATTCTATTAAAGTAAATATACCTAATAGTTTAATTTGATGACATATTTAGATAATATTATAAGAACATTTAGTTCAATATAACTTTAATGTTGTATCATATTACATACTAGAGTAAATAATTATTTAATTTGATGACATGTATTGATAATTATATAAATAATTATGAAATTATCACTTAAAAAGTATTATCTAAATGTCAGAATATATTATTAAAGTAACATTTTGGAGAGTTCTATTAGTAGGCGATAAGCTATGTATGACTTGAAGGCAATGCAAGAAAGAATAAAGACGTTCTGGGCAAAAGGAATAGAAGAGAAAATAAAGATATAATGTAAGTAAAATACACACAAATTTAGGTAATTTAGGGAGATTCTTTTATATCTATTGGTCAAACTAATCTAAAATTTACTAAGTAGAAAGCCCACACAAGGTCAGTACAAATCTGTCAAATGAGCTAGATGAGAGAGAGCGGCTAAGAGTCGAGGAAATAACAGAGTTAGTAAAAGGCTCTTTTTACAGATCAAGTCCTAATATTTATAGCTTTAGTAGGGATAGCTTGGGGAGAAGCTTATTTACAAATATGGATCATATTGTGTAAACTAGCCTCTAAAATAATTAAAAATGCACTGTGTAAATTCATAATGGAGAAGTTGGGCGAAGTACCCTACAACGTAGTCTTCTGCAGTCGGGATAAAGCTGGTCAGTCGACGGAGTGGACTTAGGTGTGGCTTTCTACTTTTCACTGGTCATATGAGCCTTGCCCAAATGAGGAAGGCAGAGTTGATAAGATACTATTGGACTTTAAGATGTATAGAGTTGGTTGATTAGAATATCATGGTAGAGTGGCTCATATAGAGCAAGCGGTTGTTATTTGCTGTAATGTCTTAAGAAAGATGAATTAGGACCCACTATAATGAGGAGTACAACACATGAGGCACGATGCTTGTTGAGGGAGAATGCACATTAGTTGACTGGGATGGAACATAAGCCATTACTAGCTGACATCATGGAGCATGGTCTGTGGACCAAGTTTGGAGTGACTTATTTCTATGGGGTTCTAAGCTCAATTTATGATTGTCATTTGGATAGTCGTAATGAAAATATATTTAAATAGCATAACATAATATTAATATAATATTCAACCAAATATTCTCTATAAAAAATATTCTCATGTTTTTTAAATCACTTCTTATAGATCTGGTACCTCAATCATTTCTTATACTCCAATCGCAGCACGTCAAGCTTCAAGGAAGCTCAAAAGCTTCACATTAGGAATTCAATACGGGATTCTTTTGCGAAGGAGTTATGGTCAATAGTTGCTAAATCCCTCGGTTCTTCACGACTTGCACGTCTGGTATATTGTGGCTAACTTGTTTACTGTTCTACCTAGATTTTTTTCTTAGGTGTTCTTTTCTTTTCTTTCTTAATTTGTTCGCATCTTTAATGTATTGTTGTATTTTAACTTTGACTAATTGAAATATCTTAGGATTTATATTCGGATAGTTATTATCGGATAGCATACTATACCTTTTTTGCTTGGATAAGGTATAGTATGTTAATTATTTAAATACACGTGTGTTTATATATGATTATCATCAAGTAAATATATGATTATCATCATAATCTATCCTTGTTATTTGGGCATTTATATTCTTTTTGTTGTTTCTACGCAAGAAATGCAAATTGTGTTAATTATTTAAATGAATAAATACAAATATAAATACACGTGTGTTTTTATATATATGTGTGTTTGTATGTATATACACATATAGGGTTGCCATTTATTTTCTTTTTGTTGTTTCTATGTAAGTGTTATACAAATGAGGATGCTAAGGTAGATAAGTTGGTATATACAAAAGGAAAGAATAAGAAATGAGTATATCCACGAAAAAGTTTGGAATAAGTCAATGGAGAATAAACTTTGAGAAAGCTGGCTTAGATGGTTTGGACATATAAATTATAAGCCGATTGAAACACCAGAAAGAAAGTTGGGTTTTTGGATCTTGCTCATGTAAAAGAATAAGAGAGATACCAAAAAAGACATGATAAAAAACTATAAAAAATGATTTTATATACTTAGAGCTAAGTGAAGATTTGTTAACTGATAGAGTGCAATGAAAATAAGAGATTCATATAGTCAATCCCACCTAGTGGGATAAAGGCTTGGTTGTTACATGAGTGTTATAGGTTGTGTTAAATATTTAAATGAATAAATATAAATATAAAAACACGCACATATATATATTTATTCTCTAGATTTTATTCGTGTTAAATTTGCAATACCTTTTACTTTCATATCTCTAATTTTATCTTTTTCAATATGATGTCCTATTGCCTTCGTCGAGTTTCCCAAGCGAGAAAGGGAGAAAAGAAGGTGGAGATAGAAGAGGAAGAAGACAGGGTTATAGCCTTATAGATTAAAGAAAGAGGAGGAATGAAAGGAGGAAAAAGAAAGAAATCAAATTTAGAGAGAACTTTTTTATGAGCTTATCAAACATTTACATAGAAATTAAGTTTTATTTATAGTCTCTGGCTCATACAAAGAAAGGATAATATATTAAATTTTGCCTAAATGACAAATGGAAATAATTTAAAGGAAATTACATACTTGCCTAAACAATTAAAATCATGATAAAGTAGAATAATACCCTCTTGAAATTTTCTAAATCAATAAAGAAAACTATTAACCATCCTTAACAATCAAATAATCGACCTTCTTTTTGACTCCGACGAGTGGTATGCGTATATTCCTATGAGAAGTGATGATAAAATATCCTTATTTAGAGTTATGTCTATGGACTCGGTGCATTGTGGCCGGGATTTGAGAACTTATTAATATATAAAATTTTGTAAGAATGAGACTAGCCAAAATGGAATGCTCAAATGTGCCTCTATTAGGGAGTAAATTTATCACATTGAAAACAAGAGTTATTTAACTGATTTGATAATTTTAGTGAATATGAATTCTAGTCAAAATTTTGAAAGATGAGAATTGAATGTAAATATATGATGTGATGTTTCCATCCATGTTAGCGTCAGTCTTTTCTTCAATATATTCTTTTTCAATTTTCTTGTTAATCTCAATTTAATCTTCCTCTTCACCTTCATTATTAAGAAAAAACATAAGATTTTAGTGAATGATAAAGACTCATTAGCAAAGTAATGGCTAACATTATCATTGATTGAGTTGTAAAACTCTCTAATTATTTTGGCTTCATTTTTGACATTCAATTAAAGAATGTTATGTTGGTCTTACAATTTCTATGTTCCATTTTGTTGGTTCAAATTATTAACAATGACTTCCCAAACAATCTACTTTAGTTCGCTTATTTTTATGGTATTCTCTGTCAAAGATGATTGAGATGAAGTTTCGTGGAGTTTTGTCCACCATGGACAAATCTTTTGTTTCTTTTTCACTAGTGTAATTTGTAATTCTAAATTAGTAATAATAGATTGGTATGCAATATTTTGAGAACGATAACATACCATAGATCTATAATAATACTATGCACCAAAAGCTTATTTGCAAAAAAAGTAAACTTTATCTTGGTGTGCTTGATAGGTTATTTTGAATGAATATCAAGATAATTTGATTTGTCAAATCTCTATGAACATGATATGTTTTTAACTTCCCATTTGAAACAAAATTAAGAAATTAAAAGGTAATGGTTTTTTAGGATTTAAAGCAAGATTTTTCTCTTTTAAATTAACTTAGACTTTAGCTAGTTATTAAATCAACAAATAAGTACAAATCTACTTTTCAAATTGAAAGAAATTACTTTAGAAGTAGTTTGAGTTCCTATTTTGATCCCATCCACGATGATTTTAAAACTTCGCTAAAGAAGGTTAATTAACTTTGATTCAATTTATTGATGATGTGAGGTGAAGGGCTATATGGCATAGGACAGGTTGTGGCGGAGAAGACTCTTCTCATTATCGTCTCATGAGGCATAGGGTTGTGAGGTGTGGGATGGGTGGTTGTGTCTTGTTGATCAATTCTATACTCCATTTCTAGTATCCATTGCTTGTTGATACTTGTTGTCCTGTGATGCTTGGGAATGGGTGGAGTCGACAAACTAGAATGTTCATCAGAATTGTTGCTAGTATCACTTGGTGGTGGGATTGATGATGATGGCAGAATCGAAGGTGTTGGAGATCCCATCGTTGTTTATAAGGGTCGAGGGCATCTGCTCGCCAGAGGTTTCGTAATGAGGTTGTGGAAACTCCTTAAAGATTTGCGATGAAGTGTAATTTCATTGAAGGATATCAAAGGTTGAAGCGGGAGTCCTTGACAACCAAGATGTTGAAGCGGTTGCATTATAGCAGGCGAAGCAGGTGTACTCCTGTCTATGGGATGACACAACCACTCAGGTTTGTGTTGATTCTTAATTAAAAGATTGTGAGTAGTGAATCATTTTGCTTTGATACCAAGTAATGTTATACGAGAAAAAGGTTATAGGAAGAGGAAAGAGAAGAGGAAGAAGAAGATAGAAATCATATTTTGAAGGGAAGAGTTTTTATTAATTCATCATAACTATCATTAAATAGAAATTAGAGGTTATTTGTAAAGTCTAGCCCATAAAATGAAACAAAATACATCATATCTTACTTAAATGATTAAAGAAAACAATTAAAATGAAACAAAATACATCATATCTTAGAGTATTTTATGACTTAATATATTCTCAAATTCACTTATGATGTGAATGAATCTGCTTTCCAGGGTCGAATTTTGCCAACTGTAACAAGAGACAGCACTTTGGAAGTTCTTGTGGGTGAAAGTGGATGGGTTACCCACGAGGAAAATGGGATCTTTTATTCCTTTGATGCAACAAAGTGTATGTTTTCTTCGGGAAATCTTTCTGAGAAGATTCGTATGGCTCAATTGGATTGTGAAAATGAAGTTATTGTTGATTTGTTTGCTGGAATTGGATATTTTGTTCTACCATTTCTTGTCAAGTATGCCCTTGCTATTTTCAGTTTAATGTACCTACCGTTTAATGTACAACATTATGACCACATTGGTGCTTATTCTGTGAATTTTTTGAAACAGGGGGAGTGCTAAATTTGTTTATGCATGTGAGTGGAACCCGCATGCTCTTATGGCCCTTCACCACAATATTCATGCTAATTCGGTATCAGATCGTTGTAGCATACTTGAGGGAGATAATCGAGTTACAGCACCTAGAGTATGCTGTCATCCATTTGTTTTTTGTTAATGTAAAGGAATTTTTTTACATTTTAATTTGGTTGTCATTGCTTGCTGATAGTAGTGATAAGTTATTTGTAATGGTTGTAGAACAAATTGCTTGTTTGTTTCATTGAAGATTCTCCTTTTGGAGATGTATAAAATCTGATTTATCTTGTTTTATCATAATTAGCAAGGTTTAAGTGAACAAAACAGCGAAGCATCTTCTTTCTCCTTCTATTCTATTCTATTTGAAGGACTAAACACAAAAAAGGGGTGAAAGTGGTAATTTCTTAAGAGAAGGTTGCTTTGCCTATTGGAAAGAAGTAGCTCAGTTCACCTGGCTCTAAAACTGCTGGACTCCATCATGCTACTTATGCTATATGCTTAACACATGCACCTTCTTAGCCTGCTTATGAAGAGTATTTCTTTTCCTTTTCAAAATAAAAAAAGGACAATGCTTCTTTCCTTAAATTGATCAGGTGGGTAGTTTAAGAAGAGTGAGAGGAAGGCCAATGCTCAAATAAGCTTTTACGTAGAATCTTAGGTACCTTAAATATTATCGATTCGTGCAAAAAAGGATATCAAACTTACGTAGGAGGATTAGACGATACAAGCACCTAGATCAATGTGATGTGAAAAATCCTCAAGAATCCATCCACTAACTTATACGAGCCGCGAATCGGAATTTGCCCTGATTCTTTCTTCTTGTGTTTTTTTTATTACGATCTTGCGTCCATTACCTTTCCAAATCTGCAACTAGAACAAGTTCCACTTTCTTCTTTTCTTTTGTTCCGTCCTTGCTCATCTCAACAGTTGGAGAAAAAGTAAAAGCAACAGACCAGTAGTCCCATTATCCAACTTGAGATATTTTTTCAAAAACATCCATTCAACACATCGTAGTTAAATAGATTTTCGATAAGAAGTGCAGTAAATAAGTGCCTTGTCGATTGAATATGCTCCTATCTCTACTACTAGACATAGGATAGAGGCTCACTCTAAATCCATAGTGTCCTCCGCTCGAGCATATCCTGAAGATGTGAGATTCAATCATGTGTGGAGAAGGGGCCAGGGGTGGGCCTTCTTTCTTGTCTATTGATCTAGGTACCTAATTTTGATCTATTGTGTAAATGTGTTATTTGCTTACGTTGTCTAATCTCCTTTCATATAATTGTTCTGACAATTGCCATGAAAAAACTCATGTTCCCTTAGTAGTACTCATATGTCTCAATTCTCTTGCATGGTTTCTCTTTATATAAACACGCACACATCTTTTTCAAAAAATAAAAAAACACTATGTTCATCCCCAAGTACATCAAAATTTTGGATGGAGGTAGTTTAAATGATTCAAACCAACATGAAAATCTTCTTAACCACAGCGACTGGGAGTAATTTTCCCTTGTCATTATACAAGTATTAGTGATTTTAGGCTAATTGTATGTTCACGTTTTCATCGATCATTCTTGTTTATCTACCACGTAGTATTTTAAAATGAAGTTTATGATCTTATTAGGGAGTTGCTGACCGAGTTTGCCTCGGCCTCCTTCCTTCGAGTGAGTGCAGCTGGAGTACAGCTGTTAAGGCACTAAGGTTTAAATCCAAATTTTCCATTCTCATTTAAATTCTGCAGAGGTTTTAGAAAACTCATAGGCTGATATGAATTTGAACTCTAGCGAGTCAGCCTTAAATAGAACTTGAAATCAAAGATCTTTGTAGTTGAGTTTTTCCATTAAATTTTATTAAATTTCAATTCGATTTATTCAAATCGAGTTACTGGTGTTATTTCTTAAATCAAATATGTATTATGCATATTCTACATACTATCAGTGGTTTTCAAATTTGATTTTATGTTTGTGCATCTATACCTGTTTCAAATAGTTGGTGTTTTTATTTTTATCAGAAAAAAACTATGTATTAAATATTCTGTATATGCATTGTAATATTTTCATTTCTAGCAATTCAACTTTCAATCAGAAGAAATTCTAGTTGATAGAAACTTGAGCAGTTGTCAAATTAGTTTTGATTTTCGAATATAACTGTCAGTCCTAATATGTTCAGGTGTTCCCCAAGCTGGTGTTTTATAAAGGTCCTGTATATTAACATAATGAAGGATTTGTGTTTGGATTTAGATTTGTGGCCTAGGCCATAATCCTGCAACTTAACGAAAGATTGCTTGAAACATGCCTTCTAAAGGTTTATTTATTTATTTATCTTTTTAATGCAGTACTTTCTGTAACTCCACTTAAAAATTACAGTAGTGTGTCTTTAAACTCGGGACCTTTTGGTATCTAAGTTAGCTGCGTCCCCCTGGGCGAGAAGAAGCGCCAACCTGCCTTGTAGAGGTTAACAGAAGCAAACTCACTGAATCACAAATAACATTACATAGTTTAAACATGTGGTTCAAATTCTGTTCTGTATTTTAATCATGACCTCTAACGTGCAGTTAAACAATCTAATTGCTACTTAGTGGCTCTGTAGAGGTTATTAGAACAATTTGTTTAGAGACGATCTTAGACTATTTAGTTACCATGAAGATGATATTAAAGTGGGAATTGGCTCACTTTGATCTAGATGTCAACTTTATTTGTCTATCAATTTTTGTTTCTTTGTTTTAATGTTATTATATTGTTACATCTGGATCCACGCTGGCACATCTAAAGCGTACACGTGGAGTCCTACGTGGCATTAGCGTCAGAGGAGCTCAGCGACGAACGAAGGTCGAAAAGGCACTCCCAAATAAAAGGCTGTCATCGAAGAACCCGTGCCGAAGAACCCACGGCGAACTGCTCACACTAACATGAAGAACAAGACTCCATCGCTTTTAAGAAGCATGGCTCCCCATCTGCCGCCCAATGAGCGGCAAGCAGCACCGATACCCCAGAATGACACCGCCGCAAGCGACTGCTAGCTTTGAGCCCTTACATACGCGGTAACTACGCTCTCCCAAACAATGAACACTTTTCTCGCCAATCTTCCAGCTCTCCTCCACCAGCAGAGATCTCTCCCTTTGGCCCTACCTCTTTAGAGTTTGATTCCTTCGCCGAGCGCGAAACACCACGAGCCGCCAGTTTCATCAGGGAGATCGCATACCCTTCATGGCTCGCAAACATCATCGTTGTAAAGAAGAGCTCAAGAAAATAGCGGATGTGTGTGGACTTCACAGACCAAAATAAAGCCTACCCCAAAGAGCCATTGGTTGGGGGAAGAGAGTTACCTTTCGGAAGAGCCATTCGTTGATCCTGAATTACCAGCATTCGTTTAAGCAGCACGAGTTGCCCCAAAGTAATAAGGCTGTCAGTCCATCGTAGGTCAGATCGCATGAAGAAGGCAAAACTGATAGTTGAAGGACACGTCCTACCTCCCCTTTCCGTCCAATAATATCTATCCTTCCCACTCCTGATCTGTACATCAAGGGAATTGGACTACGCAACTTCAACATGAGGCCAAGGCGCTTAAAAGCCCTCTAGTTCAGAATAATTTGTAAGAAGGTGAAGCAAAATCAAAAGCCATCATCGAAGACACTGAAGATGTCAACTTGGGTACCCATCCCATCAAGGAGAAAAAGACTAGCTGACCCACCCTACCTTATGGAAGGAATAGACCCGACCTGACCTGTCCAGCTCTACCATAGATTAGGCTCGTAGCTTCATTCCTTCGCCAGCCGCATCCGGTTACGGGCATAGACACTGAAAGAAGAAACTGAATAACTCATCTTTGATGTAGCAGGCTAAGCTGGTCTTCCCCCAGAAGAAGAACCTGAAATCGGACTGGGTAGTTGGTCATCACCAACCGGATCGAGGAATGAAAGGAGAGGTCTCTCGAGCCTGCTATAAGTTGTCTTCGAGAACACATTATTATTGTTATGACGAGAAACAATCAGATTTTTTACGTGGGAAACAGGCTGAGCTGAAAAACCACGGCTCCTTTTGAGGAGGCTTCAAAAATCACTAGAATCAATCTTTTTTTTTAAGATTACAGTCAGAAAGCTGAGGGGATATGAGAGGGAGGTTTTCTCTTGATCAAGCCTAGAGCCCCCTTTTCCTATTACAGTGAGATATTTATATCCTGGTTTACTTTGTAGAGTCATTTCAGCAGAATGGGCTTCAGCTTTAGTAACTGACCATCAATGTTCGCAGGGGGGGCAACTTGCTGGCCTTTGTTGTACGATGTACGGACGATACGGTCTGACGGCAGGGGAGCCTGTGCCTCTTGAAAGCAATATGGTCACTGAAACTTTGCCAGCTGCCGG
Organism: Apostasia shenzhenica; assembly: GCA_002786265.1. Taxonomy (NCBI): domain Eukaryota; kingdom Viridiplantae; phylum Streptophyta; class Magnoliopsida; order Asparagales; family Orchidaceae; genus Apostasia; species Apostasia shenzhenica. Next base: position 124,718 of record KZ452270.1, on the reverse strand, counting down.
TTAGTTCTGGTCCCTGTTGTTCGTCTTGGTCTCTTCGGCATTTGTTGTTCGGGGTGATACGCCTCATGTTTGACGTCGAGCGCTCGTGCCGTTGATGCCACGTAAGCTTCCATGTGTGCGGTCCGGATGATTTGAGCATGGATCCAGATGCAACATGTCCCCCCGATAGTCGTGAAGCGTATTGATGCACGTGCTCGAGTTCCATGAGGGCTTGTGGAATCTATAAATACCTGAGGAGCATTGGGCGATTCTCTTGTTGACTCCAGGAGAGCTGGTGTGGTGATGGACATGTTCTCAGGCGTCGCTGGGTTTGTTCGGGACGAACTTCCTAAAGCTGGGGGTCCTGCTCAAACGGGTTAGGCAGGCGCAAGACGTCCGCCCGTTCGTGAGGAGGCACTGAAAAAGTTGAGAATCCGTCTCTCCAATGCAGGGGAAGGCGCGCGTGCGGCGTCCAGATCCCTTCAAGGTGACGCTCGTGTGGCCCCTCCGGCAGAGAACACCATCATCATGGCTGACGACGAAATGCGGCCGGGGAGAGAAGGTGTGGAGAACCAGCCTCCTGCTCCTCTGCCCACGGAGGTCCTGGATGCACCCCTGCGGGAGCGAAGCACTCTGACCCCCGTCTCATCCCTTTCGGACCCCTTGGCTGGTCCGGAGATCTCGTCAAGGGGGGCTAGAAAGTACCCAACTCTGGCAGTTCTAGCGCGCAGTACTTTGGGCGCAGCATCTGTTCGCACCTCGACTAGGTCGAAAAGCGTCTAGCCAGCAGGGGTCAAGCTGTAGCCCTCGAACAAAAGATGGAGGAAGTGCTTTCCCTTCTTCAGAGACTAGAGTCGTCTGAGGCAGAGAGGGCGATCATAGAGCTGGAGTCGAAGTGCGCTCGCTTTGAGGGCGACTTGGAGGCGGCGATCGCCGAAATCGAGGGGCTGAAGAAGGAGAGGGTTGCGCTGGTGGCCCGAGTCGAAGAGCTGGAGGAAGAGAATCGCCATCGAAAAGAGTTCGCGCGAGCAGTTCGGGGTCTACTCGCGGAGTCGGAGTTCGGGCTCTCTCCTTAGAGAGGCGGTCTTTTCATTCTCTCTCTTTTTCTCTTTTTTTCTTTTTTTCTTTTTGACGAAGTGTAAAAGAGATGTTTCAATGAATGTTTGTTCGTGGAATGTGCTTTCTTTATCATTATTTATTACTTTAGTTAAACTATTGGGAGAAACGAGGTAAGGCGCATGCGCTAGGCGGGTCTGAACCTTTAGGATTTAGACAGTCTAGGGGTCGCCCTTGGGAAGCAGAACCGTCGGGGTTCAGGACTATAACCATGGGTCCCTACTACTATCATTTTCCTGGGTACAAGATGGTAAAGAAATCGCGCAGCAGAGCGAAGGAAATGTGGAGCGATTACCAAGCTTTTCGGGGTGAGCTCTGTGTCCTTCCTCCGCACACTTTTCGAGACGAAAGTGCTGCAGGTGGGGGGGAGGAACTCGGAGGTTGGGTTGGAGTATCCCTCAACGGGAACGAGGTTCATGGCCTTACCGAAGGGAAAGATAGCGGTATGTCTTCACCACCTGCGCGGCGGGTTGTTTCTTCCCTTCCAGCCGGAGTTCATGAACAATTTCAACCACTTCGGCATCGTTCCAATGCAGCTCCCGCCGAACGCAGTCACCATGATCTATTGCCTCATCAAGGAGCTGGGACGCCGGCGGATCCCTTGGGATATCGACATCTTTAAGGCGGACTTTCAGTGGGAGGCGAACCCTCGGTTGCACGGGTGTTTTGTCCAGAAGGGAAGGTATTGCCAGGTGTTCAAGGTTAGGAAGACCGGCTTCGCAGACTGGTACAAGAGCTTTTTCTTTGCCGAACCCTGCGGAGTGAGTTATGTGGGTCCATGAAGGGTTGGTGAGGTGAGGTTTCTGGGAGAGGGGCTCAGTTTTGAGGATCCACGTTTTCGAGAAGTGGATGAGATTCAGAAACGTGTGCACGATGCGGAGGACTACCTGCGCGAGCTTGAGGATGACGTGCGGGTTTATACAGGTAAGCTTTTGTCAGTTGCCTTTTTCCACTTTTCAGTCTTGACTCCGCATCTGTGTTGTTTGCAGGTCAGCAGATAGGGAACAAAAGGGTTCCCCACGATCGGTCGGGGCCTTCTTGTCTTCCAGCGAAGAAGAGACGAGCCGTACTTGGAGCGTCGGCAGAGGGAGTTTCTTCGGCGATGCCTCTTATTTTTGAGGAGGGTGTCGATGACCTGGCGTACATTGATGACGTGCAGGTCAGTGACGATTCTGAAGAGCATTACGGGAGGCATGAAGACGGGATGGGCTCTGGCACCGAAGGGCCGGATTCTGTTGGTTCGAGCGTTGAGGAGTCTAGGGACGGTGTTCGGGACGAACCTCCAAGAGTCGTTTCCGAAGGGAGGTTGGACTCGGTGACCAGACTTGGCGCTCGGGCCAGCGATATGCTGGATGTCGTGAGGCGTCAAGTGGAGCAACTCACCAAGGAAGCTATGGCACAGGAGAGAAAAGTGAAGGAAAACGGACTCCTGTATTTGGAGTCGGAGCGTCGGCGTCATCTTGTCGAAAAGCGACTTCGCTCGGCGATGCGAGGTCTGAAGGTGTCCAGTCGCCGAGAAGCTGAACTTCAGAGGCTTTTGGAGGAGACATTTGATCAGTCTCTTGAGGAGACTGGCAAGGAAGGAGTCGTCGAATTCCGCCAGTCCCTTGTGTTCAAGGTGCTCATTAAGGAGGCGTTGGAGAGTTCGGTGAATATGCTCGGCTCAGCTCTCCTCGACCGGGGGTTAATGAGCCGCGAGGATCTCGACGGGCTGGACATGAACGAGTGTATTCTTTCGGAAAGCTGCTCGTACCAGTGTCCTTTCTTCACGATGTCGGCGGAGAGGATGGGGCGGATGTTCGCCTTCGTTTTGAATATGAAGGTGGTCATTCCTCCTACTGAAGTCAAAATGGCGAGGGCTGAGGGGGCCGTCGGAGGGGTCCCACTCCGGAGGAAGAACCAGAGGGGGCTTCAGAAGGGCCCTTAGTTGTTTCTCCACTTCGCTCGCGGGATCCAATGCAAGATGTGCCGCGAACTTCTGGTGCTGACTTAGTGGATTCTGACTCCGAGGTTTCGAGGAGGGATAGTGATTTGTAATGTTTTTGTAACTTGTTTTGGTAAAGTAGATCTTTGTAATGCAAAGTTTTCGTTTGTTTTCATTTCGCACTAGATTTCTGCTTGTGACTATTTTGGCTTCTTTGGTTTGATTGCCTCGGACTTCGAGAAGGCTAGGCCTTCGAGAAGTGGGGTGCCCTTGACTGTCAGTCGCCTCGACGCTAAGTTAGGACTTTAGGCCTAGGACTTCGAGAAGGGGGGTGCCCTTAACTGCCAATCGCCTCGGCGCTAAGTTAGGACTTTAGGCCTGGGACTTCGAGAAGGGGGTGCCCTTGACTTTCAGTCGCCTCGGCGCTAAGTTAGGACTTTAGGCCTAGGACTTCGAGAAGAGGGGTGCCCTTGACTGCCAGTCGCCTCGGCGCTAAGTTAGGACTTTAGGCCTGGGACTTCGAGAAGGTGGGTGCCCTTGACTGCCTGTCGGGGGGGTGCCCTTGACTGTCACTCGCCTCGGCGCTAAGTTAGGACATTAGGCCTGGGACTTTGAGAAGGGGGGTGCCCTTGACTGCCAGTCGCCGAAAGACTTATCTTCATAAAACAATTGTGCGATTTACAAGTGCTTTACGAATAAAATCTCCTGATGTCGTTTCCGGTCCAGGTCCTTGGCAGGAGAGTCCCATCATGCCTTGCCAGTTTATAGGTGTTCAGGCCGAGCGCGTTGCGGATGATGAAAGGACCTTCCCAGTTAGAGTCGAGCTTGCCTGATGCCATATCTCGGCCAGCAGTATTTTTTAATTTCAAGACCAGGTCGCCTTGTCGGAATGGTCTCCTGTGCACATGCTTGTTGTAATATTTTTTCGATCCTTCGTTTGTGTTCCGCTTATCGAAAAGCTGCTAGTTCCCTGTCTTCTTCGAGGAGGTCAAGCTCGAGTCTCCTTGCATTCTCATTTTGTTTTTGCCTTTCAAGAAGAGCGGGTGGGTCGAAGTTGCTGGCGTGTTCGATCCAGGGGGAGTAGATATCTAGCTCGAACGGGACGAGTGCTTCTCCCCCGAAAATAAGCAAGAAAGGCGTTTGACCCGTGGCCGCTGTTGGCGTGCAGTTGAGTCCTCAGATAGCCGCCGGGAGTTCGGCTGCCCATGATTAGTCAATCTTGTCAATCCGCTTTCTTAGTGCGTTGAGGAAGTTTTTGTTCGATGCCTCTGCCTAGCCATTCGATTGCGGATGTCGAACTAATGTGAAGCTCAGGTTGATGCCGTTTTCGGAGCGTAGATTTCGGATGGCTTGACTGGTGAAGGCGGTTCCATTGTCGCAGATTAGGGAGAGGGGAACGCCGAACCTGCATATGAGTCGTGTTCATATGAAGTTCCTAACGCTCGCGCTCGTTGGCTGTGCCATCGCCTTCGCCTCAACCCATTTCGAGAAGTAGTGCGTTGCTAGCAGCACATGGCACAGGTTTCTTTCAGATTTCGTGAATGGTCCCAAAAAATCGAGGCCCCACATTGAAAAGGGCCAAGAGCTGGTTATGGGGTGTAGCGGAGCCGCCGGTTGCCTAGGAATGTTCGAGTAGATTTGGCATTGGGGGCATTTGTGGCAGAGTTCCTTGACATCTTTCTGGAGGTTCAGCCAGTAATGTCCCTAGCGTAGGACTTGCAGGGCGAGGTTCCGTTCGAGTATGGTCCTCGAGTTCTCTTCATGGATGCATTTCGCCAGGGGCAAGAAATAGCATCTCCTAAACAATTGAACTTGGGACAAGATGTACCTAGCGGCTTTCATCCGGAGGCTGCGAGCCTTATGCCTGTCGTTTGGGAGTTCTCCCGTCTGGAGGTAATGTCGTATGCCATCCATCCAGCTTTCAGGGCTGGAGTCAGTGTTATGACTCCCCCCCCCCCCTTTTCTTCTTTGGCAATGTTATGACGAGAAACAATCAAATTTTTTAAGTGCGAAACCGGCTGAGCGGAAAAACCACGGCTCCTTTCGAGGAGGCTTCAAAAATCACTAGAATCATTCTTTTTTTTTAGATTACAGTCAGAAAGCTGAGGGGATGTGAGAGGGAGGTTTTCTCTTGATCAAGCCGAGAGCCCCCTTTTCCTGTTACAGTGAGATATTTATATCCCGGTCTACTCTGTAGAGTCATTTCAGCAGAATGGGCTTCAGCTTCAGTGACTGACCATCAATGTCCGTAGGGAGGGGCCACTCCCTGACCTTTGTTGTACGATGTACGGACGGTACGATCTGACGGTAGGGGAGCTCATACCTCTTGAAAGCAATATGCTCACCGAAACTTCACCTGGCGCTGCTCAGTTTTGGTCCCTATTGTTTGTCTCGGTCTCTTCGGTGTCTGCTGTTCGGGGTGATACGCCTCATGTTCGACGCTGAGCGCTCGTGCCGTTGATGCCACGTAAGCTTCCATGTGTGCGGTCCAGATGATTTGAGCGTGGATCCAGATGCAACATGTCCCACTGATAGTCGTGAAGCGTATTGATGCATGTGCTCGGGTGCCATGTGGGCTTGTGGAATCTGTAAATACCTGTGGAGCATTGGGCGATTCTCCTGTTGACTCCAGGAGAGCTGGTGTGGAGATTGCCATGTTCTCAGGCATCGCTGGGTTTGTTCGGGACGAACTTCCTGAAGCTGGGGGTCCTGCTCAAGCGGGTCAGGCAAGCGCAAGACGTCCATCCTTTCGCGAAGAGGCACTGAAAAAGCTGAGAATCTGTCTCTCCAACGCAGGGGAGAGCGCGCGTGCGGCGTCCAGATCCCTTCAAGGTGACGCTCAAGTGGCCCCTCCGGTGGAGAACACCATCATCGTGGCTGACGACGAAATGCGGTTGGGGAGAGAAGGTGTGGAGAACAAGCCTCCCGCTCCTCTGCCCACGGAGGTCCTGGATGCACCGCTACGAGAGCGAAGCACTCTGACCCCTGTCACATCCCCTTTGGGCCCCTCGGCTGGTCCGGAGATCTCGTCAGGGGGGGGGGGGGGGGCAGAAAGGACCCAGCTCTGACAGTTCGAGCGCGCAGTACTTTGCGCGCAGCATCTGTTCGCACCTCGACCAAGTCGAAAAGTAGCTAGCCAGCAGGGGTCAAGCGGTAGCCCTCAAATAGAAGATGGAGGAAGCGCTTTCCCTTCTTCGGAGACTCGAGCCGTCTGAGGCAGAGAGGGCGATCATGGAGATGGAGTCGAAGTGCGCTCGCTTCGAGGGCGACTTGGAGGTGGCGATCGCCGAAATCGAGGGGCTGAAGAAGGAGAGGGTTGCGCTGGTGACCCGAGTCGAAGAGCTGGAGGAAAAGAACCGCCACGAAAAGAGTTCGCGCGAGCAGTTCGGGGTCTACTCGCGGAGTCGGAGTTCGGGCTCTCTCCTTAGAGAGGCGGTCTTTTCATTCTCTCTCTTTTTCTCTTTTTTTCTTTTTGACGAAGTGTAAAAGAGATGTTTCAATGGAATGTTTGTTCATGGAATGTGCTTTATTTATCATTATTTATTATTTTAATTTGACTATTGGGAGAAATGAGGTGAGGCGCATGCGCTAGGCAGGTCTGAACCTTTAGGATTTAGACAGTCTAGGGGTCGCCCTCGGGGAGCAGAACCGTCGGGGTTCAGAACTATAAAGAGGGTCATGGCCCAACCATGGGTCCCTACTACTGTCATTTTCCTAGGTCCAAGATGGTAAAGAAATCGCGCAGCAGAGCGAAGGAAATGTGGAGTGATTACCATGCTTTTCGGGGTGAGCTCTATTTTCTTCCTCCGCACACTTTCGAGACGGAAGTGCTGCAGGTGTCATTTTGCTGCTCGTTGGCGACGCGGTCGGCGCCAGGCTCTGCAGCCTGGGTTGACGAAGCCTCTTCTGCGGCGGATGGTGGAGGGACAGCGGCTGGAGTGCTGTGGAGACTCCAGTGAGTAGGTTAGGTGGTGGTCCCTTCGGTTGCCGGAGAAGCAGAAGAAGGCGTTGCTGGCTTTTGCCGGCGGCTGTGGTGTGCAGGTGCAATTGCTTTCGGCGGTGGACTGTTAGGGGGCAGTGGAGGGCTGCGGCGGGAAGCCTTGCCCACTTCCGGCAGTCATCTTGCCCCCTCACAAAGCTCTCCATTGGGCGCCTCTGCAGATGTCGTGGCATGCAAGTGTAGTTGCTCCCGGCGGCAGCTGGCTAGGGGGTGGTGGTGAACTGCGGCGGGAAGCCTGGTCCACTTCTCGCAGTTACCCCATGCCCTAGCTATGCTCTCCCTTGGGCGCACTGCAAGTGCCATCTCCCTCGTCCGGCAGCAGGTTCAGGTGATAGAGATATTGAGGTGAAGGTGGAGGGGTTGGTGCCGTCGGCCGTCCATGGAGGTAAAAATCTCTCCCCTTTGCTGGCTATGCTCCCCTGGACGTTCTGGCACCCCTTCCTCCCCTCTCTGCGACCGACGGGGACTCACCACCGCCCCTACTCATGCGGATATCCAGCCTCCCTCCGCGGCCTCTGGAGGGGTGAGTGCACGCGTCGCCTTCATGTCGTTCCCACCCTTTTGCCACCAGGGAGGGCCTCTTCGCCGGAATCAAGCTCCTCTGCAAGCCGCGTCGACTTCGCGTTCAAACCATGTCAACTCTGCGTTCAAACTGCGTCATTTCAGCATTTGGGCTAGCCCGTGCTTTCAGGTGGCCAATAAATGCGCCTCAGCCTGTCCCATCCGTCGCTGTCGCCTAGGCGGAATTCGTGCTTGACACCTGCGTCTGTCAGCGCGTGCATTCTTTTGAAAAGTTGCTCGTACCAGTGTCCTTTCTTCAAGATGTCGGCGGAGAGGATGGGGCAGATGTTCGCCTTCGTTTTGAATATAAAGGTGGCCATTCCTCCTACTGAAGCCAAAATGGAGAGGGCTGAGGGGGCTGTTGGAGGGGTCCTAGCTCCGGAGGAAGAACCATGCTTTCGGGGAGAGGGGGCTTCAGAAGGGCCCTTAGTTGTTTCTCCACTTCTCTCACGGGATCTAATGCAGGATGTGCCGTGAACTCCTGGTGCTGACTTAGTGGATTCTGACTCCGAGGTTTCGAGGAGGGATAGTGATTTGTAAAGTTTTTGTAAAATAGATCTTTGTAATGCAAAGTTTTCGTCTGTTTTCATTTTGCACTAGATTTTTGCTTGTGACTATTTTGGCTTCTTTGGTTTGATTGCCTGGGACTTCGAGAAGGTTAGGATTTTAGGCCTGGGACTTCGAGAAGGGGGGTGCCCTTGACTGCCAGTCGCCTCGGTGCTAAGTTAGGACTTTAGTCTGGATTTCTGAGAATTGGGTGCCCTTGACTACCAGTCGGCCTCGGTTGCTAAGTTAGGACTTTAGGCCTGACAGACTTCAGAAGAAGGGGGTGCCCTTGACTGTCAGTCTGTCTTGGCGCTAAGTTAAGGAGTTTTGGCTGGGACTTGAAAAGGGGGTTTGCCCATTGACTGCAGTAGCCTCGGCGCTAAGTTAGGATTTAGGCCTGGGACTTCGAGATAGGGGGTGACTTGTATGCTAAAGTCGCCTCGGCGCTAAAGTTAGGACTTTGGGCCTGGGACTCGAGAAGAGGGGTGCCCTTGATTGCCAGTCGCCTCGGCTCTAGTAAGTTAGGACTTTGGCCTGGGACTTCGAGAAGGGGGTGTCGCCCTTGATTGGCCAGTCGCGCCTCGGCTTCTAAGTTAGGATTTGGCCTGGGACTTCGAGAAGGGGGTGCCCTTGATTGCCAGTCGCCTCGGCTCTAAGTTAGGACTTTGGGCCTGGGACTTCGAGAAGGGGGGTGCCCTTGACTGCCAGTCGCCTCGGCGCTAAGTTAAGACTTTGGGCCTGGGACTTCAAGAAGGGGGGTGCCCTTAGCTGCCAGTCGCCGAAAGACTTATCTTCATAAAACAATCGTGCGATTTTCAAGTGCTTTACGAATAAAATCTCCTGATGTCGTTTCCGCTCCAGGTCCTTGGCAGGAGAGTCCCATCATGCCTTGCCAGTTTGTAGGTGTTCGGGCCGAGCGCGTTGCGGATGATGAAAGGACCTTCCCAGTTAGAGTCTAGTTTGCCTAATGCCATGTCTCGGCCAGCGGTATTTTTTAATTTCAAGACCAGATCGCCTTGTCGGAATGGTCTCCTGTGCACATGCTTGTTGTAATATTTTTCGATCCTTCATTTGTGTTCCGCTTGTTGAAAAGTTGCTAGTTCCCTGTCTTCTTCGAGGAGGTCAAGCTTGAGTCTCCTTGCATTCTCATTTTGTTTTTGCCATTAAGGAAGAGCGGGTGGGTCGAAGTTGCTGGCGTGTTCGACCCCGGGGGAGTAGATATCTTGCTCGACCGGGATAAGTGCTTCTCCCCCGAAAACAAGCGAGAAAGGCAATTGACCCATGGCCGCTGTACGTGCAGTTGAGTCCCCAGATAGCCGCCGAAAGTTTGGCTGCCCATGATGAGCTAATCTTGTCAATCCGCTTTCTAACTACATTGAGGAAGTTTTTGTTCGACGCCTCTGCCTGGCCATTCGATTACGGATGTTGAACTGATGCGAATCTCAGGTTGATGCCGTTTTCGGAGTATAGATTTCAGACGGTTCGGCTGGTGAAGGCGGTTCCATTGTCACAAATTAGGGAGAGGAGAACGTCGAACCTGCATATGAGCCGTGTCCATATGAAGTTCCTGACGCTCACGCCTGTTGGCTGTGCCATCGCCTTCGCCTCGACCCATTTTGAGAGGTAGTCTGTTGCTAGTAGCAAATGGCGCAGGTTCCTTCCAGATTTCGGGAATGGTCCCAAAAAATCGAAGCCCCACATCGAAAAGGGCCGAGAGCTGGTTATGGGGTGTAGCGGAGCCGCCGGTTGCCCAGGAATGTTCTAGTAGATTTGGCATTAGGGGTATTTCTGGCTGAATTCCCTGGCATCTTTCTGGAGTTTCGGCCAGTAATATCCCTGGTGTAGGACTTGCAGGATGAGGTTCCGTCCCGCGGCGTGGGTTCCGCAATCTCCAGCGTGGATCCGTTCGAGTATGGTCCTCGAGTCCTTTTCACGGATGCATTTCGCCAGGGGCAAGGAATAGCATCTGCTAAACAATTGACCTTGGGACAAGATGTATCTAGCGACTTTCACCCGAAACTTGCGAGCCTTATGCCTGTCGTCTGGGAGTTCGCCCATCTGGAGGTAATGTCGAATGCCATCAATCCAGCTTCCGGGGCTGGAGTCAGTGTTGAAGATTTCAGGGTCTTCGAAGGCGGGGAGCAGGATGCTCAGTGAACCCCCCTTTTTTTCTTTGGCAAGCTCGTCCGCCAGCGAATTCATCTCGCAGGGGATGTGAAACCGGGAAGCCTGGGCGAAATGTTGGAGGAGAGTTTTGGCAAGCTGGAAATACCTCTTGAGCACTTTGTCCTTTGTCTGGTAGGATCCTGTTAGCTGGTTCACCATTAGTTTGGAGTCGCTGTAGACATGGAGGTGTCGCGCTCCGAGTCCCTTGGCAAATTTGAGAGCCTCATATTTGGCTTGATTGTTCGTGATGGGGAAGTGTATCTTCCCTGATCTCTAAAGTCGAATTCCCCAGGGATTGGTGAGGACTACGTCGATTCCTTGGATGCGCTCGCCGGAGGCTCCGTCCACATAAAGGATCCAAGGCTACGACTTCTCAGGAAGTTCAGGCTGTTCAGTTGTTGTCAGTTCGACGACGAAGTCGGCAAGCGCCTTGCTCTTCATGGCTGTCCGTGGGAGGAAATCGATGTCAAACTCGGAGAGCTCCACGGTCCACTTTTGCAACCTTTCAGAGATTTCCGGGGAGTCGAGTATCCTCCAGAGTGGCTGATCCGTCATCACCTTGATGGGATGAGCTTGGAAGTAATGACGTAACCTACGGGGGGCAGAGATCAGCGCGAAAGAGAGTTTTTCGAGAGGATGATACACTTCGGCGCCATGAAGGACGTGGCTGATATAGTGGATTGGGTGCTGTCGGCCAGCCTCCTCTCAAACAAGTACTGCTGACATTGAATTATCGGTAGCGCTGAGGTTGAGGAGGAGATCTTCATCTTGGATTGGGGTGGAGAGCAGCGGCGGCGACAGCAAGTACTCTTTCAATGACTAGAAAGCTTTCCCGCAGTCCTCATTCCACGTCTGGTGCTCACCTCGAAGGATCTTAAAGAAAGGGAGGCAGCATTCGCCGGATTTCGATATGAATCTGTTGAGCGCCATGACCCTTCCGTTCAATTTTTGTATGTCAATCGTTTGAGGTGGTACCATCTCTTGTATGGACCGTATTTTCTCAGAGTTCTCTTCAATGCCTCTGGCTAACACCATATGCCCCAGGAACTTGCCGTATGTCAAACTAAAAATGCTCTTGAGGGGGTTGAGCTTGATGTTGTAAGTTCGGCAAGTGTCAAGTGTTTCGCGGTGGTCTTCGATGTCTTGCTCCACACACTTGCTCTTGATCAATACGTCGTCGATGTATGCTTCTACGTTTCGCCCCCTCTGCTTTTTGAACATGGTATCGATCATGTGCTGATAGATTGCACTCGCGTTCTTCAAGCCAAAAGGCATCACCTTGTAGCAGAAAGTTCCTTGGTCGGTGATAAATGAGGTGTGCTTTTTGTCGTCTTCGATCATTCGGATCTGATGGTAGCCTGAGAAGGCATCGATGAAACTCATCATTGAGTACCCTGCCGAAAAATTGACGAGCCTGTCTATTTTTGACAAGAGATGGAAATCTTTCGGGCAGGCTTTATTTAGGTCCATAAAGTCTACACACATTCGCCATTTTTCAGAATTCTTTTTCACTACAACCACATTTGTGAGCCACGACGGGTAGGTGATTTCCCTGATGAATCCGACGGCCAGGAGTTTTTTGACTTCCTCCCAAATTGCTCGTTGTTTTTCGCCACCGAAGTTTCTCTTCTTCTGTCTGACGGGAGTTACTCCCGGTTTGAGGCTTAGCCGATATTCGGCTACTGCCCTCTCTATCCCTAGCATGTCGCTAGGTTCGTTGGCAAACACATCGAAATACTCGGAAAGTAGGGCCATCAAAGCGGGCTTTTCATTATCAAGAAAATCTTTAGAGATTAATACAGTTTTTCGGTCGGCGATGATTACATGTTTGTTTTGTTCGACCGACGGCAAGGCATGATCTCTGAGATCCAGGTGGTCTGTGTGGAGGCGTGCATTTATTTCAAAACACTTTCTGGCGCCGGCCTTGTCCTCCCTGATGGTAGCGATGTCGAACGGTGTGGGGACCTTCACGCATAGGTGGTAGGTGGATGCGACCATCTGGAATGCTGCCATTGCAGGCCGTCCCAGGATTGCGTTGTAGCCGAAGGGGGCATCCATGATGATGAAGTCGATCTCCTTCACCAGTCTTCTAGGGCCTTCTTCAAGAGCGACACTCAGGGTGGCGTAGCCTGTGGGCCAATAAACGTCGCCCGAAAAGCTCGAGATTGTGATGGATGGGGGGAGAGGCTTGCACTGACCAATGCCCATCTCGTTAAAGGCGCGAAGATATAGTATGTCGACCGAACTGCCGGTGTCGACCAAGGTCCGGTGGACATCACAAGCTCCGATCTCAGCAATTATGACTATGGGGTCCTCGTGGTTAAGCCCCTCTCTGGGAAGGTCCCCTGTGGTGAAGACAATGTCATGCAAAAGAGGGGGGAGTTCGACTGCGCATACCTCCCGGTATCTTCGAGTTCTGAGACAGCAGTCGTAGCCAAAGATTGACAGGATGACCTTCTTGCTGGCGTTGAAGAGGTGATCACCAGAGGCTCATCACGCAGAAAAAGCGGTCGTGCCGCCTTCGGCAGGGGCCCTTCGATCTTCTTGTAGCCGGTGAGGTAGTCGTTCTCTATATACTCATTGACGAGTGCCCAAAAAAGAGCGGCACTCGAAGAGAAGATGACCGTAACGCTAGTGGAACTTACAAAACTTTGTGAGGTCCTCGCCAGGTTGAGGTGGCTGGCGCTCGCCACGGCTCTTGATGAAGCCCTTGTCTTTGAGGATCGAAAATATTTCCTCGATGATGTAGACCGGCGTAGCAGAACGCGGGGAATCACCTTCGAACTTGCGCTTTCCGTGGGAGGGGGAGAATTTCCGATCTCGAAAGCTTCTCCTGGGAGTGTCGGAGTCCGTCTTCGGGGTCTCGCCCTTCTTGTCCTGGGGTGAAGCGACCTCCTGCTTGGTCTTCGCCTTGAGGACCTTGGCGTCCTCGAGATGGATCCGTTTTTGGGCGCGGGCCCTTGCCTCCATCAGCGTCTTCGGCATGTCGTCGACGAAAGAGTCGTACAACTCCCCGGGCAGGATGCTGTGAACGAAGATCATGGTCGACCTGTCGTCGGTAGTGTCTTTCGTCTGCGCGTTCATCTTCGAGAATCGATCCATGTAGTTGCGCAATGATTCGTCGAGAGCCTGCCTTATCTGCCAGAGCTCATGGATTGTTTGGGAGGTAGTCCTTGATGTTCCGAATCTAGTGCGGAACTGCTCGGAGAGTTGCAGGAAGCTTTGGATGGAGCCCTGGGGGATTTCGTCGAACCAATCCAGCACCAGGCCCATCAGAGTATTCCTGAATAGACGACACTTGTATGCGTCTAAGACAGGGTCGCTCGTCGCCAGGGTGTTCTCTAAGCGCTTCACGTGCTGGGCCGGGTCGGTGAGGTCGTCGTAGTTGCCGATCCAAAGGGGCTCCACGCGCCGCCGCCATTATGGCAGGCGAGAAGATTGTATCCACCGGGGGAGCCGGAGGATATACCTCGGGTCGACTTTCGGCGACAGCGTGAGTGCTGGCCTCTTCAATGGGTAATTCGACACGCTCTGCGCTCGGTTGTGGAAGCCGGCCTTCGAGGGGTAGAGCTAGAGGAAGGGGTCTCTGCTGCTGGAGGAGGGCCGGTAGGTTGGCGAGGAAAGTGTTCATTGTTTGGGTAAATGTGGCGACCGTGTTCGTGAATGTTTGAAGTTGCCGGTCGTTTGCGGTAGGATCGTCCTGGGGTAGGCCCGCTGTCTGTTGTCCACCTGGTGGCGGAGTGTTTTCGCCATGAGTGTCTTCCATGGGTGTTTGAAGGGATCGGGTCTGATCCTGCGTGAGGGCACCAAATTATTATGACGAGAAACAATCAGATTTTTTACGTGAGAAATCGATTGAGCAGAAAAACCACGGCTCCTTTCGAGGAGGCTTCAAAAATCACTAAAATCAATCTTTTTTTTTGAGATTACAGTAAAAAAACTGAGGGGATGTGAGAGGGTGGTTTTCTCTTGATCAAGCCGAGAGCCCCCTTTTCCTGTTACAGTGAGATATTTATATCTCGGTCTACTCTGTAGAGTCATTTCAGTAGAATGGACTTCAGCTCTAGTGACTGACCATCAATGTCCGCAGGGGAGGCCACTCCCTGGCCTTTGTTATACGATGTACGGACGGTACTATCTGACGGCAGAGGAGCCCATACCTCTTGAAAGCAGTATGGTCAATAAAACTTCGCCAGGCGCTGGTCAGTTCTGGTCCTTGTTGTTCATCTCGATCTCTCCGGCGTCTGCTGTTCGGGGTGATACGCCTCATGTTCGACGCTGAGCGCTAGTGCCGTTGATGCAACGTAAGTTTCCACGTGTACGGTCCAGATGATTTGAGCATGGATCCAGATGCAACAATTATATAAAATGGAAAATTAGGAATTCGAAATGGATAATGCTGTTTAAACTCCTACCGAGACTCAAGCCCTATTGAGTAAAGCATGGATCTGGTTCAAGAAAAAGTGGACGAAGACTTGGTTGAGCTACACCTTGTAGAAAATAGAAAGGCTCGTCGACTCTTCGGCAGGATACTCAGTGATGAGCTTCGTGGATGCTTTTTCGGGCTATCACCAGATTCGAATGGCAGAAGAAGACGAAAAGCACACTTCATTCAGCACTGATCAAGGGACCTTTTGCCATTGGTCATGTCGTTTGGCTTGAAAAATGCAAGTGTGATGCACTAGTGAATAATTGACACTGTCTTCAAAAATCAGAAAGGACGGAATGTGGAAGCTTATGTAGACGACGTCTTAATTATAAGCAAGAGCAAGGTAGAACATCTCAGCGACCTCTGTGAAATACTAAACACCTGTCGTGCTTACAATATCAAACAGAACCCCTTGAAGAGCATTTTTGGCGAGACATACGTTAAATTCCTGGGCTACATGGTATTGATTAGGGGAATCGAAGTAAATCCCGAAAAGATACAAGCTATCCAAGAAATGGATTTGCCCCAAACAACGGAAGAAATACAAAAGTTGAACGGGAGGATCATTCCCCTCAGTAGATTCTTATCTAGGTCTGGCGAGCGATGCCGCCCATTCTTCAAGGTCCTTCAGGGAGAGTATCTAGCTTGGCACTACGACTACCAGCAGTCCTTTGAGTCACTGAAAAAGTATTTGTTGTCGCCACAACTGCTATCTCCCCAGCTCCCAGGAGAGGACCTCCTCCTCTACCTTAGCACCACAGACAGTTACGTATCGGCGGTGCTCGTCAGTCAAGAGGCTGGTTGGCAGCGCCCCATCCACTACGTTAGACACATTCTTCATGGTGCCAAGCTAAGGAACCCTTCTCTCGAAAAACTCTCTTTTGCGATAATTTTCGCTACCCGTGGGTTGCACCACTATTTTCAAGCCCACTCCATCAAAGTAGTAATGGACCAGTCCCTCCGAAGAATTACTCCATTCACTCGAAGTCTTGTAGAAGTGAGCCGTGGAACTCTCTAAGTTCGATGTCGATTTCCTTTCCAAATCAGCCTCGAAGAGCTAAGTGCTCGCCAACTTCGTGGCCGGGTTGACAACTACCGAACAACCCGAGCTCCTGGAGAAATAGTTCGCTTGGATCCTCCATGTCGACAGGGTCTCTGACGAACACACTCAAGGGATTGACATCGTCCTCACTAGCCCTTGGGGGGTCCGACTCTAAATAGCAGGGAAGATACGGTTCCCAGTCACGAACAACAAGGCCAAGTACGAAGCCCTCATCGCTGGGCTCAAATTCACCAAGGGCCTCAGAGCACAACACCTTCGTATCTATAGCGACTCAAAGTTGATGGTGAGCTAGTTGAAAGGGATCTTGGCCCCAGCTTACGACAAACTCGAAGTCTTCAATGTTGGCTCTAACTTTGGAGGCTGGATGAATGGAATCCAGCATTATCTCCGGACGGGGGAACTCCTAAACAACTGGCATTAGGCCTGTAAGCTCCGAGTGAGGCTGCTAGGTACATCTTATCATAGGGGCAATTATTCAGGCGATGCTACTACTCACCCTTACCGAAGTGCGTTAGTGAGAAGGACTTAAAGACCATCCTCGAATAGATCCATTCCGCTGACTGCGGGACTCACGCCGCCGGACGGAATCTCACGCTGCAGGTCCTGCGCAGTGATACTATTGGCTGAGCATCAACAAAAACGCTAAGGAGCTCAGCCAAAAATGCCCCGGGTGCCAAATCTACTCGAACATCCCAAAACAACCTACGACGCAGCTACAGCCCATAATGAATGCCTGACCATTTTTTATTTGGGCTTGACTTTTTGGGATCATTCCCAAAATCCAAAAGGAACTTGCGTCATATACTGTCGGCAACAGATTACTTCTCCAAATGGGTCGAGGCCAAGGTAATAGCACTATGCGACAAGCGTGAATGTCAGACACTTCATGTTGGAACACGACTCATATATACGTTCGACACCCACTCTCCCTGGTCTGCGACCAAATGGACGGCTTTCAACAAGTCCTGTCGTCCGAATCTATGCCCCGAAAACGACGATCAATATAAATTTTGCATTACGTTCAATCATCCTCAGGTCGACTACGGACATAGCTGACAGCCAACGAACAAAGAACCTCTTCGAGGTACTCAGACTGTAAATCTGAATGGGGCTCCCAATGTACACACCAACAAGCAGGTCACGGGTCCCAAACGCTCCTTCTCACTCGTTTTTCGCGGGAGAAGCATATATCCCGATTGAGTTGAAGGTTTTACCAACAACCGGTCCAGTGGGTCGAACATGCCAGCAGCTTCGATCCACTGTGCCCTCCGTCGAGTAGGCAACAAACAATAATAGGGGACGCAATGGAGCTCAATGCTTGACCTTCTAGAGAAGAAAGCAGGGATCGGGTAGCCGCACTTCCGACAAGCCGAACACAAGCGGCGGATCGCAAAATACTACAACAAACACGTATAGAAGAGGCCATTCCAAGAAGGCGGTCTTGTCTTGAAACTAAAAAACACCGTTGGCAAGGACATGGCACTAGGAAAGCTCAATCCCAACTGGGAGGGCCCCTTCATCATTTGCAGCGTCCTGGGCCCGAGCACCTGCAAGTTGGCACGACAAAATGGTACCCTCCTTCCCAGATGGAGTGGGAATGACATCAGACTATTTAGTTACAATGAAGATGATATTAAAGTGAGATTTGGCTCACTTTGATCTAGATGTCAACTTTATTTGTCTATCAATTTTTGTTTCTTTGTTTTAATGTTATTATATTGTTACATCTGGATCCACACTGGCACGTCTAAAGCGTACACGTGGAGTCCTACGTGGCATATGCGTCAGAGGAGCTCAGCGACGAACGAAGATCGAAAAGGTACTCCCAAACAAAAGGCTGTTATTGAAGAACCCGTGCCGAAGAACCCACGACGAACTGCTCACACTAACATGAAGTATAAGACCCAATGCCGCTTTTAAGAAGCATGGCTCCCCATCTGCCGCCCAATGAGCGGCGGGCAGCACCGATACCCCAGAATGATGCCGCCGCAAGCGACTACCAGCTTTGAGCCCTTACATACGCGGTAGCTTCGCTCTCCCAAACAATGAACACTTTTCTCGCCAATCTTCCAGCTCTCCTCCACCAGCAGAGATCTCTCCCTTTGGCCCTACCTCTCGAGAGTTTGATTCCTTCGCCGAGCGCGAAACACCACGAGCCGTCCCCTGAGAAGGCCAACATCCACGCCGCGGGGGGAAGCCGACTCAAAGTATACCCCCCGGCTCCTCCGGTCAGCACAACCTTGTCGCCCGCCATAATGGCGGCGCCCGCGCCCCGCGACTACAATGCCCCTAGAGTCAACGACTACGACGGCCTCATCACTGACCCGGCACATGTGAAGTGTTTCAAGAATGCCCTGGCAACAGGTGACCCCATCCCAGAAGCATACAATTGCAATTTCGAAATACCCTGACAGGCCTGGCGTTGGACTGGCTCGACGAAATCCCCCAGGGCTCCATCCAAAGCTTTCAACAGTTCGCTGAACAGTTTTGCACAAGTTTCGGCACATCGAAAACCACGTCCCGAACAATCCACAAACTCTGGCAAATAAAGTAGGGTCGTGACGAATCCTTGCGTGAGTACGTGGATTGATTCTCGAAAATGAATGCTGAAACGAATGACAATGGACGACAGATTAATCATGATCTTTGTTCACAGCATATTGCCGGACGATCTATACGATTTCTTCCTGGATGATATGATGAAGACGCTCATGGAGGCGAGAGCCTGAGCCAAGTACTCACGCTCATGAAGATACGGTTCTCTGTCACGAACAACAAGGCCAAGTACGAAGCCCTCATCGCTGGGCTTAAATTCGCCAAGGGCCTCGGAGCACAGCACCTTCGTATCTATCGCTACTCAAAGTTGATGGTGAGCTAGTTGAAAGGGACTTACCAGACAAAAGATGGGATGCTTAAAACGTACTTACGGCTGGCCGAAAATCTCCTGCAACATTTCATCCAGGCTATCCTGTTTTATATCCCTCGTGAAATGAACTCGCTCGCGAATGAGCTGGCCAAGGAGGAAAAGGCCGACGCGCAAGATATCTTGGCCCCAGCTTACGACGAACTCGAAGTCTTCGATGTTGTCTCTAACTTTGGAAGCTGGATGAATGGAATCCAACATTATCTCCGGACAGGAGAACTCCCAAACAACTGGCATTAGGCCTGCAAGCTCCGAGTGAGGCTGCTAGGTACATCCTATCATAGGGGCAATTATTCAGGAGATGCTACTCCTCACCCTTAGCGAAGTGCGTCAGCGAGAAGGACTTAAAGACCATCCTCGAATAAATCCATTCCGGTGACTGCGGGACTCACGCTGCCGGACGGAATCTCGCGCTGCAGGTCCTACGCAGTGATACTATTGGTTGAGCATCCACAAAAACGCTAAGGAGCTCAGCCAAAAATGCCCCTAGTGCCAAATCTACTCGAACAACCCAAAACAACCTACGACGCAGCTACAACCCATAACGAACGCCTGGCCATTTTCGATTTGGGCTTGACTTTTTGGGATCATTCCCAAAATCCAAAAGGAACTTGCGTCATATACTGTCGGCAACAGATTACTTCTCCAAATGGGTCGAGGCCAAGGTAATAGCACAGCCGACAAGCGTGAATGTCAGACACTTCATTTGGACATGACTCATATATAGGTTCAACATCCCACTCTCCCTGGTCTGCGACAATGGGACGGCTTTCACAAGTCCTGTCGTCCGAGATCTATGCTCCGAAAACGGCATCAATATAAATTTTGCATTAGTTCGTCATCCTCAGTCGAACGGACAAGCTGAAGCAACGAACAAGAACTTCTTCGAGCTACTAGCTGTAATCTGGGGGCTCAATTACACACCAACAGCGGTCACGGGTCAAACGCCTTTCTCACTCGTTTTTCGCGGGGAAGCATTTATCCCGATTGAGTTGAAGGTTTACTCAACAACGGCCATGGGTCGAACATGCCAGCAGCTTCGATCCACTGGCCCTCCTCGAGTGGCAACAACAAAATAGGGACGCAAGGAAGCTCAAGCTTGACCTTCTAGAAGAAAGCAGGGAGGTAGCCGCACTCCGACAAGCCGAACACAAGCGGCGGATCGCAAAATACTACAACAAACACGTATAGAAGAGGCCATTCCAAGAAGGCGGTCTTGTCTTGAAACTAAAAAACACCGCTGGCAAGGACATGGCACTAGGAAAGCTCAATCCCAACTGGGAGGGCCCCTTCATCATTTGCAGCATCCTGGGTCCGAGCACCTGCAAGTTGGCACGACAAAATGGTACCCTCCTTCCCAGGACATGGAGTGGGAATGACATCAGAAAATTTTACTCATAAACACTTGTAACTTATCGATAATATCATGGTTATTACATGAAATAATGGACTCAAATCCTAATTTAGCGCCTAGGCGACTAGCAGCCAAGGGCATCCGCCTTCTCGAAGTCCCAGGCCTCTCAAATCCTAACTCAACGCCTAGGCGACTGACAGCTAAGGGCATCCCCCTTCTCGAAATTTCAGGCCTCTCAAATCCTAACTTAGCGCCTAGGCGACTGGCAGTCAAGGGCATATCCCTTCTCGAAGTCTCAGGTCTCTCAAATCCTAACTTAGCGCTTAGACGGCTGGCAGCCAAGGGCATCCCCCTTCTCGAAGTCCCACGACTTCTCAAATCCTAACTTAGCGCCTAGGCGACTGGCAGCTAAGGGCATCCCTCTTCTCGAAGTCTCATGCCATTCAAATCCTAACATAGCGCCTAAGCGATAGGCAACTAAGGGCATCCCTCTTCTCGAAGTCTCAGGCCTCTCAAATCCTAACTTAGCCTAGCACCCAAATAATAATCAAGGGCGCGCCCCTTCTTGAAGACCTAGGCTATTTCATCCCAACTTAGTAAATTTTTTTGACAATAAAAACTCAGTACAAATAAACATTTGTTCACAATAAGACTACTCGAGAAAATAGTACAAGTGAACAAAAACATTCTTCTATTAACTAAAATTCTTTACAAAGATTTGAATTAAAAAAAATGTTTTACAACTCATAGTCCCTCGGAGGGAGAATCTACTTCGATGTCTGCACCCAGAGTGTGGGGAACCCCCTCCAATTTGTCCTGCGAGTGAAGGGGAGACACGACCATTGGCTCCTCTCCAGTCCCTTCTTCCCAAACGCTTGGCTCCTCTTTCGGCAGGGGACCCCCCTTGATGACCCCCTCCATCCTCACCATTTCGACTTCGGTGGGAGGGATGGTCACTTTCAAGCGCTAGACGAAGGCGAATTTCTACTCCAGCTTCTCCGTCGACATCCTGAAGTATGGGCATTTATATATTACATGTTTTTTAATTTTTAAATTAGAAATATTTAAAAAGTCATAGTATGCACGGTGTAATGTTTAAAGAATGAATATAAAATATATAATTATAGTAATACAAAGTGTTCTGTATGTAATTATTTGAAAAAAAAAATATATAATTTATGTATATTTTAATTACAAAAGCACACCAAAAAAATAAAATGCAAAAACATGAGATGTAAATTGGCTATCATATATAATTGTAAAGTAAAAAAATTGTCTACTATTAAAAAAAAAAGAAAAAAATTGTGTGATTCATGCAACTTAACCTATTTGGCAATGGGATTATTTTGGACATGCCATAAAACCTTGCTTTGAGTTGTGCAATAGAAAATGAAATTTATTATGTTAAGAACAATTGAAATGAAAAATAAAATTAATTTTATTAAAAGTGGTATGTGTTATGAAATGAAGTGAAATTTTATATAGTAAAAAAATTATTTATGTTACTATTTTTTAATGGTCATTTGATGCCGGCTTAAAAAAAGAACGAGAATTAAAAAGATGTTCGATTTGTGTTTATTTTTGGGTGCTACAGAGAATAGATCGGTATTTTGTGTAAGGTATTAAATAAAATTTAGTTAATATTAAGAGTTATGTAAGGTGAGAAATAAAATTAATTTTTTATTTAAATATATATATAATGTAAAATAAAATTAATTTTTTAAATTTAAATTTATATATTGTGAAATAAAATAAATTTTTTAAAATTTAAATTAAATATTAAATAAATTTAAAAATATTGATGGATTTTGAGAGCTAGTTCAAAACATGACAGTTTAATATATTTCACTACTTTTATTTAATTTATTTAAATTTTTGTTTCCCGCGCAAGGGCTTCCCTACAAAAATCCGCATTCTTTATTATACGGGTTCCGCATAAACGCGAGTATGCGACTCAAAATTTTGGCAAAAAACGTGAGTTATTGGCTCTGTTTGGTAATAAGAAAAAAAAGAAGATGTAGTTGAAATTTTTAGTGATTTTTGAAAAATGTGTATGATGTGAAATAAAGTAAGTTGGTTATATTAAAAATTGTGTATGATGTGAAATAAAGTTGATTAATTTATTGAGAATTGTGTTGGATGTGAAATAAAGTGATTGTTTAATGTTGAAATTTGTGTGAGATGAAATATAAAATAATTTTTTTAAGTTTTTTTAAAATAAATTTAAGATTTTGGTGATGGGTAATTTTAGCCATACTTTTTTTGCCATTGCCAAACAGAGCCATAAACACGAATATTTTCTGTTTTCGGACGGCTTCTTCAACTTTCCGCATTAAAAAATAGTAATATAAATAATTTTTTTACTATATAAAATTTTCACTTCATTTCAGAACACATACCACTTTTAATAAAATTAATTTTATTTTTCATTTCAAATGTTCTTAACATAATAAATTTTATTTTCTATTGCACAACTCATAGCAAGGTTTTATGGCATGTCCAAAATAATCCCATTGCCAAATAGGTTAAGTTGCATGAATCTCACAAATTTTTTTCTTTTTTTTTAACAGTAGACAATTTTTTTACTTTACAATTATATATGACAGCCAATTTACATCTCATCAAACAAAGATTAACTATATGCTTTTGCATTTTATTTTTTAATGTGCTTTTTTAGTTAAAATATATATAAATTATATAACTTTTTACAAATAATTACATACAGAACATTATGTATTATCATAATTATATATTTTATATTCATTCTTTAAACATTACACCGCGCATACTATGACTTTTTAAATATTTGTATTTTAAAAATTAAAAAACATGTAATATATAAATATGACAATATAAAATAATATATATATATATATATATAAATATCCTTTCTTTTTAAAATGTAATGATTTAATTTGAAATAATTTACAATCAGAGGTCATTAATATTAAAAATTTAGTATTATGACAAGTAGAGGAGCTCCAACAAACTTCTCAAACTAGAATTATAATAAGTAGTAAAAACTGCAATAAAATACATGGATCATATTTTCTGTCAAGCCAATCAAGTGGCAAACCAACCCGATTATAAAGATGAAAACTTTTCGTGTTAATCCTCTACCGAGCTCTACATCTAATATCAGCAACAAGATGGCGAATGTGAGGCCCATACGACTTTACTCGCTCCACATGTTGAGCCGAAACATCCCAAGATAACCCTGGTAAAGAAGAAGAATGAAATCAAAATCCAAAACAAAAACATCAAAGAGACGAAGGAGGCATTTGGTTCGCTGCTATTATGATGTTATGTCACGTTAGTTTGAAAAAATAAATATTTGATTTGATCATATTTAGAACAAATAGCAAAAAAATATTTCAAAGCGATACTTTAAAATGATATTTAGATGTCAATCAAAATCGATCGACATCTAGATCTTAGCTCCCCTCTAATTTCAGCGCGGAGAAGCAGGAAGCACAATGTTAAAGGTAAATTGCTTTTATATCTTTGAATTATGACAGGATTGACATTCTAATCTACAATATATGTTGAGGCAAGAGATCAAAAAAGGAATTTTTAGCGTGAAAACCGACTGAACGGAAAAACCACGGTGTCGTCCCAGTAGCTTTCAAAGATTTTCACTATGTAGCAATTTTTTTTTATAGAAAAGGAGTTGCAGTAGAGAAGAAAAGTAGAGAGAGTCAAGCGGAGTATCCTCTCTTTCTTCTCTTATTACAATGTGATTTTATAGTCTAAACTGATCCCAGGAAAATCCACTTCAAGGGAATGGTCTAGTGTTAGGCAAATGATAATTGTTAGGTTAGCGTGTCGTGACTTCGGTTGTACGGATTGTACTGACCAAATAGAAGGGGTCATGCTTCTTAAAAGCGACATGGGGTCTTGTACTTCATGTTTTGTGCGAGCAGTTTGCCGTGAATTTTTTGGCACAGGTTCTTCGACAATAACCTTTCGTCTGGGGGTTTGACCTTCGTTCGTCGTTGAGCTCCTCTGACGTCGATACCATGCAGGACTCCACGTGTACACTCCATATCTACCGGCATGCATCCAGATGCAACATGCTGCCCCGTTAGTCTGATGTGACGCGCATTGATGCGCATGCCTTTCTCTACGGCTGCCACGTAACTGCTCGGAACCTATGAAATGCCTGCGGGCCGACATTGAGGACCATTCTTGGTTCTGAAAAGAGACCGACGCAATAATGTCTTTATATGATAACTTAGCTGAGGACGTGGAGGACAATCTCTCACTTGTTAGGCGTCCCTCTCAGGCGGGACAAGCATGCGCCAGACGGCCCTTTGTTCAAGAGGAGGCCCCAAAGAGGCCCCGAATTAATTTTTCCAATTCAGAAAGGCCTACAGTCGAAGCTGGGAGTTTGTGGGGGGCCGCCCGTACTACTCTGAGGTCTCTTCCAGACAGAGTTCGCATAATCTCGCTAGTGGAGAACACCATTACGCTGGCGGACGACGAAGCGCCGCTTGTTGAGGATGTCGTGATGACACAACCCCCGGCTCCTTCTGCCATGGAGATTGTTGGCGCGTCGGCGCAGGACCCTAGATCCTCAGCCTCGGTCCCACCTCTCCGGTGCCTTCGATCGACCCGGACATCCCCTCAGGGACGGCTTAGCCTGGGGCCGCCCCCGGAGGTTTGTTCGCGCACTCCATTGCACGCAACATTTGTCGGCGCCTAGATCAGATCGAAGACCGTGCCGCGAGCGGAGAGCAAATGGCGGCACTCGAACGGAAGGTAGATAAGGCCCTAACTCTACTCTGAAGACTGGAGCCTTCGGAGGCAGAGAAGGCAATTGCCAACCTGGAGTCGAAGTGTGCTAGATACGAAGGCGATCTGGAGGCGGCGGCGCTTGAGATCGGAGAGCTCAAGAGGGAAGAAGCTGCTTTGGAGGCCCGCGTCGAAGAACTGGAGGAGGAGAACTGTTGCCAAATGGACTTTGCTCGAATTGTTCGAGGTCTCCTTTTAGCACCAGAGTTTAGGCTCCCTCGTTAGGACATTTTTCTTCTCCCCCCCCCCCCCCCTTTTTCTTGACAAACTTGTAAAAGGAATTTCGTTCAATGAAGCCCTTTCTTTTCAGTGCAAGATTTGAACTTTGTGCTGTGACTATTGGGGGAACCGAGGAGACGCGAGTGCCCAGTAGGTCTAGGTTTCTAAGTCAAACCGTCAGATGTTGCCCTTGGGGAATGGAAACGTCGGGCAAGGGACTATAAAAGACCCGGGGGTAGTAATGGCCCACATTGCTATCTCTTTCCTTGAGATCGCAATGGCTAAGAAATCGTGAAGCCGAGCCAAAGAGATCTGGGATGATTTTTGGGATATGCGCGGAGATCGGTGCTCTCCTCCCCCACATACTTTCGATGCGGAGATTGAGCAGATTTGGGAAAGGGATCCGGAGTTAGGGCTACAGTTCCCTCCGACGGACGCAACATTCACCACTCCGCCGAAGGGGAAGATCGCAGTCTGTCTCCACCATCTCTGTGGCGGGTTGTTCCTCCCCTTTCCGTCGGAGCTTGTGAACGTCTTCAACCATTTCGGCATCATTCTCATGCAGCTCCCCCTGAACGCGATCACACTGATTTACTGTCTCATCAGGGAGCCGAAGCGCTGAAGGATCCCTTGGAACATAGAAATCTTCAAGGCAGTCTTTTAGTGGGAGGCAAACCCCCGTCTGCATGGGTGTTTCGTCCTTAAAGAGAGGTACTACCAAGTGCTCAAGGTGAGGAACATCGAGTTCGCGGACCGTACAAAAGATTTTTCTTTGCCGAGCATGGAGGGGTGAGCTTCGCCGTTCCCCAAAGAGTTGACGAGGCGAGGTTTGTGGGGGAAGGAATTGGCTTCGAGGACCCGCATTTCCGGCGGTGGATGAGATCCGGAAGCATGTCCATGCAGCGAAAGATTAACTGCGAGAACTGGACAACGACGTGCAAGCTTACACAGGTAATGTTCAAGAGCCCTTCTTCGATTTTGGCTTCGCACTTATGTTTTGTTTTTGTTTTGCTTTGTTGTTTTGGTTTTTTTTGCAGATCGCCCGCATCTCGAACCGGCCTGGTTCCGTCTTTTGGCAGATCAGGAGCAAGAGGGTGCCCCACGACAAAGTCAGACCCTCCCATCTGCCAGCCAAGAGGAGGAGAGCGGCGCTTGCGAAGGGGATGTCTTCGGCAGCGCTCGTCGCTTCCAAAGGGGGCGAACCTGACCTGGCTTATATTGATGAAGTGTAGGTCAGCGATGAATCCGAAGAGCAGCGTGAATGCTGCGGAGGCTCGGTGGATTCTAGTACCGAAGAGGTGGTGGCTTCGAGCGACCAAAGTGCGGAAGAGTCCAGGGAGGCCCTTCGAGATGGGCCTCCGCGCGACGTCCTTGAACGGCGGCTCTACTCGGTGACCAGACTTAGTGCCAAAAGCGCAGACTTAATAAAGGAGGTAAGATCTCTATCGCAGCTTTTTCGGGTTCTGGCCTTTCCTAACATGTTTGCCTTCCAGCTTCAGAAGGTGTAGGGGGTGCTTTGGAAGGAGGTCATGGCACAAGAGAGTAAGGCGAAGGAATTGGAGCTCAAGCTCCTGCAGTCTGAGTGCCAACGCCGCCTTGGCGAAAAGCGCCTTCGCTCGGCCATGCGAGGCCTTGAAGAATCCACCGGTCGAGAGGCTAAGCTCCAGCGGCTTTTGGAGGAGGCGCTCGACCAGAGTTGCAAGGAGGACCGCTAGAAGGAAGTCGTTGAATTTCGGTGTTCGCTAAAGCTCAAGGTGATCGTCAAGGAGGCGCTCAAGTGCTCGGTGAACATGCTAGGGGTCGACTCTCCTTGATCAGGGAATAGCGGTGGCAATATATGACCCGACCCGTGAACCCGACCCGAACCTGACCCGCAAATTTCAGGTATGGGTCATAAATTTTGACCCACTTGTTAAACGGGTCAGATTCAGGTTGGGCATAATTGGGAGGGTTCAGGTTAGGCATTTATCAAAAAAAAACTCTATTAATGGATCGAGTTGACCCGCCAACCCGACCCATTTATTAATCAGATCGGGTTCAGGTCATGGGTCGAGTTCGGGTTAAGGCTATTCGGGTCGGGACGGATTGGGGTTCGACCCGAACCCGACCCGTCGAACCATTTTGCCACACCTATCGGGGAATGGTGAGCTGTGAAGACCTCGAAGGGCTCGACATGGACGAGTGCATCCGCTCGAAAAGCCGCTCGTACCAATGCCCATACTTCAGGATGTCGGCGGAAAAGCTGGAGTAGAAATTCGCCTTCGTCTAGCGCCTGAAGGTGACCATCCCTCCCACCGAAGCCGAAATGGCGAGGATGGAGGGGGTCATTAAGGGGGGGTCCCCTGCCGAAAGAGGAGCCAGGTGATGCGGGACAGGTGAATGACAATGCAGTTTAGAGATCAGCAATTTTATAAAGCAGGTTTTCATAAAATAATGCTTGAATTTCAGAGAATAATTTTGTGATGACTGAGAAATTAATTAAGCCCGCAAAACTAATTACTTTTAAAATTTTAAATAAATTAGATCGAAGGTAATTGAGAAATTACCAATTCAGATTAGGGCGCAATCCGGTTTTCAATAAATCAGAAACGGGAACAGGATTAAGGGTCTCACAATATTTAACCAGCAGTAATTGAAAATCACTAAATAATGAAAGGTCGCACAGGCGGAGCAAGTTCAACGAAATCACAAGCGAGCAGAACGTTCCAGAGTATTCGATTTTACCAGATTAAAAGTTTTGTTGAAATTCGTACCTGAGTCAGAAAATTCAGGGATCACAATGTAATTTCTCCTAATAGGGCCTCGGGTCCAAGCGAAGCAGGCGAGCCGAACCGAGCGACGCGGTCGCTC
>KZ452270.1:58523-96249 GCA_002786265.1 Apostasia shenzhenica | reverse complement strand
AGCCCTTCCCTATCCAGGATATCGATTCATTCCAGAATCAAATAATCCCAAAGGAAACACAAATCAGATTTATTCAGAATTAAGAAAATAAGAGTGACAGAGAGGCGTTTATATAGGCCTTCATACAGACTGACTCAATAAAAAAAAAATACATAATGTAATAAATTCCTCACACAAACGAGGAAATACTAAATAACATGCCTAAAATAATGATCACTGAAATAGAAACAACTAATACAAAATAAATGCGAGAAATAAAATCATCCCAAAATGGAATCTCCAATCAATCAGAATAAATAGGAGATTTCCAATCTATCGAGTCAGCGATCCGCAGCATCCATCTTTCTCAATCTGTCCTAATAGTCAATCAATCCAGATCGAAGCAGCATGGCTAGATCTCGGCCGTCGACAATAAACTCTGCTAGGAATGAATCAACGGTCGATCGTGGTGTCCCCACCTCCAGGCGTTTGGGAAGAAGGGACTGGAGAGGAGCCACTGGTCGTGTCTCCCCTTCGCTCGCGGGACAAATTGAAGGGGGTTCCCCGCACTCCGGGTGCCGACATCGAAGTAGATTCTCCCTCCGAGGGACAATGAGTTGTAAAACATTTTTTTTAATTCAAAACTTTGTAAAGAATTTTTGTTAATAGAAGAATGTTTTTGTTCACTTGTACTATTTTCTCGAGTAGTCTTATTGTGAACAAATGTTTATTTGTACTGAGTTTTTATTGTCAGAAAAATTTACTAAGTTGGGATGAAATAGCCTAGTTCTTCGAGAAGGGGCACGCCCTTGATTATTATCTAGGTGCAAGGCTAAGTTAGGATTTGAGAGGCCTGAGACTTCGATAAGAGGGATGCCCTTAGCTGCTAGTCGCCTAGGTGCTAAATTAGGATTTGAGAGGCATGGGACTTCGAGAAGAGGGATGCCCTTAGCTACCAGTCGTCTAGGCGCTAAGTTAGAATTTGAGAAGTCTGGGACTTCGAGAAGGGGGATGCCCTTAGCTGCCAGCCACATAAGCGCTAAGTTAGGATTTGAGAGGCCTGGGATTTCGAGAAGGGATATGCCCTTGACTGCCAGTCGCCTAGGCGCTAAGTTCGGATTTGAGAGGCCTGGGATTTCGAGAAGGGGGGTGCCCTTGGCTGCCAGTCGCTTGGGCGCTAAGTTAGGATTTAAGAGGCCTGAGACTTCGAGAAGGCGGATGCCCTTGGCTGCTAGTCGCCTAGGCGCTAAATTAGGATTTGAGTGGGTCATTATTTCATGTAATAACCATGATATTGCCTGATAAGTTACAAGTGTTTATGAGTAAAATTTTCTGATGTCATTCCTACTCCACGTCCTAGGAAGGAGAGTACCATTTTGTCGTGCCAACTTGCAGGTGCTCGGGCCCAGTACGCTGCAAATGATGAAGGGGCCCTCCCAGTTGGGATTGAGCTTGCCTAGTGCCATGTCCCTGTCAACGGTGTTTTTTAGTTTCAAGACAAGACCGCCTTCTTTGAATGGCCTCTTCTATACGTGTTTGTTGTAGTATTTTGCGATCCGCCGCTTGTGTTCGGCTTGTCGGAGTGCGGCTACCTCCCTGCTTTCTTCTAGAAGGTCAAGCTTGAGCTTCCTTGCGTCCCTATTTTGTTGTTGCCACTCGAGGAGGGCCGGTGGATCGAAGCTGCTGGCATGTTCGAGCCATAGTCGTTGTTGAGTAAACCTTCAACTCAATAGGGATAAATGCTTCCCCGCAAAAAATGAGTGAGAAAGGCGTTTGACCCGTGACCGCTGTTGGTGTGTAATTGAGCCCCCAGATTACAGCTAGTAGCTCGAAGAAGTTCTTGTTCGTTGCTTCAGCTTGTCCGTTCGACTGAGGATGACAAACTAATGCGAAATTTATATTGATGCCGTTTTCGGAGCATAGATCTTGGACGGCACGACTTGTGAAAGCCGTCCTATTGTCGCAGACCAGGGAGAGTGGGATGCCAAACCTATATATGAGTTGTGTCCAAATGAAGTGTCTGACATTCACGCTTGTCGGCTGTGCTATTACCTTGGCCTCGACCCATTTGGAAAAGTAATCTGTTGCCGATAGTATATGGCGCAACTTCCTTTTGGATTTTGGGAATGATCCCAAAAAGTCGAGCCCAGATCGAAAATGGCCAGGCGTTCGTTATGGGTTGTAGCTGCATCATAGGTTGTTTTGGGATGTTCGAGTAGATTTGGCACTGGGGGCATTTTTGGCTGAACTCCTTAGCTGATGCCTGTTGTTTGGGAGTTCTCCCGTCTGAAGATAATGCTGGATTCCATTCATCCAGCTTCCAAAGTTAGAGCCAACATCGAAGACTTCGAGTTCATCGTAAGCTGGGGCCAAGATATCTTGCGCGTCGCCCTTTTCCTCGACCAACTCATCCGCGAGCGAGTTCATTTCGCGAGGGATATGAAACAGGATAGTCTGGATGAAATGTTGCATGAGGTTTTCGACCAGCCGTAAGTACCTTTTAAGCACCCCATCTTTTGTCTGGTAAGTCCCTTTTAACTAGCTCACCATCAACTTTGAGTCGCTATACATACGAAGGTGTTGTGCTCCGAGGCCCTTGGCGAATTTGAGCCCGGCGATGAGGGCTTCGTACTTGGCCTTGTTGTTCGTGATAAGGAACCGTATCTTCCCTGCTATTTAGAGTCGGGCCCCCTAAGGGCTAGTGAGGACGATGTCAATCCCTTGAGTGTGTTCGTCAGAGACCCTGTCGACATGGAGGATCCAAGGCAACTGTTTCTCCGGGAGCTCGGGCTGTTCAGTAGTTGTCAACCCGGCCCAAAGTCGGCGAGCACTTGGCTCTTCGAGGCCGATTTGGAAAGGAAATCGACATCGAACTTAGAGAGTTCCACGGCTCACTTCTGCAATCTTCCGAAGACTTCGAGTGAATGGAGTATTCTTCGGAGGGACTGGTCCATTACTACTTTGATGGAGTGGGCTTGGAAATAGTGGTGCAACCCGCGGGCAGCGAAAATTAACGCAAAAGAGAGTTTTTTGAGAGAAGGGTACCCTAACTTGGCACCGTGAAGAATGTGTCTAACGTAGTGAATGGGGCGCTGCCAACAAGATTCTTCACTGACGAGCACCGCCGATACGGAACTGTCTGTGGTGCTAAGGTAGAAAAGGAGGTCCCTCCTGAGAGCTGGGGAGATAGCAGTTGCGGCGACAACAGATACTTTTTCAGTGACTCAAAGGACTGCTGGTAGTCGTCGTTCCAAGCTGGATACTCTCCCTGAAGGACCTTGAAGAATGGGCGGCATCGCTCGCCAAACCTAGATAAGAATCTACTGAGGGCAATGATCCTCCAGTTCAACTTTTGTATTTCTTTCGTTGTTCGGGGCAAATCCATTTCTTGGATAGCTTGTATCTTTTCGGGATTTACTTCGATTACCCTAATCAATACCATGTAGCCCAGGAATTTAACGTATGTCTCGCCGAAAATGCTCTTCAAGGGGTTCAGTTTGATATTGTAAGCACGATAGGTGTTCAATATTTCACGGAGGTCGCTGAGATGTTCTACCTTGCTCTTGCTTTTAATTAAGATGTCGTCTACATAAGCTTCCACATTCCGTCCTTTCTGATTTTTGAAGACAATGTCGATCATTCACTAGTGCATCGCACTTGCATTTTTCAAGCCGAACAACATGATCAATGGCAAAAGGTCCCTTAATCGGTGATGAATGAAGTGTGCTTTTCGTCTTCTTCTGCCATTCGAATCTGGTGATAGCCCGAAAAGGCATCCACGAAGCTCATCACTGAGTATCCTGCAGAAGAGTCGACGAGACTGTCTATTTTTGGCAAGGTGTAGAAGTCTTTGGGGCAGGCTTTGTTTTGGTCTGTGAAGTCCACACACATCCGCCATTTTCCTGAGCTCTTCTTTACAACAATGATGTTTACAAGCCATGAAGGGTATGCGATCTCCCTGATGAAACTAACGGCGAGGAGTTTTTCGACCTCCTCTCTAATCGCTCGCTATTTTTCACCACCAAAGCTTCTCTTCTTTTGCCTAACGGGAGTTGAGCCAGATTTAAGGCTCAGTCGATGCTCGGCTATGTGTCTCTTGACCCGGGCATATCTCCGAGTCCCCAAGCAAACACATCGAAATACTCAAAAAGCAGCGCTGCTAAAGCAGGTTTTTCATTCTCAGGGAAGTCTTTAGAGATCAGTACAGAGTTTTCATCGGTGACAGTTACATAATCATTTTGGTCGGCTAGGGGTAAGGCGTGATCCCTAGGGTCCAAGTGATCTGTATGGAGGTGAGCGTTTATTTCGAAGCATTTCTTGGCCCCAACTCCATCCCCTCTGATGTTGGCGACGCCGAATAGCGTGATGAACTTGACGCCTCGGAGGGAGCGCCGATGATGAAGTTGATTTGCTTTGTCTCCTTCCCGGGGCCATCTTCGAGAGTGGTGCACAGGGTGGCATAGCCGCGGGTCGATAGATGTCGACGAAGAAGCCGAACACAGTTATGGAGGGAGGGAGGGGCCTGCAGTGGCCAATGCCCATTTCGTTGAAAGCGCAGATAGAGGATGTCGACTGAGCTCCCGATGTCGGCCAGGGTCCGGTGGACATCACATCCATCGATTTCAGCGACGATCACGATGGAGTCATCGCGATTGCCACCCCCCTTCAGGAAGGTCACCTGTGGTGAAGGTAATATCAGGTAGGATCGAGGGGGTTTCGACGGTGCATACCTTTGGGCGTCTTCGAATAAGGCAGGTGTAGTCATAGCCGAAGATGGACAACACGACTTTCTTCCCGCTAGCTTTTGATGTTGTTGGGACTAACGGCGAGACCGCCCAAGGTTCGTAATGGGGAAACAACGCCAGTGCGGTCTTCAACTGTAACTCCTCTATTTTCTAGTAGCCGGTGACAAAGCCTTTCTCTATATATTCGTTGACGAGTGCCAAAAAGGAGCGGAACTCGTATAGGAGGTGGTCGTAACGCTGGTGGAACTTACAATACTTTGTCGAGTCTTCGCCAGGTTGGGGTAGGTGTCGTTCACTGCAGTTGTAGACGAATCCATTATCCTTGAGTATTGAGAATATTTCCTCGATGATGTACACAGGTGTCGAAGTGTGAGGAGACTCGCCGTCGAATTTGCGCTTTCCGTGCGAGGGAGGGAACTTTCGGTCCCGAAAGTTTCTCCTAGGAGTGCTCTGCTCCGGCTTCGAAGCGTCGCCTTTCTTGTCACGGGGCGAGGCACCTTCATTCTTGGTGCTCGCTTTGAGGGCCTTCGCGTCTTCGAAGCAGACCGCTTTTCGGCTCGGGCTCTCGCCTCCATGAGCGTCTTCATCATATCATCCAGGAAGAAATCGCATACCTTGCCCGGCAATATGCTGTGAACAAAGATCATGATTAATACGTCGTCCATTGTGTCATTCGTTTCAGCATTCATTTTCGAGAATCAATCCACGTACTCACGCAGGGATTCGTCAGGGCCCTGCTTTATTTGTCAGAGTTCGTGGACTGTTCGGGACGTGGTTTTCGATGTGCCGAAACTTGTGCAAAACTATTCAGAGAACTGTTGAAAGCTTTGGATGGAGCCCTGGGGGATTTCGTCGAGCCAGTCCAACACCAGGCCCGTCAGGGTATTTCGAAATTGCAATTGTATGCATTTGAGATGGGGTCACCTGTTGCCAGGGCATTCTTAAAGCACTTCACATGTTGTGCCGGGTCAGTGAGGCCATTGTAATCGTTGACTCTAGGGGCTTTGTAGCCGCAGGGCGCGGGCGCCGCCATTATGGCGGGCGACAAGGTTGTGCTGACCGGAGGAGCCGGTGGGTACACTTTGAGTCGGCTTCCCCCCGCGGCGTGGATGTTGGCCTTCTCAGGGGGTGACTCGTGGTGTTTCGCGCTCGACGAAGGAATCAAACTCTCGAGAGGTAAGGCCAAAAGGAGAGATCCCTTCCGATGGAGGAGAGCTAGAAGACTGGCGAGAAAAGTGTTCATTGTTTGGGAGAGCATAGCTACTGCGTATGTAAGGGCTCAAAGCTAGCAGTCGCTTGCGGCGGCGTCATTCTGGGGTATCGGTGTCGCCCGCCGCTCAATGGGCGACAGATGGGGAGCCATGCTTCTTAAAAGCGGCATGGGGTCTTGTACTTCATGTTAGTGTGAGCAGTTCACCGTGGGTTCTTCGGCACGGGTTCTTCGATAACAGCCTTTTGTTTGGGAGTGCCTTTTCGACCTTCGTTCGTTGCTAAGCTCCTCTGACGCTGATGCAACGTAGAACTCCACGTGTACGCTTTAGATGTGCCAGCGTGAATCCAAGTGTAACAATATAATAACATTAAAACAAAGAAACAAAAATTGATAGACAAATTAAGTTGACATCTAGATCGAAGTGAGCCAAATCCCACTTTAATATCATCTTCATGGTAACTAAACAGTCTAAGATGGTCTCTAACAAAAATTGTTCTAATAACCTCTACAGGGCCACTAGGTAGCAATTAGATTGTTTAACTGCACGTTAGAGGTCATGATTAAAATACAGAACAGAATTTGAACCACATGTTTAAACTATGTAATGTTATTTGTGATTCAGTGAGTTTGCTTTTGTTAACCTCTACAAGGCAGGTTGGCGCTTCTTCTCGCCCAGGGGGACGAAGCTAACTTAGATACCAAAAGGTCCCGAGTTTAAAGACACTACTGTAATTTTTAAGTGGAATTACAGAAAGTACTGCATTAAAAAGATAAATAAATAAATAAATAAACCTTTAGAAGGCATGTTTCAAGCAATCATTCGTTAAGTTGCAGGATTATGGCCTAGGCCACAAATCTAAATCCAAAAACAAATCCTTCATTATGTTAATATACAGGACCTTTATAAAACACCAGCTTAGGGAACACCTGAACATATTAGGACTGACAGTTATATTCGAAAATCAAAACTAATTTGACAACTGCTCAAGTTTCTATCAACTAGAATTTCTTCTGATTGAAAGTTGAATTGCTAGAAATGAAATTATGCATATACATGTGCATTTAAGCTATTACAATGCATATACAGAATATTTAATACATAGTTTTTTTCTGATAAAAATAAAAACACCAACTATTTGAAAGAGGTATAGATGCACAAACATAAAATCAAATATGAAAACCACTGATAGTATGTAGAATTGCATAATACATATTTGATTTAAGAAATAACACCAGTAACTCGATTTGAATAAATCGAATTGAAATTTAATAAAATTTAATGGAAAAACTCAACTACAAAGATCTTTGATTTCAAGTTCTACTTAAGGCTGACTCGCTAGAGTTCAAATTCATATCAGCCTATGCGTTTTCTAAAACCTCTGCAGAATTTAAATGAGAATGGAAAATTTTGATACCGTCATTGTGGGCAAAAGTGGCTACTGATTTATTGACATATTCTAACCATGATTTCTCCTCCGAGTCCTTGACGTTGCCATGGATATGAAGTACACCACCTTCAACTCTGCATGGAAACATAAATGGTCTTTTGATAATTCATGCGTCCATACAAATTTCAATTTCTATATGGATCAAACAGAATTGCAAATGAAATATAAATGCATGTTTAAATCACCTTAGTGCCTTAACAGCTGTACTCCAGCTGCACTCACTCGAAGGAAGGAGGCCAAGGCAAACTCGGTCAGCAACTCCCTAATAAGATCATAAACTTCATTTTAAAATACTACGTGGTAGATAAACAAGAATGATCGATGAAAACGTGAACATACAATTAGCCTAAAATCACTAATACTGGTATAATGACAAGGGAAAATTACTCCCAGTCGCTGTGGTTAAGAAGATTTTCATGTTGGTTTGAATCATTTAAACTACCTCCATCCAAAATTTTGATGTACTTGGCGATGAACATAGTGTTTTTTTATTTTTTGGAAAAGATGTGTGCGTGTTTATATAAAGAGAAACCATGCGAGAGAATTGAGACATATAAGTACTACTAAGGGAACATGAGTTTTTTCATGGCAATTGTCAGAACAATTATATGAAAGGAGATTAGACAATGTAAGCAAATAACACATTTTATACAATAGATCAAAATTAGGTACCTAAATTAGACTTAGGTACCTTGAATACTATCGATTCGTGCAAAAAAGGATATCAAACTTACGTAGGAGGATTAGTCGATACAAGCACCTAGATCAATGTGATGTGAAAAATCCTCAAGAATCCATCCACTTGCTTATACGAGCTGCGAATCGGAATTAGCCCTGATTCTTTCTTCTTGTTTTTTTTTATTATGATCTTATGTCCATTACCTTTCCCAATCTGCAACTAGAACAACTTCAACTTTCTTCTTTTCTATTGTTCTGTCCTTGCTCATCTCAACAGTTGGAGAAAAAGTAAAAGTAGCAGACCAGTAGTCCCATTATCCACCTTTAGAGATATTTTTTCAAAAACATCCATTCAACACATCTTACTTAAATAGATTTTCGATAAGAAGTGCAGTAAATAAGTCCCTTGTCGATTGAATATGCTCCTATCTCTACTAATAGACATAGGATAGAGGCTCACTCTAAATCCATAGTGTCCTCCGCTCGAGCATATCCTGAAGATGTGAGATTCAATCATGTGTGGAGAAGGGGCCAGGGGTGGGCCTTCTTTCTTGTCTATTGATTTACGATTCTACGTAAAAGCTTATTTGAGCATTGGCCTTCCTCTCACTCTTCTTAAACTACCCACCTGATCAATTTAAGGAAAGAAGCATTGTCCTTTTTTTATTTTGAAAAGGAAAAGAAATACTCTTCATAAGCAGGCTAAGAAGGTGCATGTGTTAAGCATATAGCATAAGTAGCATGATGGAGTCCAGCAGTTTTAGAGCCAGGTGAACTGAGCTACTTCTTTCCAATAGGCAAAGCAACCTTCTCTTAAGAAATTACCACTTTCACCCCTTTTTTGTGTTTAGTCCTTCAAATAGAATAGAATAGAAGGAGAAAGAAGATGCTTCGCTGTTTTGTTCACTTAAACCTTGCTAATTATGATAAAACAAGATAAATCAGATTTTATACATCTCCAAAAGGAGAATCTTCAATGAAACAAACAAGCAATTTGTTCTACAACCATTACAAATAACTTATCACTACTATCAGCAAGCAATGACAACCAAATTAAAATGTAAAAAAATTCCTTTACATTAACAAAAAACAAATGGATGACAGCATACTCTAGGTGCTGTAACTCGATTATCTCCCTCAAGTATGCTACAACGATCTGATACCGAATTAGCATGAATATTGTGGTGAAGGGCCATAAGAGCATGCGGGTTCCACTCACATGCATAAACAAATTTAGCACTCCCCCTGTTTCAAAAAATTCACAGAATAAGCACCAATGTGGTCATAATGTTGTACATTAAACGGTAGGTACATTAAACTGAAAATAGCAAGGGCATACTTGACAAGAAATGGTAGAACAAAATATCCAATTCCAGCAAACAAATCAACAATAACTTCATTTTCACAATCCAATTGAGCCATACGAATCTTCTCAGAAAGATTTCCCGAAGAAAACATACACTTTGTTGCATCAAAGGAATAAAAGATCCCATTTTCCTCGTGGGTAACCCATCCACTTTCACCCACAAGAACTTCCAAAGTGCTGTCTCTTGTTACAGTTGGCAAAATTCGACCCTGGAAAGCAGATTCATTCACATCATAAGTGAATTTGAGAATATATTAAGTCATAAAATACTCTAAGATATGATGTATTTTGTTTCATTTTAATTGTTTTCTTTAATCATTTAAGTAAGATATGATGTATTTTGTTTCATTTTATGGGCTAGACTTTACAAATAACCTCTAATTTCTATTTAATGATAGTTATGATGAATTAATAAAAACTCTTCCCTTCAAAATATGATTTCTATCTTCTTCTTCCTCTTCTCTTTCCTCTTCCTATAACCTTTTTCTCGTATAACATTACTTGGTATCAAAGCAAAATGATTCACTACTCACAATCTTTTAATTAAGAATCAACACACAAACCTGAGTGGTTGTGTCATCCCATAGACAGGAGTACACCTGCTTCGCCTGCTATAATGCAACCGCTTCAACATCTTGGTTGTCAAGGACTCCCGCTTCAACCTTTGATATCCTTCAATGAAATTACACTTCATCGCAAATCTTTAAGGAGTTTCCACAACCTCATTACGAAACCTCTGGCGAGCAGATGCCCTCGACCCTTATAAACAACGATGGGATCTCCAACACCTTCGATTCTGCCATCATCATCAATCCCACCACCAAGTGATACTAGCAACAATTTTGATGAACATTCTAGTTTGTCGACTCCACCCATTCCCAAGCATCACAGGACAACAAGTATCAACAAGCAATGGATACTAGAAATGGAGTATAGAATTGATCAACAAGACACAACCACCCATCCCACACCTCACAACCCTATGCCTCATGAGACGATAATGAGAAGAGTCTTCTCCGCCACAACCTGTCCTATGCCATATAGCCCTTCACCTCACATCATCAATAAATTGAATCAAAGTTAATTAACCTTCTTTAGCGAAGTTTTAAAATCATCGTGGATGGGATCAAAATAGGAACTCAAACTACTTCTAAAGTAATTTCTTTCAATTTGAAAAGTAGATTTGTACTTATTTGTTGATTTAATAACTAGCTAAAGTCTAAGTTAATTTAAAAGAGAAAAATCTTGCTTTAAATCCTAAAAAACCATTACCTTTTAATTTCTTAATTTTGTTTCAAATGGGAAGTTAAAAACATATCATGTTCATAGAGATTTGACAAATCAAATTATCTTGATATTCATTCAAAATAACCTATCAAGCACACCAAGATAAAGTTTACTTTTTTTGCAAATAAGCTTTTGGTGCATAGTATTATTATAGATCTATGGTATGTTATCGTTCTCAAAATATTGCATACCAATCTATTATTACTAATTTAGAATTACAAATTACACTAGTGAAAAAGAAACAAAAGATTTGTCCATGGTGGACAAAACTCCACAAAACTTCATCTCAATCATCTTTGACAGAGAATACCATAAAAATAAGCGAACTAAAGTAGATTGTTTGGGAAGTCATTGTTAATAATTTGAACCAACAAAATGGAACATAGAAATTGTAAGACCAACATAACATTCTTTAATTGAATGTCAAAAATGAAGCCAAAATAATTAGAGAGTTTTACAACTCAATCAATGATAATGTTAGCTATTACTTTGCTAATGAGTCTTTATCATTCACTAAAATCCTATGTTTTTTCTTAATAATGAAGGTGAAGAGGAAGATTAAATTGAGATTAACAAGAAAATTGAAAAAGAATATATTGAAGAAAAGACTGACGCTAACATGGATGGAAACATCACATCATATATTTACATTCAATTCTCATCTTTCAAAATTTTGACTAGAATTCAAATTCACTAAAATTATCAAATCAGTTAAATAACTCTTGTTTTCAATGTGATAAATTTACTCCCTAATAGAGGCACATTTGAGCATTCCATTTTGGCTAGTCTCATTCTTACAAAATTTTATATATTAATAAGTTCTCAAATCCCGGCCACAATGCACCGAGTGCATAGACATAACTCTAAATAAGGATATTTTATCATCACTTCTCATAGGAATATACGCATGCCACTTGACGGAGTCAAAAAGAAGGTCGATTATTTGATTGTTAAGGATGGTTAATAGTTTTCTTTATTGATTTAGAAAATTTCAAGAGGGTATTATTCTACTTTATCATGATTTTAATTGTCTAGGCAAGTATGTAATTTCCTTTAAATTATTTCCATTTGTCATTTAGGCAAAATTTAATATATTATCCTTTCTTTGTATGAGCCAGAGTCTATAAATAAATCTTAATTTCTATGTAAATGTTTGTGAGCTCATAAAAAAGTTCTCTCTAAATTTGATTTCTTTCTTTTTCCTCCTTTCATTCCTCCTCTTTCTTTAATCTATAAGGTTATAACCCTGTCTTCTTCCTCTTCTATCTCCACCTTCTTTTCTCCCTTTCTCGTTTGGGAAACTCGACGAAGGCAATAGGACATCATATTGAAAAGGATAAAATTAGAGATATGAAAGTAAAAGGTATTGCAAATTTAACACGAATAAAATCTAGAGAAAAAAAATATATATATATATATATATATGTGCGTGTATTTATATTTATATTTATTCATTTAAATATTTAACACAACCTATAACACTCATGTAACAACCAAGCCTTTATCCCACTAAGTGGGATTGACTATATGAATCTCTTATTTTCATTGCATTCTATCAGTTAACAGTATATAAGATTATTTTTTATAGTTTTTTATCATGTCTTTTTTTGGTCTCTCTCTTATTCTTTTTACATGAGCAAGATCCAAAAACCCAACTTTCTTAGTGGGGATTCAATCGGCTTATAATTTATATGTTCAAACCATCTAAGCTAGTTTTCTCTAAGTTTATTCTCAATTGACTTACTCCAAACTTTCTCGTGGATATGCTCATTTCTCATTCTATCCTTTTGGGAATACAAACTTATCTACCTTAGCATTCTCATTTTTACAACACTTACATAGAAACATCAAAAAGAAAATAAATGCCAACCCTATATGTGTATACATACATACATAAATACACATATATAAAAACACACGTGTATTTATATTTGTATTTATTCATTTAAATAATTAACACAATTTGCATTTCTTGCGTAGAAAAAACAAAAAGAATATAAATGCCCAAATAACAAGGATAGATTATGATGATAATCA
Source organism: Apostasia shenzhenica (assembly GCA_002786265.1). NCBI lineage: Eukaryota > Viridiplantae > Streptophyta > Magnoliopsida > Asparagales > Orchidaceae > Apostasia > Apostasia shenzhenica. The sequence goes on along the minus strand of KZ452270.1, from coordinate 83,496 downwards.
TATATTTACTTGATGATAATCATATATTTACTTGATGATAATCATATATTTACTTGATGATAATCATATATAAACACACGTGTATTTAAATAATTAACATACTATACCTTATCCAAGCAAAAAAGGTATAGTATGTTATCCGATAATAACTATCTGAATATAAATCCTAAGATATTTCAATTAGTCAAAGTTAAAATACAACAAGACATTAAAGATGCGAACAAATTAAGAAAGAAAAGAAAAGAACACCTAAGAAAAAAATCTAGGTAGAACAGTAAACAAGTTAGCCACAATATACCTGACGTGCAAGTCGTGAAGCACCGAGGGATTTAGCAACTATTGACCATAACTCCTTCGCAATAGAATCCCATATTGAATTCCTAAAGCATGTACCTGGAAGCACAACTAAATCTCCAAGTCGCTCCCATCTAAGAGCCAAAATGTCATTAATAAATAGGAAATTATCAAAGGAAGCACAAAGACGCCCCACACCTTGTTCTACAAATAAAAAGATAGCAATCGCAGCACGTCAAGCTTCAAGGAAGCTCAGAAGCTTCACATTAGTGTTCATGAAAACAAATGACTTTTCAAAAACAAATGAAAAATAAAATACGAATACAAATTATGAAACATACCTCCGAGGTAATTCATCCAACAACCCCAGTGGCAACCCTTTTTCTCTCAAAAGAGGGAGAACCATTTCTCTCATAATCTTTTTAGGAGTACTGGGAGTTTTTTTATCATAGCTTCCATCTTCAATAACTAACCAAGTATTAAATGATGAAATCATTTTTGATACCATGGGAATGGAATCATTAATTACTGAAAACTCTTCCAATGGTACCTTTTCTGCACGCAAATCGCTGGATTTATTCACAGAATTGGACGACTGTTTTTGATATAACTCACAGAATTCTCCAGAAACTGGTAAGCATATATGAATCCCGTCCAGGCTTGGGTGAGCCTTCCTAGTAAGATCTAACCACCCAAATTTTTTTAATGTGTCTTTAACAACTTTAGCATATCTTTTATCAATCAGTAAAGCAGAATTCTTAGCATCTGCTGCATTTCCATCTCTATTAGCATTGGTATCGGCCTCTACATAAGAATCAGAAACAGAAGATACAGCTGGTAAAATAGTACAACTACTTCGAGAGCTTTTCTGCTCTTCCACTGAGGACTTAAGAATTGTTTGCTCATGTTCTCCACTAGTATGGATATCTTTCATAGATTCTAACAGCTTTAAACATATTTTCATTGGAAAATTAAACTTAGATCCAAATGCATAACATGAAGCACCACCCCCAATAGTAACAAGTGTATCATGTATAACACTTGTTGAGCTACGGATCCACAAATTTTTACATGTAGAATTGATGGGCACATTAAACCATACATTGTTGTGCAAGTTTAGGACAGCAAACTGTAGATAGTTTTGCATGACAGGGCATCCACCAATGATACCGAGAAAATTTTTATAGATGAACATAGAATGAGAAAACCTTGAAGAAGGAGATCTTCCAGTTGTCTTCATCTTCTTCCACAAAAATGTCCTAGTATCAAAACTATAAAGATCAGCCAGTGCTTTCTGACCATCATAACCTCCAAACATAATCAAAAAAGGACCATATGCAGCCAGAGAATGTGAGTGCCGAGCACATGGCCACCCTCTGTTGATCCTTACATTACTCCATTCCAAAGTTTCAGTGTTGAAAACATTCATGCAGGAGTAAACACTATCACCATTCAGACCACCAAAGACATAAATATTTGAGCCTACAATTGCAGCTGCATGACGATGCCTGCAATAAACAAAACGTATCCAAGTTTGAAAAACGTTGCATGCATCTTTACTATTACAACAAAAACAACAAAGCCTCAGCACAAACTAATTTGGGTCAGCACGTCCTTACTATTAATTTCTGATGTTTTACATCCAAAAAAAATCATTAAACACTATCGCATATACAAATATGCATGGCAAATCTGTAAGCAATGTATGAAAAGGTCATGATAAACAAGTTATTTCTTTTTTTTTTTGACATAGATAAGCAAGTTATTACCCCCTCAAAAAGAAAGCATCTAAAACTCAAAGAACTTGGTTTTATATGCATCTAAAATCACTTTATACAACAATTCTAGTACGAAAATCAAATACTTAGCAACAGATTTTTGGCCAAACTGACGTAAAAACTAATTTCTGTAGTTTCATTGCAAATTGAGAACAATGGATTGACAAAGCAGATCTCAACAGGATAGGATAATGCTGCTAATGATTTTAATTTACTCCAAGTGATGGAAGAGGCTCCACAAAAAGTATATGAAAAAAAAAACTTCCTTTAATCACTATTCTAAATTACCTTGGGTAGTTCTCAAAAAAAAAAAGGAAATTACCTTGGGTAAAAGGTACTTCCAGTACATTTAAGTAATTTCCATTTATACTCGTCTGTGTTAAGAACCCACACATCATTAAAGATTTGAAGTGGGCCTCCCCTGCCTCCAATAACAAAAAGATTATCTTCCAAGATAGAAGCTGTATGACCAACACGTGGTGTTGGTGATTCTATTGTATCAATTTCTTTCAATAGTCCAGATTGAGTATCAAGCAAAAGGGTGTAATTTCTTCGTGTATGCCGGCCAATACCACCAAAGCCACCGAAGACAACTACTTCTTTCATCCGTCTCTTAATCAGTGGCATTGCTGAGTGACCCCATAGGAAGAGTTTCTCAACATGTTCACCAACAATGGTCATTTTGACAGCAGAAAGAGAACTTTCATATATTCCCAGCATCACTGTTTATAAATTTCAACATAATCTAATCAAAGAAAATAGTGTTCTTCAAATCAGGAGAAACTAACAGGTTAAAGAAGAAACAAATAGATAAACTCACAAACCATACATAACGTTCAAAATAAACACCACAATATATGTACCAATAGGTACATTATCAATAAGTGGACCAAATAGGACAGTGATTACAATCATATTTTAACTAAAATTTAAGTTTAATTGTACTGCAATATGACATCATCTAATCATGAAATAGCAATGATCTTTGATAAATAATTTATTGGAATTACATAATGCTTCGCATTATTTTAAGTTCCTTAGGACAAAGGTAGGGCCATGACAACCACTTGAGGGTTTAACTTTTATGGAAAACAAGTAGACTGGATTCAATTCCATAAATTATAAAGCAATCGCTGTACTAAACCCAAACTAAATAGGCCCTGTGTAGCATGTTCCACAAACCATCTCAAATTTGGACACGCCCAAAACATTCTTTGATTTCCACCAAAATCCTATTGACATATTTCCATATTTAAAAATGTATTACATGGAACAAGGAATGTATTTAACATATTCAAGTTGCATTGCATAAGAGTTATGCTACTCAACACAAATGATAGGCAAAAAAGATATCTTGCTCGGTCAGCAAAGTTCTTCTCAGTTGAAACATATACCATTTGGACTGGTAAATATATCAACAAAAGTGATTACCTTCTGCTTCACAAGAACATCTAGTAGATTCAACAATGCTGTCTTGGGTATGATGAGACTTCAACTGGTCCTTTGCTAGTACTGATTTTTCGTGTAGCATATCCCCCTGTCTACCTTCAAGATCAAGAACAGTTCTCTCACCAGTTATAAAACCTATAACATTTTTAGTAGAGTTGATTAACTTCTTTGCTGGTTCAGGGAGAACCTACATAAGTTCATAACCGGTCCATCATAGTGAAGAACTGGTAAACTTCAAAACAACAACATACTAATACAAAAATTGAAAATAACATTACAACATAAGCCAGATTTAACTTCGATAGGCTTTCTTTCTATCAGATGCTGAAGCATTATTTTGGAGAGAAATAAATTATGAATCGAAAGAAATAATGAAAACGAAACAATAGCACCATCTATGACCAAGACTTCCTAAAAGCAAAATACACAGAGTGCATGTATAACAAGTCCAAACCACCTTAAGAAAAGAGCAATATGCAACACAGAAAAATAAAACGTAATCCAAGCAAACAACAACTAAGTTTTTATTCCATTAGGTGGACAACTATACAAATTCTTTGTTCCTATTACACTCTATCAATTAACAAATCCTCATTTAGCTCTAAATGTGTAAAATCATTCCTTATAATTTCTTATCGTATCTTTTTTGGTCCCCCTTCCTCTTTTTACATGGCAAGGTCCAACAAATTAATTTTTCATACTAAAGCTTCAATCAACCTATGATTTATATATCCAAACCATTTAAATTGACTCTCTCTGAATTTATCTTCAATTGATGCTACTTTAACTTTCTCGCAGATATACTTATTTCTCATTCTATCCTTACATGAATATCCACTCATCTATCTCAACATCTCCATTTTTGCAACACATATTTTATTTATATTTTCTCTTTATAAACTAGCATTCAGCATCATATATCATCAATTATCTTGCGACTGTTCTATAGAATTTACCTTTAAGTAGTAAAAATTTTCTATCACACAACACACCAAATACATTTCCCCACTTTATCTTATCTATTTCACCCTCATTTTATATAATTTATCCAAAGTATTTAAAATGCTCATTTTTCTTAATAATTTGATCGTCCATTGTCACATCATTAATATAAAATTCTTCTTTCTTGACTAAATATTTAAAATTCTTCTTCATATATTTAGTTTTTGTTCTACTAAAATAAAAATTTTAGACTCTGAAACATTCTTCTATGATTCAAGTTTCACCTTGACACCATCTCTAGTCTTATGAACAAAAAAAAATCATATGCAAAAAGCATACACTAAAGCACCTTATCTTGAATATATCCAATCACGACCTTCATAACTAATACAAATAAATACAAAATAAAGCTAAGTCTTGATATTATCCAACTATAGTAAAAAGAATTCTTAGTCAAGTCCTTTTATGTCTAAACACAAGTATTAGCTCTTTTATACATATTTTTAATAATTTAAATATAAGCAATATAAATCTCATTCTTTTCTAAAACTCTCCAAAATGCTTTCCTTAAAATTTTATCATAAGCTTTTTCAAAATTAATAAATCAAATGTAAATTTCCCTTTGTCTCTTTAAGCTTCAAGCAATAACTCTAAAAATCTTAATAAACGCAATAAAGAAAACGGAGAAAAAAATGGTAAATATTACCTTCTCTTGAAAAACATGAAGGAAACAATCTGTTCTCCTTCTATTTGCCTCCATCTTCTCATTGGCAATTCCAACCAAATACTGAATATAATCTGGTGATACCATAATTTGACCAACCTGGCCAAGTGGTACCTCCAAACGTATAGAACAACGTACAGCAACCATGATGCGCTTCTGCATACTTGTTATACCTGCAAAGAGCATGACTACTTCAACCTTCTAGCAAAAAAACAAAGAGCTTTCTAAGGTCATATTAATTAAATGATCGTGTAAAAACATTTCAACTTAGGAATCAATATTCCAACAATGACATTGATGTTGCTTCGCTACAATGATCCTTTACATGTGATGTAGCCTGATTTGTCAGCGGAATCATTGAGACCCTGATCATTGTCTTGCATCAAAAGGAAAAAAATCTTGATCAACTTCACCTTAATTTGAAAGATGATGTTGCCAACATGGACAAGAACAAAGGAGAAAAACAGAAAACAGATGGAAAAATAGAGAAACAAGTTAGGAAAGATGAAAAACTAGGAACGAATAAAGATGAATAGGGTGGAGGTATGGATAGAAGATACACATGAACTACCAAGAATTGTTTCATTAATCAATCCATATTCTCTAAATAGATACAAATGGGTTGTATTATAGTACAACATACTATACAATAAGCTATGTAAGTCCTTGTGCAAGATAAATTAAGATATCAATATCCTCCCATCAAAAAACCCCAACGGAAAGTTGATACAAAATCTCACGCCATAGTAAGGATCATCAGCGAGAGGCCATAGGACCGAAGGGAGTGATGGCGAATAGTTGTAGCCGGAGTGCCGTCGTAGCAGTTTTTCATGGCGAACACTCTTGGTGTTGCGCTACCAATAGAGGAAAACTCCGAAAAAAAGCGTGCTAACCAAGTAAAGGTCCCTATTATGGGGCGATAGTGCCCCAGAGGGAGAGAACAACATCTGGAGGCATCGGTGCCCCTAATGGTAGAGAACTCAAGGCTCTCTCTAGTTTGCTACAAAGTATCCCTAGACAATGATGATGAGACCACCTACTAGAAGATGGTATTTAGCATGAGGGCTACGAGGATGTTTGAGCTAGTAGCCATTGTTGCTCTTCCCTTATAGCTAGTGGCCTTGATCTCCTCCATGGGAGGGTGATGAAGAGAAAGAGTGTTGCAGCAATGGCTACCAGCTAGGATAGAATGTACAAAGAAATAATTGAGAACCATAGAGACGAAGAGGGTAGGAAGAAGAGAAGGATAACTCTCGCTTCAACCAGCCTCTGCGGTGGCTACTGATCGAAGATAATACAAAAAGAAAAAGGAGGTCTTCAAAGCTACTCAGAAGAATTTCTTAGAGGAGAGACAGTAGAAATAGGAAGAGGGAAAAGGAGGCAAGAAGGGACAAAGGAATGAGGAAGCGATGTCAATGATATGCTTGGCACACATCAATGTTTGAGCCCAGTAATCAAAAGAGCTGATGTTTTCGTGAGAAATTCAAAAGCGTCTCAACCATCTACGTGGCACCATTAGAGACCACCTGATCATCTCTAAGACAAGTCAGTCAAGCCACAGCATACAAACCAACAGTCAAAGAATGGTTTATTCCCCCGTTTCTTTTATTTCAAAAGTATTCAACCAATCAATGTTAAAATCTTGGGCAGTACTCCATGCCCTTTCCATCTGTACCTGCAGGGCCCATCCAGCTACCCTCCGGCGCTCATCTTCCTTATGTCTCCCCGTTGAGAAAATAGCATATAGGAGCAACACCACGTCAGTCTTGTCTATTCTTCCTAAGCAAGAGTCGTGCAAATGGTACGGAACAAGGATGTCCAATACATCATCAGACCAACCGTTTGGCCCCTTCTCCAACACCATTGTCTAACAAGCCTATCCTTCTGCCAAACATCTACATCAAAGTTCCACATGGCAAAATCCAGACTACCCAAAGTCCAGTTCACCTCATGTAGTTCGGATGGGAGGAAGCCACGTCCTCCTTTGAGCTCCCTACTACAGCCATAAATATTGAGACTTAGCCTATGGGAGGGAGGTTGTTGGCCCTCTTCAAAACTTTTACTGATTGAACAACTTGCATGCCATTTCTCTATTCTTCCTCTCCCACAAACTTACCCTTCAAAGGGTTTATTCATCACATAGTGGAACTTGGTCTGGCTTGGTTGATAGATGTAGGAAGACCTCTTTGAACCACCTAAACCTTAGTATGCTTTACTTTCTACCACTTTGAACCACCTAAACCTTAGTATGCTTTACTTTCTGCACACTATCTTTTGTCTCTCAGCTCACAGTCTCTCCCTCTCTCACTGTTTCCCACAAACATCTTGCACGCTGCCTGCTAATAGAGCTCTCCTCTCTTATACATTAATATGCATAAAAAGAATGGAGCAACTAAAACACAAATTATAGCCATCTCTTGTAGGCATTTTTTCACTAAAGAAAAGGACAATTACATACGAGGCACTTTCAAAGATTATATTTTCATATTAACTATCTTTCAAGATTTATTTATACATGTGCCACCCTATAATCTTCAATATTACAATAGTTAAATTATGATTAATCTAACTCAAACATTTATAGTGGTGTCAGTGGTGGCAACAAGTAATACTCGATGGACAGCAGCAGACGTGATGGCCATCAACAGTGGCCTAAAGCATGGCAGAAAGACATGGCTGATTGACATATGATGGCCAATGGTAGTCGAATTATAACAATGGGATACCCAACGGGATGCCCATGGGAAGACGTTGGGTTAATGATGACCAACATGTCGAATATTTAATACATATTTAATTTATTCCTAATAGATGTTAACCTGAATGACATGTATGTTATATTGAAATTTAGAGGGTAACACCAGAGTAAAAAAATTTTGAAGAGGATTAAATAGGTAAATAAAATTCTGTAAAATAGAAAGTATGTAATTTTCCCGATACGGAAAGAACAAGACAAGATATAATAAGAACTCCGTGCGATTACATCTGCTGAGGTAAAGGGAAAAACATGAGTTGAACAGAACCAAGAGTCTAAAGCCTTTCCACTCACCGGATTCCCTAAAGCCGCAAGCGACAGCAGCCGACACAATTTCTTGCGCCGCAGTAACGTCCTTGCAATCCACTGCAACAATAAGCGGCTCAAACCGGAAAACAAGAGAATCTTCTTCCTTTTCCCCAGATTCCAACAGCGGTTTCTTAAAGAGAATATCGACGACTGCTTCCGAGTCGGCGGGTTCGTGCGAAACAAAGATCCAACCGCCGCCTCCGGCCTTCTTCTTGTCCTTATTTTGCTTTATATGGCTTCCTCTAGGCTGTCGTAGGATGGAGATGCGGCCGGAGCAGGAGCTGGTAGTGAAGAATGAGGGGTGCAAGTTGATGGCTTCCAGCAGAGGGGCGACGGGGGCATCGACGTTTCCCTTGGGAGATTTGTCCGGCCCCGGTGCAGCCAATGAAGCCAAAGTTTCGGCTTTCCGTCGCTCGAACTCCATCGACGGCGATTGCCGCCTCTCTTCTAAGAGCTAGAGCCGGCGCCGGCAAGTTAGGGTTTGGCAAGTGAGCTAGATCAGCTAGCTGACAGGCTCACGTCACACAAAGGAAGGATGCAATTATAAATTTATAATTAAACACTAATTTTTAATTCTATAAAAACACAATAATTTTTTTTAATTAATTAATTATCAATAAGATTGACTTATGTAGTAACTCATAAAATTATATTATTTTTATTTTACAAATTTAATTAAAATATTAAATTTATATAATTGTGTAACTATTTTTTCAATTTATGAAGATAGTAAAAATTTTGTAAATATTAATTTTAGGGTAAATTACACAAGGACCTCTGAAATTAGAATAGCGTTGTAAATAAATCCCATATTTTGAAAAGCTTAAATTTGGGTCTCCGAGTTTATATTTGAGCTGTCATTTGATCCCACGTTTGAAATTTGCTAGCTTTTTACTATTTTATTCTTAGATATTTTACTCATTCTTCACATTATTTTAAATAATTTTGAGAGAGTTATAAAGGTATTTTGGTTCATATAAATATGACTAACAGTCAAATTCAACCGTTATTGTTTAATTGGATCATCCAAAAAAATAATATTTAAACTAAGGGATCAAACGACAACGCAAATACAAACTCGAGGACTTAAACCTAGGCTTTTTAAAATGTAAAACTTATTTGCAGCATCATTCTAACCTCAGGAGCCTCTGTGCAATTTATTCTTAATTTATATAAAATTTTATTAAATAATTTAATATTTTCATAATGATATTATTATTCTTTAAAATTTTTAGATTATAAGATTTAAGTTATATTAATTTTTTTAAAAAAATAATAATAATTTTTTGAAAATAGTAAATTTTAAAATTTTAAAACTTTTTATAAATTGAAAATGCTGATACACTTTTGAGAATTCACTGATCTGTGAGTATTTTCAATATTTTTCTCAGAACAAATAAAATAAAAGATAATTACCTACATATTACACAATTTAATTTTATTTATGTCTTATTCATCCATTCTTAGTTAATTACACTATGCACACTCAAAATATTACAAAATCTTACATACACACATTTGAGTTAAAACTTAGTCAAAATCTATTTAAAAAAAATATTCTGTTAGTAAATCATTAAAATTATATTTTTACTCTTAATGATACATATTTTTTTTCTTCCTCGATACTACAATAAAGCGCTGATTTGTCTTAAAATCAATTCACGTCGCGGATGTCTCTTTCCTTCGCCGCCACCTAAATATTAAGATTTTAGGATTTTCACTCAAAATATATTTAAATATCCTTAAAATAATATGATGAACAACTCAAATTTTTTGTAATCTAACTATACTTACGTTATTGAAAATTTATGATTACTCATTATAATAAAAATAAGTTAAAATGTGTGTATGTAAGATTTTATAATATTTTGAGTGTGCATAACGTAATTAACTAAAAATGGATGAGTAAAATATAAATAAAACTAAATTGTATGGTATGTAGGTAATTATCTCATAAAATAATAAGTAATAATATCTTTAGGAATTAGGTTCATGCCAAAAAGCAAATTTTATTTATTATATTAGGTATAAAGCACGTGCTAAGCATGTGCAATATTAAATCAAATCCTGCACATGTTTTAATTTAAAAAATATATATTAACAAGTATTTTTATTACTTTATAAAACTTGTAGTAAGAGTACATCAAAGTAATTTATGATTTGATTATTTGCTGAAGCAATTTTTCTTAGGCATAGCAAATTTTAATATAATAACTTACTTTATTTTACAATATACATAAATTTTTAATATTAAAAATTAATTTTATTTTATATTTTTAATATATATATATATAAGTATAAAAATATATAAATTATGTAATAATGAACTGAATTTAAGCAAGTTAACCTCAATGCAAAGTCAAACTTTTTAAATTTAAGTAAGTTGGATTTAAATCAACTAAAATCTATTTAATTTTGAATAAAATTGTCAGTTAAATCAAATTTCATTTTTTAATCTTACTTTTTAATTTAAATATTTATCTAATATATATATGTATATTAATATATTATAAATATTTTATTTATATACATAAAACATACTGACTATAAATCATAGAAATTTAAACACATTATATTCTAAAGGTATTAAATCAATTATGAATTGAGTTAATTTTGCCTTCTAATAATAATAAATCAAATTCAAGTAAACTGCAAACAAGCTTCTTGCAAGCATAGAGTTTCACATACATCAATAACATATAAAATAAAATTACTATACTTTAAAATATATATATGATATCTTAATATTACAATTAACCTAATTATATTAAATTCCAAAAATAAATTTACTAATTTTGAAATAAATTTTTAAGCACTATTTGGTTAACAAAGAAAAGAAAATCTATTGCTTGGGCATTTTTATTTTTTTAAAAATATATACAATAAAAAATAAAATAAAATTATTATATTAAAAATTTAATTAAAACATAAATACCAAAATATGAAATCAAAACAAGGAAGCTAATTGCGACAGTCAAGGTAGACAAGAAAGACGAGTCAAGTAAGTTCAACTCTCTTCTCCTAACCAGTATCTGACTTAAAAGCATAATCTGTGAAACATCGATTGGGATATAAATAATAAACTGTATTACAAACCTTTAATATGATGTGCCTTCTCGTCTAGCGATAAATTCAACCCACCTCTTCGTGCTTTAAATATCTAAGAAGTAGAGGCAGAGCGGGGACGACCTGAAAAAGTTTTTCGCATAACATCTTGCTTCACTCCGTCTTGGTATACATCAGTTGTACAGACTCGATCAAAGGATTCATTTTATAAAGGATTCAAACGCCAATTCTGGCTTTATTCTCACTCCGGATTTCATTATATTTCAGAAAGCTTCATATTTCCAACATACTCACGGCAAGTAATCCTTATATACGGAAACCTCTATATGCGTACTTCGACCATAGTGTCGCTCAGGTATGATCCCAACTCAAACTCAAATCATCGTGCCCTCGGTTACAAACGTCGATTATTATATATATATGTGTATATTACACTGCATAACCGAAGAAAATCACTATGATTAGGCAAAAAAAATCAACATTAATTGCCAGATTTTCTCCTCTTTTTTCCCCTAACAACTGCATAATCACTCAATGTGTAATGTGAATTTGAAAGTTCCCTGGGGATTGCAGCTCCAGCAGATTTTAGGTTCTGAACAAGCTCCCTGAAAAGCTTCTTGTCATCATCATTAACAAACACAATGGCAATCCCCTCCTCCCCCATTCTAGATGCTCTCCCAACCTGATGAACATACTCCTTCATAGAGTTCGGCATATCGAAGATTATGACCTGTTCATAGAAGAGCACAGACAAGTTTATTAAACGAATCATGTCGAGAAATGAAGTGAAGTACTACAATTTGAAATTATCGAGATACAAATATATAGATGATTAACGAAGACAACATTAAACTAGAATTAACAACATAAGAGATGTTGAATATAATATTTGGAAAATAGAACTTCATAGAGTTAAATGATTAATTTAAAGGTTATAAGCAAATTGGTTTTGGGGTTCCTGAGATTTTAACCAGTTGTAGGTAAACTTTTTTAATAGTTTCGCATGAGTCCTCGTATCATTTAGTTGTAAGACATAGCCTACTGAAATTATAGTTACTCTTATTAGAATATAAAATTATTCTTGGCCATGACCTACGAGCTTAAGCTTTTCGGACAGTTGATAACTAGAGATTTAATATGGTATCAAAGCTTCAAAGAGTTACATAATGGCCGATTCAACATACTTCCTCTCTTCTACTCCACTGCCAGCTGGAGAACGCCTCCGCCGGCATCCTTCCACCATCTACTACCATCCTCGCAAATGTTTATCATTCTCTCAACATAAAGCTAGACAAGACCAACAATCCATTATGGAGATCACAATTCCTATCAATTTTTCAAGCACATGGCAATATGGGTTTTTGTTTTTTTATTTTTAATGGCCATATGAGTTTTGTTGCTGTAACACTATTGCCACCTCCACCATTTCTCCCAGATTCAGTCGATTCAAATCCAAACTTCCTCCAATGGTCATAGCAATACCAGCTCATTCTAAGTTGGATAATTTCATCACTCGTAGATCTAGCACTGTTGACGTGAAATGTAGGGGATCCCAAGAAATACCGAAAAAGAGATAAAGAGAGTCCTGAGAGACGGCGGCGCGCAGAGGGATAAGCCGGTTAGTCGAGACTTAAGAGGGAGAGAGAGTTTTGGACATCCAGAAAAGCACACAGAGATTTAAGGTGGTTCAGGGAGGAAATCCCCTACGTCCACCGGGCGATCAACGAAGAGATTTTCACTAAAGGGAAAAGGTAGCCATGAGGGCTAATACAATGTTTGGGAAGGAGAGAAAGAGGGAGAAAGCTCCTCAATTGGGGCTCTAATACAGTGAGAATGGGAGAACCAAAGAAGTTGCTTGCACTTTGGCCGCTCTTGTTGATTCTCTCCTCCTGGATCTGTGTTGCTTGAAGACTGTTCACGGATATTTATAGGCGATGGACTGTACAGCTTTATCCTGGTTTCCCGGAGAAAAGGAGGTGAACAAGCTCTGCGCTCGCACCGCTTGTCGGTCGCTGGAGGGACCAAAAGCAGTAACAGGGGAGCGTGATTTTTTAATATTGGTACTGCTCCTGGGGATCCATGACAGCTGGAGCATGCGAATCCTTGATTTGCGTGTCTTGGAGAAAAGGTGTCTTGTACGGGGAACGACGTGGTCGGACTACGCTGACGGTGACAGGTACAGCAGCGTAACATCGTCATCGATGTTAGCAGGGATGGTCCTGCTCGTCGTGAACGAGGCTTGATTGAACCCTCGTGGCTGAGGTTTGACCGAGGTCTGAAACCTGTGAGGACAGATAAATGAGTTAGTAAGTAAATAAAGGGTAAATACTAGCTCGGCGCCACGTGTACGGTAGGGATGCAGCGCTGGAACCACGTGTTAACAAGCACTTATCCAAGTTCTCGATAAAGACACCTCTGCAACTATGTGGCAAGCTCTAAGCGCCAATTCTCAGGCAAGATCCAGCAGCTAGATTATCAATTACAAACACTAAAAAAATGACCAATATCCATGGCTGATTTTATCTAGAAACAAAGACGACTGCTCACAACCTGTGTTGGGTCACCTGTGACACATCAGCAAATGGTATTAAGTCTCTTATTAGGTTTGGGACCTAACTTCTCTGCCTTTGCTACTACTATTATTGCTCGATTGGAACCAATTTCTCTAGATGACTTCACCGGCCTGCTTCTGAACCATGAAATGCTTTAGCCAGATCACACTGATAGCACCCCAACAGTAAATATTTCCCAGTCTACACTTCTAAAAAAACCCACAACCATCTCCACTATAGAACATACTTTCCCTCATCCACACCGTGGCAGCAGTAGATCTAGTGAAAGGGGACGTCTATCCCATAGCAGCTAAGGACCTTAAGAAAAACAAGCATATTCTTCAACATTATCTCCTACTCTCACATCTTCTTGTTAGTATCCCCTTGCTATTGGGTTGGCTTTGAGAGAGCGGGTGAATAGGGAGAGAATAACATAAATGTGAAGAAGGGAGAGGAAGAGAGAAGAGATATTTTAGTCAATTATTTATTTATAACTTTAGTGAACCACACTGAAATAAATTAAGAATCACAGATGCCTACACGAAATAAATAATGGCAGGAAAGAACATTCATGAAATAATTTAAAAAATGTAGACTCGTTAGAAAGATGGGATAAACCACAGGGAACCAGATATAACTACACAAAGATTGTCGATGAAGATGATATGAAAGAAGATAACCTGTTGAACTTTTAACAGATCTACTCCACGGCCTAAAATCCCTGTTGATACAATTATAGAGACGCCTCCTGTCAAGAACAACCTCAAAATCTCTCTTCTCTCATTCATCCCCTTCTCTCCATGAAGGGAAAGAGCCTTCAATCCTGTGATAACAGTGATAGCCTCAGCTAAAAGATCAGCACCAAGTCTTGAAGCTACAAAAACCACAATGGGTGGCTTAAAATGATGTTTGCTTGTTAGAATCTCAACAAGCTTTTTCTTCTTGCGTTTTGATTCAACCCAAATGACAACCTGCTTCACTGAATTGTTCGGCATGTTTGGCTTCCCTGCTGTGACATATACAAAATCTTTCGCCATTGAGCTCGTAATTTTCTCAACCTCATGAGAGATTGTTGCAGAAAACATCAACAGCTGAGAATGTGAGAGAGCATTAAAGATCTGCATCACCTGATCTCGAAAACCTCTCTGAAGCATGCAGTCTACTTCATCGAGAACAAGTGCAAAAACTTCATCAAGCTCAATATCAATTTTAGTTAGGATATCAATCAGCCGCCCCGGTGTTCCAACCATTAACTCAACGCCCTTACGTATCCGATGAACTTGCCCAGCAATAGCATCTCCTCCTACAACAAGAGCTGTCTTAAAAGGCAGACCCTTGGCTAGTATTTTGGCTTGTTCTTCAACCTGCACGCAGAGCTCTCTTGTGGGTGCAAGAACCACTGCTAGCGGCTTTCTCTCATTAGAAAGGTGCTGACCTCGAATGCGAGAACATAGAGAAACAATAGGAACAAGGAAAGATGCTGTCTTGCCAGACCCAGTGTCAGCAGATACGATCAAATTCCTATTACACAATGCAACAGGGATGGCTTGCATTTGTATTGGTGTGGGTAACTCATATCCAGCATTCTCCAGATTTTCTGTGAGTTTCTTGGGAATGTCGCAAGCCAAGAAGGACAAAACTGGAGCAGGAATAGATTCTCCCTTGACATATATTCCAAGTTTTTGCCTCAAAGATTGAATCTGAGCAGTGGTGAGAGATTCTGAGCCAAATTTATCGTTGACATAAAAACACTCATCAGTTGCAGATAATTTTATAACATTCTTATTCAAGGCGGGTTTCCCATCACTAGAAACCTTGGAAAGAAGAATTTTCTTGCATTCTAAACTGCATATATCATCATCAGTCTCATCACATACATACTCTCCATAGCGTCCGCAAACAACACACCGAGGCTCCCCTGGAAGGGCTTCCCTCTGGTGGTGACATCTTTGTTTAACAGGGGATTCTGCTAATGAAAGTAAATAATGAACAATAATGTTTCAACAAGAACAACAAAATATCCATATTAGGGTGAATGAGGATTTATCGCAAATATGCCATTCAGATTGGTATCCAGAAGTAGCAAACCAATGCATCATTATGAAAATTGCAGCTTAAATGATATAGATGTACACTCATAAACACCCAAAAC
Source organism: Apostasia shenzhenica (assembly GCA_002786265.1). NCBI lineage: Eukaryota > Viridiplantae > Streptophyta > Magnoliopsida > Asparagales > Orchidaceae > Apostasia > Apostasia shenzhenica. The sequence goes on along the minus strand of KZ452270.1, from coordinate 67,475 downwards.
TATATGCTACACAACTAGCACAGCTGACAAATATAATATTTTTCACCTTCAGAATCCAACATATTTTGCATCAACGGACACTAGCCTATGCAGCTTAATCTAAAGTGGCAAATTAATTCTCGGAGAGAAACTTAACTTTGTTTCAACTGTCACAAAAAGACTCAAGAGGACCATAAGTGGCATACCGATTGTGGTAGGGAAAAGGGTTGAGATTAGAACAAATGATCTCCTCTTTTGAGACCTATACAACTAAAAAATTGGCCAACAAACTGATGGCGACTTCTTAGTTCTTACAATATTGATATGGTCAAGTAAGTTATTAAAGTACATACAAGGAACCGCTAATTAAGATTTCCTAAGCAATAAAAATGCTAGAAGAGAAGGTGGTGTACCGTAAGCCTAGTGAAAGTAAAGGACATCTGACAAAATCTTGATTTCACACACAATTATACTGACAAACCAAAAAGAGATTGCAAATCATCTCAAACACATAAAGGATTACATGCCTATACATACAGAAATTATGCACCACAAATAAGGGCTTTGGAAAAATATCAGAAAAATGTTGACATAAAAATTTAGGTATTTGATTCCCTGCCAAGATAACTAGAAGTTCGACCCCACTTATTAGAGTCCTAGACTCCTAGTAAATCTAAACAGAAAGGCACATGTCTTGCTAAATAATGCCTTTCAATTTTCCCCAATCCTTTTATACGTAATATAATATTTCCTTTGGTGAATGGGGTACTTTCTTCTCAATAAGGAACAAACTCTCCATTTTTGACCTTTTTTTTACCTTTTTATACCTTTTTATCCATTTTTATTCAAATCACACTTAAATTCTCTAATATGTCATTCACTGTAGCATATTATGTAGATCTCTACAACTGAAAAAATAAAATACAGAACATATAACAGGTCATAAGACTTTGATTGTTTGATAAATAAAACAGAACATGGAGATAAAGTAGGATTTGAATTAAAATTTTCTTTTGAGGGAATGGATGTAGTATATAGAGAGGTAGAAGAATCACAATTCATCAATCTTGCATTTTGATAAAGCTAAAAATTAATCACTAGCTAGAGGCCCTCTATCTGGTCAATGAATAGACGGCCATGTCCGAGATTCCAAAAAGCAAAAAAATAATTCAGGTTATATCCTATGTTTCTTAGATCAGTGCATCTTTTTATTCATATTCTGATAAACTAGATGAAATAGCTAAATGCAATCAGACTTGACTTCAATTCTCACCAAAAGGCCTCGTGAATCAAATTGAAATATTGGCATAAACATTGACAAGGATTAGGGCTATAAATCAACCAATCATTCGATGAACAACTAGATATTCAATTTGATAACAACTCATTCATGTTCGATTCATCAAGGCCAACGAACAAATTTGAACATAATTTTGGAAGCTCAATTAGTAAATGAACATCTGAACATACTAACATTCAGTTCGTTAATATTTGTGAATTGTTCGTACAATGCTCATGAATATGCTCGATTAAAAAGACTCCATATGAGGCTCTTTTAGAGCTCAATTAGTACCTCATTTAGAAATTTTTGTATATCTTATTGGTCAATCTCACAATAAAATTTATGAATCATGAATTAGCATGATGATGAGCTTGTTCATGAACTTATGAACTTTATAAGAGCTTATTTATAACTTTCATATTTATGAACTGAGATCATTTGCAAACGAATTAGAAAGCTTGTTCGCGAAGCAAAACAAATCAAGCCCAAACATGCTTTAATGTTCGTGAACCAAGCTCAAACAAGCTTGAGCTCGGTGTTAATAAATGATCATGAACTTGAACAGGCCACTGCCCGGTTCAGTTCCGTTCATTTACAGCCCTTATCAAGGATTAGAAGAATGCGCAAAATCAAAACAAGAAGACTTCATGGACTCATGTCCTTTGAATTGCATATGAATCGTACAAAAGCAACTAACAAATGTTTACTGCAAATCATGTCTTTCAAGCACTGTTGATGGTGAAGCGCATCAAACAGAGAAACAATTCTAGCCAGCTTCAAATGGAGTAACTAACCAATGACTTCCATGACGACTCATGGAGAATTGAGAGGCAGGACAGCGGTCGACCGGCCGGCAAGACAGCAAATTTAGGGTTTCGAGTAGTGGACGAAACTTCAACCGCGAGGTTCCGACCAGGAGGAGGAAATCACTGGAAAAGATCGGACTGGAGACGCTAGGGCGGACGCACCACACCCCTGCCGCGAATAAGCGACGGAGGGATGAAGAGGAAGAAGCAGAGCGGCGGAGAAAATGTCGTAAAAAACGAACCGGAGAATAAATTATCAATTTTTAAAAACAATTAAAATCTAGTATTTATTAAATATAGAAAATAAATGTTAAAAAAATAAATTTAATCTTTCTATTAATTAAATATTATAAAAAAATTAATTTATTATAATTTTATTGATTATGCAATTCAATTTTAGTGTTGAAATGAGTCCAATGAGCTACTAGCTAATGATCAAATTGGTTGAAATGATTATTAAATTTAGTTTTTATAACTCTTCGAGTAACTCGACGGAGGCCGAGAAATTATTTGAGCGATAATTACATCCGGTCTTATTTAACGCGAGGACTAAAATGAGAATCAAATGGTACTAATTTTAAAAATATTAATAATAATAAATAATTTTTTTAATTATTTTATATAAATTTTAATATAAAAAATATTATTTTACATCACATTTTTAATAATTTTTAATAAAAATATTAATTTTATTTCACATTTTAAATCAAAATACTTGATTCGAATATTTAAATCTAAGATATGAAATAAAATTGATATCTTTATTGAAAATTATTAAGCATGTGAAATAAAATAATATTTTTTCATATTAAGCTTTATGTAGAATGATTAAAAAAAATTATTTATTATTATTATTTTTTTCTTAAATTAGTACTATTTTAGTCCTCGCGCAAATAATATTGTACAAATCAAACTGTACTAAGAAGACGAGTCAAATTGATCGTCAAACCGATTATATCAGTAAATTATTATTTCTTAAATTTACATCTCCCCGTAGCTAAAATTGAACCTAATTTGATTCTACTTTAAAATTTTAGAAATAAAATGCTTTGATTCAGTTCTCGGTTGTAGCATTTAGAAATTAGAATTAAACTGAATAATCAATTTAATAATTAGTAATTACTAAATTTATTAATTTTATGATTGATAAAATAATTTATTTATCTTATTATTCTATATAATTAGTTGCAGTGATTTAATTTTTTTTATTAGTACAACAAGCCATATTAAAAAAACATATGATCCATTTAACTAAAAGAGATTTTCATTTAATGTTATTTTGATATTATATTATGTTATTAAAAAAATAATTATTTAATTTAATGATATATATAAATAATCTCATAAAATTTCACAGAATTATCGCTCAAAATGTGATATAATATTATAATAATATTAAACTAAATTTACTTTAAATTTATCATTCTTCCAATTACATATTATTAAATAATAAATATAGTGATTTTCTACTAATTTAATTGGAAAGGTGCTTGCAAGGAGGTTAAGAGGTACAAAATTTGAATTACATTATAATCATAAATTTTAAATAAATAAATAAAATAAAAAATTGTGATATTTATAGGAAAATAAAAAAAAATGATTGCCACAGGTTATATAACATATATAATCCTAAGTAAAACAGACATTTTATCTCAAGATTGTGCAGCTTTTTAGTGCTGCAACTAATTGGCAAAATAACATATTACTCTGATGTTTTCATTTTCAAAAGAAGGAAGAAGTTGGCCTGTTTGGCGCGAGAACCAAAATCAGGACTAAAATAGTACTAATTTAAAAAACAATAATAATAATAAATAATAATTTTTTAAAAATTATTTTATACAAATTTTAATATAAAAAATAATATTTTACTTCACATACTCAATAATTTTTAATAAAAATATAAACTTTATTTCACATTTTAAATCAAAATACTCAATTCGAATATTTTAGTCTAAGATGTCAAATAAAATTAATATCTTTATTTTAAATTGTTAAATATATAAAGTAAAATAATATTTTTTTATATTAAAATTTGTGTAAAATGGTATAAAAAATTTATTTATTATTATTATTGTTATTTTTTAAACTAGTACCAATTTGATCCTATTTTAGTCCTGTTTTGATCCTTGCGCCAAACAGGGCCTCATAGGATTACAGAATGACAGTATGAAATACAGACTATTAAATGTGAAAAATATATGATTCTAACAATTTAAGAAGGCTACAGAAACAAATGTACTTAAAATAACAACTTTTTGCTTGCTCAAACACAAGCAAAACCCAAGTAAAATAATTTTGTTGGTATAACAAGCAGATAAACAACAAGAAGAACAAAGCTCGTAGCACAATTGACATTAGTTTTATAGATAAGAAAGCCAATGAAATTAATAACAGCAGTGTGAAAGTAGAATATCAGAATTACGAGGAAGCATGAATAACCAGCAACATAAAAATTTTGAGAAGGGTTTTTATTCATCAAGCCAAATAATCAGCAAACCAGCAAACTTGAAAGTTAAAAGGAAAGTATGAGAAAAGAGAAAAGTGTGAAACTATTGCACCCTTTCTATTAGCTCACACTTTATGGATAGCTAATTAGCACAGTGGACTCTAAAAGCCGATCACTCTAACACTTGAATTTGAATCGACTTCACTTCAAATCATATTTATTCAGAGAGCACCAGGTAATCTTTAATCTATCAAGCCTACAAAATTAAAATTTATAATCTATTGTAGGATATAATAAAAAGCATCCAGGAGAAAGGGGGTGAATAGACATTAATTGGAAATTAAAAATTTAATTTACTTTATGATATATGGTGCTGAATGCTGGCCTGCAAAAAAGAAACATACAATAAAATAAATGTTACAGAAATGAGGATGTTAAGGTGGATGTGTGGATATACACGAAAGGATAGAATGAGAAATGAGTATATCCGAAAGAAAGTTGGTGTTGCACCAATTGAGGATAAACTTAGAGAAAGTCGTCTTCGATGGTTTGGACATCTAAATCGTAAGCCAATTGAAGCTCCAGTTAGAAAAATTGAGTTACTGGATTTTGCCCATGTACAAAGAGGAAGAGGGAGACCAAAGAAGACATGGCAAGAAACTATAAGAAGTGATCCTAGTTACTTAAACTTAAATAAAAATTTGGTAACTGATAGAGCGCAATGGAAACAAAGGATTCATGTAGCCGACCCCACCTAGTGGGATTAAGGCTTGGTTGTTGTTGTTGTAATATAATACAGTAAGGCCAACTAAAGAACAAGTTGTCTTATAAGATAATCATAAGCAAAAACAAAATGTAAATTATCACATATACAATACGCAATGTAATAAAGTGCAAGCAAGCAAATGACAAGTTATAATGTGGAGCACCAAGCTTCTTCACAAATGAAGATTGAGTCCACTCTCTCTAGCTTCTTCAATTCAACTATTATGTATGGAGCATTAAGACTTTAATTTAACCTTCAAGCCTATAAATTAATCTTGAGAAAACATTACTCAACCACTAACTTAAGTATGATAATAAACATCAAAGTACATGATTAACATAAATAATAATGAGGAACCAACAGTATTATCCCCTACCGAAAAGGGATAAAGTGTTTATGAATTATATATGGAAAATCACAATCTTAAGATTGGACAATATTTTGAAGTTTGGGGCCATGTCAGGACAAATACATTCTGATTAACAAAAACTACTAAAATGATCAAAGACATTCAAGAATTTTAAAAGTAACATGCAAGCAACTGAAGCAGGAACCACACAAGTTTTGAGAAAACTTATTGTTCATATTCAGGATTCAATGAAAAAGAAAACAAGGATAAGACAAATAGCATAAATTTGATAGAGTACAATGTTTATAAAGTGAAAGTAAGGAGACCAATGAAATCTGATAACACCAATGGAGATATATGATTGAAATTTGGGATAATAATGAAGCACAACCTGAAGTCTCCTGGTTAACCACTATTGGTCAAAACGTCATGGCAAAGTAAGAAATTTGGAGAAGTGACTTGACAAGGCAAGAAAACGGCAAGTAGTAAGTGTGATAGAACGATGGCGATGAACACAGATACAAGGGCGAGCACACACATATGTATGCGTGTGTATTATAAACCCTAAGCCTGAAGTAATCAACAGATCTAGCAGCCATGGATCAAATAGAATTCAGTTCACCTCAATTTGTCAATAAGAAATACTTCAGTACAAATCCAAGAACAAAAGCTCTTACTTTTTCAGATAACTAGTCTCAAAGGGCACATTAGCATGACAGTCCATCACATAATCCATTCACAAGATGAAAATTAAGCATCCAGAAAGTATTTACAAACATGAAGCTAAAAGTGCGAAAGTAATCTTATCAATCGATGATCTATTTGTTCATTTATTAAGGGTATATCGTTTATAGAGAACCCATGCCAATGTTAGAAAATAAAAAGAAAAGAACCTGAAGATAAGAAAACACTACACAATAGCCATTTTTTCTATCTTTTTATAATAGCTTAGTGAGCAGTAACAGGATCCGCGGTGATCACATCCAAAATAAACTCGGAGAGATCCGGGCTGGGCGGTGAAAAGAATACATATTTGGCTGCGGTGAGCTTCTTCCTCTGCAGCAGGCGCGGCCCACAAGGCCTCGGTACAAAGAATCGGATCAACTCCCCCTCCGCGCCATCCGGCGGCGGCGGTACCGCCCTTGCAGCCGGAGAAGCCGGAGGCGAGAGCCGGATGGCCGCGATCTGACAAGATTTGAGAGTGGATCTTGGCGATCTGGCGCTGATCTTTGAATCCCGCAGCAGCGCCAGCGCCCCCGGTCTGAGAAACCGCTGCAGCCGCTCTACCGCCATCCCCGTCTCCGCCTTCCTTGCCAGACTCCTCTCCCTCCGGTTCATTCTGGCTATTAGACAGACGCAAATCTAGATCTCGAGAAGGAAGGCGAGATTAGGGTTTTGAAGGCGGCGATGAGAAAGAGGCGGGAAAGAGAAGATGGAGACGGGATCGGGGAGCTTTCAAAATAGAAGGCGGGCCCGCTACAGGCTGCCCCTGAGCACAGCCTTAAATTTGTGTAGCCGTATCTGTTGCCTATAGGCCGCAATCAGCGGAGTTGGGCCTCGTGAAATGATACTAATTTAAAAAAATAATAATTACCTACATGTTACATAAATTTTATTTATGTCTTACCCATCCATTCTTAGTTAATTACGCTATGCATACTCAAAATATTATAAAATCTTACATCAAATATTTTAACTTATTTCTATTATAATGAGTAATCATAATTTTTCAATAACTTAACTATAATTAAATTACAAAAAATCTGAGTCGTTCATCATATTATTTTAAGAATATTTAAATATATTTTGAGTGAAAATCCTAAAACCTTAATGTTTAGGTGGCGGCAAAGAAAGAAGACATCCGCGACGTGATTTGATTTTAGAATAAATCAACGTTTTAGTGTGGTACTGAGGAAGAGAAAAATATATACCATTAAGAGTAAAAATATAATTTTAATGATTTACTAACAGAATATTTTTTTTAAATAGATTTTGATTAAGTTTTAACTCAAATGTGTGTATGTAAGATTTTGTAATGTTTTGAGTGTGTATAGTGTAATTAATTAAAATGGATGGGTAAGACATAAATAAAATTAAATTGTGTGGCACGTAGGTAATTATTCGTAAAAAAAATTGTAGTAGAAAATTCAAAAAAAAATCTTTTAAAAAACTATTTTAATAATAATTTAAAATAAATTTATCATCACATATTTCATATTATATAAAATTTCATTATATTCCTGATAATTATAATAATATTTAATTATGATATTATTAAAAATTATTATATTTTGCTATAGTTTTAATTGACGTGACGCTCATAATTAATATTTATATGATAAAATTAAATACAATTATTCTAAACTTTCAATAATAAATAATTAGAACAGTTTTTAATTATAATTATTAATTAATATACATAAATTTTAAAAAATTATTAATATTATACGCATAATTAAGTAGTATACATTTACTGTGAAAGCTTAATTCCCCACTTCCCTCTGTTGGCTGATTTGCTCAATTCGCAAAGTTTCATTTGTTTCAGTTTTATTATACCCTTGTTATGAAGGGAAACAATCAAGATTTTTACGTGGAAAACCGGCTGGCGGAAAAACCACGGCTCCTTTTCGAGGAGGCTTGAAAGATCACTGGAATTACTTTTCTTTTTTGTTACAGTATGCTCCAAAGATTTTTTTGGATCTCAGCCTCCTTTGAAGGTTGTTTACATGAGGTATATATACCCTGTTCCGCTCTGTCTAGTCACTTCAGTCGAATAATCTACAATCCTAGTGACGGCTCATTTAATGCCTGCAGAGGGCTGTTATCTGACCTCTGTTGTACGGTGTATGGGGGATACGACCTGTCAGTGGGAAAATCGCTTCCTCTACCAGAGCAGTACGGTTCCCAACGGTCGGGCATCTGTCAGATCAGGCCCTTGCTTTTTCGCCTTGCGCTCTTCGTCGTCCGCTGTTCGGGATGATGCATCTCTTGTTCGACGTGGAGGCATTGCTTACGTGGATTCCACGCAAGCTCCTACGTGGACGGTCCAGATCAAGAAGTGCGGATCCAAATGCAACAACCCTTCAGCGCCGTGTGAGAGCGCGCCATGTTGGATGCATGTTGTAATAATCCGTTTAAATAAATACCTATTAATATATATATTCTTCTGCATTTAATATAAGTACATATGTCATCTGAGGACTTCAAAATAATTGCTACGTTAAATAAAACATTCCCTGCAGACAGTTTGAATAAAATATAGATATATTTATTTCTCCTCTGACTTTCTCCCACCTTCTCACCCACCAACGGTCCCGCCCTATT
>KZ452270.1:39008-57152 GCA_002786265.1 Apostasia shenzhenica | reverse complement strand
TCACATCATATATAAAATTTAATATTAAAAATTAATTTTATTTTACATCTTACACGTATTGTATTGGAGTTTGATTTTTTTTTTAATTTTTATTTTTACTTGGTTAATTGAAGAGGGGCTCTAGTTGGGGTGACTATAGGAGTAGATTTGGATCATTCAAGTGTAAAGCGGATCACAATTAACAAAAAAGAGAGTATAAAACGGGTCTCTAGTGGATTCGTCTCTCCGCCTCGCGACAAAAGGGAGATTAGATTGTATGAGTTTTTTCAAGTTGAATGAAAGGAATGCATTTGATTTTAATTGATCGAAATCAGGTTGGGTGGACGTAGGCTCGAGTTTGAGCCAAAATACGATATATCGTGGTGCGTTAAAAATATTGAAAACTTTTCAGATTCGAGAAGCAGTTACAGTGTTACAGAACAGACCCGCTCGTTCAGTTTCTCAACGGCCATATCTCGCCCTCTCTCCAGAAACGCCTTCAACGAAGCGTTCTCTTTCAAGAAAATGGCCTTCTCCTTCCTCCAGCAATGGAGGGAGCGGAGGAACACCGAAGACCGCAATCCTCCTCCCATTACTTCTCAATCCCAAGCTCCCAATTCAAACGAACTGGTTTGGTTCAGAGCTTTCGGGCATCAAATCCCATTCTCCACTGCTCTCTCTCGCAGTTCGCCTACCCGAGTTTATCAAATTTGGCCAGGAAGAAACGTACTCTGAAATCCTCTCTCTCTCTCTCTCTCTCTCTGTCTCCTCTTCTATCTTCATGAAGCTGTTTCACTCTTCTGTAAATGAATGCAGGTGTTCTTCTTCAGAGGACGAGTTATCTGCGGCCCTGATCCTCGTGGCGTTCTTCTCTCTGCAATTTCAGTACTTCTTTCTGAATGGATCTTCTGCAGCTACATCAGCAACTCGATCCGAATTATCTCTCTGTCACTTCTGTTGACATGCACAGTAAGTTCAGAATAACTGATGAAATTTCAGAAAGTTCTAAGCTTCATAGAAATCTCTCCATCTCTCTCGAAGGTTATTGCTAGCTTGATCTTGGTGAGCACAAGGGACCCAGGAATCATTCCGAGGAAGGAGGGGCCAGTAATGGAGGATATTGGCTCATGCAGCAGAATAAGGAGCAGGAGGATCGCCATTAATGGGGTCGAGATGAAGCTCAAATACTGCAGGATTTGTGGGATTTTCAGGCCACCCCGAAGTTGCCATTGCAGTGTCTGTGATAACTGCGTAGAGAAGTTTGATCACCATTGCCCATGGCTCAGCCAGTGCATTGGGTTGGTAAGATCAAAGATGACATCTTTTTGTTCATTCGAGCAAGAATTGGCATGAATTTTGTTGGACTGATGGCTGGAATTTTTCTAAAAATTTTCATTTTCAGCGGAATTATCGGTACTATATGATGCTTATATTCTCAGCTTTGGTGTTCTTCATCTATATGCTGTCATTCTCATGGTGGAAGATTGGGAAGATGATGTCGGAAAAAGAATGGGGAGGTTTTCAGTTAGTGGTGAATATGCCTGAGACTTTTGCTTTGGCTCTGATCAGTTTCACTGCCATTGGGTTTCTTGGAGGACTTGCTATCTTTCATGTTTATCTCATCATCCTCAATCAGGTTTGTTTTCTTTGGAATCACAGATTGAAAGAAAGACTTCTGATTTTTTTCTTTTTGAACTTCAAATTTTGCATATTAATGGAAGATAAACATGGTTTTACTTATAACATAGGAATTTAGTTCACTAGTTATTTTGGGGGATGTATGAAAGAACAAAATCTGTATTATATGAATCTGAATGCTGGATAACAAAGAAATGAGATCACAACAAGCTTTAATGAACTGAATGGGAAGAAGAAGGGTGTTCTCCTGAACCTAGAAATTGGATAGTAGTTTCTATCAGCTAGCATCAACGGCGAAGCAAGATGGGATAGCTAACTAAACCGACTATTCGGAATGGAAAATAAAGACCTGACTAGCTGTCGTAGTGCAAGATGGAATAAGAACAGGAAAGAGAAAAGGGTGTTTTGTAGGAGTAAGTGCTGAGATAGATATGAAATCAATATCTGACATTTTCTGGATTGGATCCTGTAATATCCCGTGATCTCATTGTAGAGGTATTATCCCCTTTGGCTTTAGAAAAACTGCGTGCTTGAGTGCCTCCCAGGAGGTCACCCATCTCAGTGCTACTCCAGCCCAAGCACGCTCAACTATGGAGTTTTCCATCACTAGCCTCACGGTTTTGCCCCAAAAGGCGCCTCTACTATTTGAGATCACGTTATCTACTTATACAGCTCAGGATCTTCCTCCCTTTCCGATGTGGGTCGATTCATTCTCAGGATCTCACCACTCATTATTCGGCCTAGAAGCCTACCAGGAGCCGCACTTTGCCTCAGTGATTCCTTTCTCTTAGGACATCACCCGGCGATCACTCCCCGCCTTCTTCGGCCACGGGCGTCACAGATCCACTAAAACCCCTCCGATAAGTCACTTCTTAAAAGCCAATTCAAACACTCTTGTGGCACAACGGAGACCCATTCTTTGAATTAGTTCCGAAAATTTGGCCTAGCCCTTTCACTAAAAGTAAAAATATAAGGGTACAACAAGTGAAATTTGTCAAAGAGCATTCCTTTCATCCAAGTGAAATCTCCTAATGTGATTACATGTGCCAAAAATCTCAAACTCCTAGGAGAATTTCCAAGTTCCTAGGTATGTTAACACTATATACTGTTGATAAAAGCATTCTATAAGAAAAAACATTTATTTCAGGGGAGAGATTGGTAGCCATATAGAGTATTTCATCTGTTTTATGGGAACATGATCATTGCAATCCAGGCATGATGCATCAAAATGAGCTTACAGCTTTAAGAAAAGTCTTAAACTATTTTACTTGCTAATTTCTTTCTTCCCTACAGACAGCTAGAGAGAATTTTAAGCAAAGATATGCTGAATCTCCTAATCCTTATGATAAGGGATTGCTTAGCAACATAAAGGAAGCACTATTTACCAGATTGCCACCTTCCAAAGTCAACTTTAGAGCTGTAGTTGAAAAACAGGATGGTTCTCTTACAAGAACTGCATCTATTGCTAACAGCATAAAGGAGGAAGATTTTTCCCCCATGCAAAATAAACCAAACCAAGAAGAATCATCAGGGAGCTATCAAGATGACCAAGTTGTATAAATATTGTGATATACCTTGATTCGGGAGATTATTGATATACTGAAAATATAGTTGTCTTTATTTGGCATTTAGGCATGACATTGAAATTGTCTTTTTATGCTTATATGTCATAGAAGCAGGACAAAACAGAATGACAAATATTTAGATTAAATCTTCTTATTAACATATATATACAAACGCGATATTGCCAGATCACAAGACTCGGATGAGAAATGCAGAGAATTATGTTAAACGGTCGACAACCAGTGTAAAACTTATCGAATCAAATATTGATAACCCCTTTTATTGGGATAAAGGCTTATTTGTTGTTGTTGCCATCAACATATATATTTATATATATATGCACACCACAAACAATTTTTAAACACTAAAAGCATGCCACAAATTTTAGAATGTAAATAGAAAGATTGAGCTTTTAGTATCCTTGGGTTATGTATCTATTTCTTGTTAGAAAGGTTGTTGTTGGTGCCAATGGGAAGGCTAAGGATCAATAAATACCTAAACTGAATTGAAGCTACGTTCCCATATTAATAGACAAGATCTTTTTTTATTTCACTCGCAATCTATAAAATTTGCTGGAATGATATTATGCAGATGCATCAAAGAAAAATTTCATTCTAAACTTGCTGAAATTAATAATGTGAATTATTAGACTTGAACATCAATATGAAATAAAGAAATCAACAGCTGAGAATGAAACAAGTACTATTAATGCTGTTTGGATGATTACTGTTTTTGATCACGAGAAGTTCAAATTGAGTCGGAAACGTCATTTGGAGCTTCTCTTTTGGTATTTGTTCTTGATCCAGCTGATTCCCATGCTAGTGCCACTCTTCACCTTATGTGCTCCTACTGTGGCAGCAGTCTTTGCCTTGTCCAACCCAGAGGATGCAGCTGCCTTTACATTTGCCATCTTCTTCCCCTTGCTGCCACTTTCTTTACTATCGTGTTTATCATAGTTGTCGTCATCGCCCATAACCCCACCAGATCCCCATTGATCAGCCCAGCTCGGCGCATTTGATCCCATGCTTGCTGATGCTTTTGAAATGAAAAGAGATACCAAATAACTTTCTTTTAGGAAATATGCATTTTTCATACAACAGATCATGAGAGGAGGACGAAAAGCTATATAGATGTATGGAAAAAAACATATATGAACCATGATTTTCACAAAAAAAAAAAAACCATGATTTTCAAAGATTAGTTGAATCGATCTAGACTGCTAGTTTTAGGTTGATTTCAGTCAAAAACAATACAAGGCCAGGCAAAAGGGATATAGAAAGAATGATATGCATATCTTGTACAAAAGATCATGAGAGGAGGATGAAAAGCAATATTGATGTATGGCCACAATATATATCAATTTTGATTTGAACGCACGGTTCAAATCAATTTTCATTGCTGATTTCGAGGCTGTTTTCGGTCTAAACCAATCCAAAAGCCAGTAAAATAGACATCTAATGATATGCATATCGTATACAAAAGATCATGAGATAAGGATGAAAACAATATAGATGTATGGCCAACACATACATGAACCATTACTGCAAAACATCAGTTAAAATCTATCCGAACTATTGGTTTCAGAAAGATTTTGGTAAAAATCAATCCAAAAGAGGCAAGAAAACTCAATTTTTAGCAGAAACTTTTGAACAAAATAGGTACTTCCGAAACTTTGTGGATCTGGCAACAACTGAAGTCTCCTTCTGGAACTTAAAACAATCACAAAATAATCTCCTATAATGTGCAACAATTTAAAAAGCAGAACAATACATTATAGGAATCCACACTATTCCAAGTATTCAAGAATGCAATGTATAAAGTTTTGCATTCAGATCAAACCTAGTTGGCTATGACCTAGATATTCATGTGCATGAGCTGTCCTCCAGTTATGTGAAGCATTAACCAAAAGAAATTTAGGACTGTATATTACCTTTATCAGTGACTAGATCAAAGCTGATTCCCTAAAGAAATCCCTCTGTGCCAACAAAGAATGATTATTGCATACTTTTAACATGTGATTATTCGTCCAAAGGAATACGGATACTTGTAAGAGATAAATTTGAGAAAGTATGTAGCACATGTATCTTCTTAAAAATAAATCTGATGTGTTGCAGTAATAGTATGTATATCGTACGTATTAATTTGCCGCCAACAAATATCTAGAAGAAGTATTGTTTTCAAGTTTGGTACGAGATGAGCCTAAGGATCAACTATGAGACCTATAAAAAGCTAATTGTAATTATATGATTTCATTTTTTTCCCGTGTAGTTTTTTTTCCATAGTTGTGCCAACTTCAAATTCATCAAGGCTTAAGTCATAATATGAAAATTTAATTTTGGACACATTGAGGCCTTGCTTGGTTGGGGGAAAAAAAATCTCAAACTCCTCCAAGTTATGGTCCAAATAAATGAAAGTTAAAAACTAATTTCATAAGCACCATTCCTATTCCTATTCCTATCACTCATATTCACCTTTGATCCACTTAAATAATAAGCTTTTTTGAATAGACATGCAGGTATTTCTTGCGATCCAATTCCTATGCAGGAGATTCCTGTATGAAATCAATCTCCAAGAAGTGCTTCAAAGCTAGGTTATTTCGATATTCTGGACCTTAAGAATCTTCAAACTGGTCATCAATTACAGAAATTATTAGGAAAATTGCGATCAATCCCTTTCCGAAACTTTTTTTTTCTGAAATCACGATCAGTCTCTTTCAAGAAACCTAAAATCCAGAAAGTGATATAGAGAGAATCCCCGCAGCAATAGAGCTGGGTGCCCAATCATCTTCATTCAAGGATCTCAGAAGATTATAGCATTACGCTGTGAAAATAGTATTATCTCAATAGTAGAGTAAGGAAAAAGAGAGAGAGAGAGAGAGAGAGAGAGAGAAGACCAATCGCAAAAGGGGTTAATTGGTGAATCTGGATCATCTTCAATCAATAATCAAACGAGGATCCTGAATCCGATCATTTTCAATCAAGGATCAAGTGTCCGGATCATCTCCGGTCAAAAATCAAAAAGCATTTACCCTCATTAATGTGAAGAAAAGGGGAAGAGCAAAGAGAGATTGGCGAATCCGATCATTTTCAATCAACAATCAAAAAAGCATTCAATCTCGATGAATTGATGAAAAATGTTGACAAAATAACGAGCTAGAGCGAGAGCGAGAGAGAGATCGAGAGCGAGAGAGAGAGAGAGAGAGAGAGAGAGAGAGAGGGAGATACCTTCGATATTCTAGAGAGAGAAGAGCAGAAGGTTTGTGCGGCGTGAGAGAAGGTCCAACTGATATATTGCCAGAGAATCAAGGAAGCTAGGAAGGAAGGTGAGGGTTTAAGGTGAGCAAAAATAATTACTAATATAATTATATTTAATTAGAGGCCAGCCTTTAAATTTTCTATAAAAAAATAATAATAAAGAATTAAATATAATACATTAAAATTAGGTAGAATGTGAATGAAGTGAATTTTTTATATAAAAAATTATGTATTAAAGATAAAAAAAATAAATTTTATTTTATTTTAATTTTTTAAAAAATTAAAAACTATTTTGACTATGATCATAATTAAAATAACTTCCAACTAAATAGAATCAATTTAGCTTTAGAATTATTTTGGTTCTACATAAAATCAAAATGATATTAGATTGAAAAAAATAAAAATAATAATAATAAATAAATAAATAAATAAATAAATAAAATTTTATTATATTTTGCACAAATTTTAATATAAAAAAATTATTTTTTTCACATATTGAATCATTTTTAATAAAAGGGGTTTTTACGTATAAGACATGAAATTTACACGAAATTACGCATTTTACCATCAATTCGTAAATATTACCACTATCATACCATATTCATTTAAATTTTACGCATTTTACATATTTCACATATTTCATATACTTTATAATATTATATATAAATTAAAATACATGAATTCATTAATATTTAAATTCTAATATATATTTTTATTTTTTATTATAAACACATCAATTTTTTTATTTCAATTAAAAATTATAGTCACGTGGATTTAAATTCGGCATCATTGGAAATTTTAAATAGAATGAATAAATAAAAATACATAAATTCATAAATATTTAAATTGTTATTTATATAAATTAATTTATTTATAGTATTTAATTAATATATTAATAATATAGTTAAGATCAAGGACAATTTAGAAATGTGAAGTTCACCATCAAAGAATATGGTTTGAAATATGTTAAATGCGTAAATTTTAAATGAATATGGTGTAGTGGTAATATTTATGAATTGATGGTGAAATGTGTAATTTCGTGTAAATTTCATGCCCTTAATAAAATTACTAATTTTATTTTATTTTTTAAATTAAAATATTAAATGTAAAATAAAATTAATAATTTAATTAAAAATAATTGAGTATATAAAATAAAATAATTTTTTATATTAATATATATATATATATAGAGAATATAATAATAATTTATTATTGTTATTATTACTGTAAGTTTTTAAGTGCCATTTGTTCTTGTGCATAACAAAAACGGTTCTGACGTTTAAATAGTAAAAACTTTTAAAATATATATCAGTAATTTGCCTAATAATATTATTATTTATTTTAATTAGATTAGTTTTATTGTTGCTCTAATCTTAACAATCTAAAGTAACAAACTTCAATATTTTTAGAATGTGGGACTAACAATATGCCCATTGCTGCAGGCCTACACCGTCTAATCGTTCGAATTAGTAATACTGTAATGAGCAGGACCGCCCAATTCGATCGGTTTGACCGTCCTATTTTTAGTCTGTTTACATGTTATTCGATCTGATTTGATGTTAAAATTGATCTGCATATTAGATTAGATTAAGGAGGCATATCGTTTATTATTATCTTGTATTATGGCATGTATATGTTATTTTTTATTAATTATAAATATCATTAAATTAAATAATAATTATTTTTTATATAATATAATATACAAAGATAATATTGAACTAAAAATCCCATAAATTATAATAAATTAATTTTTCTTCATAATATTTAGAATTTTATGAAATTATATAATAAATAAAT
This sequence comes from Apostasia shenzhenica, assembly GCA_002786265.1. NCBI lineage: Eukaryota > Viridiplantae > Streptophyta > Magnoliopsida > Asparagales > Orchidaceae > Apostasia > Apostasia shenzhenica. The sequence goes on along the minus strand of KZ452270.1, from coordinate 48,921 downwards.
TGATTGCTATAAATATTTCATATTATTTTTAGTGAATAACATTATTTTAATGAATTTTTGTAAAAAATAATGATTTATCAGTTCAACGAATTTGATGACTGGCATTATCAGTTCGATCATAAAACTATGAACTAGTTACTTGACCGATTCTTAATCCGATTCAGTTTTCACAATAATATCATTTTCTATTTATTGGATAATTACTGTAATCTCAAATTTTCAAATAAGGAAAATAACTTTTAATAGATTCCAAACTTTATTTCTAATGTTATGTTGATGCAAAAAATGTGCCACAGGCCCATAACAGAGAGAAATGAGACGGTAATTTTTATGTAAAAATCTGAGTATTCGGGGGAAAACTACGACGCTGTCCAAGCGATTTGAATTCACTAATCGAATCTCTTCTCTTACAAAGCTTGAGTACAAGAAAGAGATAGAGAGAGAGAGAGGGGCAGCTCAGCCAGAGAGAAAGAGCTCGTCCTGAGCATCCTCATTCCCCTTATTTATAGCCTGGAAAGGAGGGGACATGATAGGTTCAATGTCACATCTGACACCTATTCCACGATTAGGGAGTGAGCTCCAATACTGTCTTAAATACTGAGTTAACACAGTAGTACGGATGGTACGATCTTGTGATGTCTCTTTGAGCTGCTGTTCGACAAGAGGTTGTTGTTGAGCTGCTGTTCAACAAGGGGCTGCTGTTGAGTTGCTGTTCGATAATGAGTGTTAGAAAAAGTTCTAACAGTTAATTTGACAATATCCCAAAATCCAAACTTCTACTCACCAAAGAATATATTAATTATAATCATAATCATTAAATTATAATTATTTTTTGGGCAAATTACATCCAGGTTTTTGAGTTTAACGCTTAATATCGCGCAGTTCTACGTTTTTAAAATTATAACATAAGGTCCTGAGTTTTAATAAATATCAATGGGTCCTTTTTATTTTTTATTATTAAATTTTTTTAAAATTACCGTTTTACTTCTGCCATTCTCTCTCCTCCCGATCCCTCGCACGCGCACAGGTAGCATGGCCGCCGGTGGCCGCGCGGCCCGGTGTGTGCGAGGGATCGGGAGGACGGAGAGAGACAAAATTTCTCTCTCCTCCTGATTCCATGCACGCGCGCCCGGCGGCCATGCGACCTGTCCGCGGGTGGTCGCGCGACTTGCCCGGTTTGTTCGCCGGCGGCAGCACGACTTGCGCGCGTGCGTCAGATCAGGAGGAGAGAGAGAGGCATGGGTAAAACGGTAATTTTAAAAAATTTTAATTATAAAAAAAATTAAAAAAAGACCATTTAATAATTTATTAAAACTCAGGGACCCAATGTTATAATTTTAAAAATATGGATCTGCGCAATATAAGCGTTAAACTCAAAGACCTGGGCATAATTTTCCCTTATTTTTCTATGAGATTTATTATTAAATTATTACATTATCGCAATTGATCTTTGATCACATTTAAATATTAAAACTCTAAATCTTTCATTCTATATATCCTAATTTTCGCCTAATTTTTTAAATTTTGAATGTAATACACTTACCTGCACACACCCTTAGTTATATCTTAAATCAAGAATCTATTAAATTATTTAAAATGAGATATTTTTATTTCTTGTAAGATTAAAAAATTTGTAAAAATAGTATATTTTTGTTATTTAATATATTATAATAAAAGATTCAAAAACTCTTGTTGTAGATTTGGAAATTTCTCTTTTATATTAAATAGTATTGCACAAATTTTCCTCAGTGGCATAATAAGAATTTTTAAATATATTAATAAAGAGTTTTTTTAATTAAAGTTCCTCAGTGAAAGCAAGGTTATAATAAAAAAATGTAATATAAAATTTATAATCAATTTATTAAAATATTATTATATTATGAATTTTTCAAAGCACTGGGCCCCTAAGGAATCCATCCCTGGTTGCATTATTGTAACTTTTTTAAAATAAAAAATGAATATTATATCTATTACTCTCTATTTTGATGCCATAAAAAATGTATTAAAAAAATAGTTAGTTAATATATATATATATATATATATTAATGTTTCTTGTTTCATTATATGTAATTATCTCTTTCAAACATGTTTTTTTTGACAAATTATTAATAAGTTAATATAATTTGCCAAATAACTACATTTTAACTTTTTTTTACTTTAAAATTTTTATTTTAAATTTTAGCCTACAAAAGAAAAATTTTATAAAATATTAAAGAGTGAAAATACTTATAATATATAAATCAAAGTGTAATTTTAGTAATTTATTTTTTTAATCCAATATTGCTACATTGTCGTTAAAGATGATAATGAGTACAGTTTGAGTAAGCTAGTCTCAACTTAAATTTTAAATTTTTAAATTCGAATTGAATAAATTTATTTTATTTTAGGCTAAATTAAGTTGAATTTTTAATCTTTTTTTATTTAAATAATTATTTTTTATATAATTCGTAATTTTTTGCTTAATTTTTTTTGAGTGATTTTAATTTTTAGTATCACATTTTTTTTTCGCCTCGTTCAAAAAATTATAATAATAGATTAATATTAAATATTTAGTAATTTAAATATTTACTATATTTCTATACTAAATTTAAATATTTAGTAATTTTTTTCAAATATAGATTAATTTTTTTTAAATTGATTATAAATTGAGTTAATTTTATTTTTGACAAACAGATTTTGCATTAAAAAAATTAAGTTAAATTTAAATCGAGCAAAATTTTCAAATTTTTAACCAAATCTCGGCCCTGCGCGATGGTCTGGGCTCAAAGCTGGACTTTTGGGTCCTTTTGGTCCGAATCATGTTGGAGAAATTGCGGCTGACGGTGGCCTGTATCGCCACCACCGCGGACGAGCGGCTGCCGGAGCTGCCTCTCCTTCACCGATCCCTCGTGCCCTTTCTCTCCATTGCCGCCTCCTTCTACCGCCTCTGCCTCTACCTTCGCTGCCGCCTTTACCAGTTCGCCCTCCTCCCACGTCGCAGGCAAGCCCTCCCCCTTTCTCACTTCACTCCTCTCAGCATTTCCCGCAGTTTGTTGATGTGGGTTTTGGTTCTTTAGGTTGCCTGTACCAGTAATTAGCGTGGGGAATCTAACATGGGGTGGTAACGGAAAGACGCCCATGGTGGAGTTCATCGCGTTATACCTACACGAACTAGGTTTACCGCCACTGATTCTCTCAAGGGTGAGCTTTTTCTTCAGTAGAGTTTGATACTTGATAGCCTCTCTTTGTTAGTATTGGGCTTTCTGGCATGGATCTGCCTTTGAATCAAAAGCTTTCCTTTTAACTTATTTGATGACACCGATTGAACAATGACTAACCAGTGATTCCTCTATAAGAACTAGTTTATGCTGTGATATTAAATGAAAAAGTTTGAATAAGCATGTTCTTTGCTCAGTCTATGATTGTTAATATGCTTGTGTACATGCATCTTCATAACAGGCCCAGTTTAACATATTATGTTTGGAATGGACTTGTTAAAATGTACTAAGAGATTGGATTAGGATTGAGATCAGCTTAACTAATCATGCTTGCAATGAATTGTAAATTATTCTAATATCATTAGGATATTCATCATCTAGCTATTTTTTTTATTTATGTTCATAAGCATGTCATTTTGTTATTGCTGATCAAAAAAATTAATCCTATAGTGCAACTTTTTATGAATTTTTTGTCTTTAGTTTATCTATTTTTTTATGAAGAAGTCCATATAATCAAATTAAATTTTGTCAAACTCTTATCAATTTAGGCGCCTAACCTGCTTGTGTTTGGTAAGAAATTAAAGAAACAATCTTGTTGAAAGTTTTTAAGGACAACATATGTTTGAGTTTTGCCTCAATAAAAAGGTTTTAAAAAAACAAGCTTGGGTAAAGCAATGCTGAACTTAGTTCAGTCCCATTTATAGCCTTAAAATTAGTCAGTTTTGTGGAATGTCAATGTAGAGGTTTAGCCTTAATGAAGGAGTGTTTTTTTTGCTTAGTTGCTTCGTGTTTCAACCCACTGCTGTACTTGAGAAATTCAATAACAAAATGTACTAATTAAAGTTGTTGCCTTGTTTTTTTTCTTGGCCGAATTATTATCATTTGGTCTTCTTCGGTGCATGAAAGTATTAGCATAATCATCTCATTTATATTGATAATATTAGGGATATGCTGGCGGTGATGAAGCTAAAATGCTTCAAAGGCACCTCTTGCATACTAATGCAAAGGTTGGTGTGGGTGTTAATCGGTTTGGTACAGCTTCTGCTATGTTTGATATATATGGTTGCATGGACTTAAGTAGGCCATTGTATTGGGAGAAGCTTTTATCTCCTCATAATTTTGGACCTCATTGCAGAGATGAAAAGATCGGTGTTGTGATTCTAGATGATGGGATGCAGGTATTTGGATTTATTAGTCATTCATGTTGTATATACTTGTTATACTTTTATGATTGTATTCTCTTATTTTATGCTTCCCATGCTTTCAATTTGTTGTTGGTTATTATTGCTCTTTTTATGTTGCACATTATCTACCAATTACACCGGCTCCTCTCATCATGTTCCTTGGTGTTACAGTGTAAAATTCTGAAGAATAGATACCTTCATAATGCAAGTTATTTTTGCAAGAAGGGTAGCAATATTTTGTTTGACAGGCATTGTGAGAAGAAAAAATGCAGTTGGAGTAATTTTAGAATTCCGTTAAAAGAGAATTATGAAGTATGGGCTGATGGTTGAAGGTTTTGAATTACTTCTAATTCATATTCTGTGAAGATGCTGGCTTAGGCCATACATTTATTTCATTGTTGTTTGGCAGAAATGTTAAAATGACTGAAACCTTTCCTCATAATCTCTGAAGCTTCGAAATATGAGTTCCAGCAAGAGCCACTTGCATATTTTCACTGTAGTTGTATTATTTTACATAGAGGATTGGTTTACAGCGGAAGCTGTACCTCTAGATCAGCATATCACTGAAATCTTTTTGCCCTTAGTTTAGAGGTGGAGTTCATACACAAGGAGGCGAGAGTACTGATAAGAATCCTAGAATTCTTTTGTTTTGTAAGAAGAGGGATATTTGGGGTTTGGTTATTTTTTTAGGTTAATAACATCATGGTAATAGGTACGTTGGATTGTTCGCTTATTGTTTCTGCTGATATGGTTTGTAACAGGTATTTAACTTTTCATTCTTTAAGGTATCGTGCCATTTGATGCCATGAAATAGATTCATACTATTGATTTTTTGCTATCACTTTATTCTATTCTATTGATGTGTTTTCTTTCAATAGAACCGCCTTTCCTCACTTTGAAATTTTTTTAGGCAGCACTTAAGTCTATGTAGGGATGTTGAGATTGTTATGATAAATGGGTTGGCGCCATGGGGGAATGAGCACTTGATTCCTCGTGGGTCTTTGAGAGAACCACTTAATGCCCTTGGTCGAGCGCATATTGGAGTTATACTTCATGCAGATTTGGTTGGTAATGCCTAATTTTTTATTCCAATTATTTGACATAATGCTGCATACCTGATTAATAAATTTTTGACTCCTAAAAGTAATTAGAAATCAAGTGTAGGACTTTTGATTTCTCAAATAAGAGACAGGTTAGGTACATATATTTTGTTTGAATTTTTTCTTGTGCACTTGATAGGGAACAGCAATATTTTAACTACAATAAGCCTTTATGAATTTGTGTTTTGTGATTCATCGCTTTGTATAATTTTTTCTTCAACAATATGTTTTTTGGTAGCATGTTTATACTCAGGGTAAATTTCTTACAGTTGCCTAAGGTTTAAGTTCAATTGCAATTAGGTTCTATTCATTGAATTTGGTTAATTGGGTCCCAAGCTTTTTTATTCTTTTAAATTTGGTCAAGTCCTTTGTGTTAGCATTCGATTCCAATCAGGCTCTATTGATGAAAATTGCGACTCTTCCGTGGTCTAGTATTTACTTTCTTACTATTGTATCAGCTTTGTGGTTGGAAATGCGCATATTACACTGTCTAAACTTAAAATTTCTTATGCATATCCGGTGTTCCTCTTCTCATTTCTTTGCAAGCCATAGTCACACCGAAGTGCCTGAATTATTCAAGGTGCTATGTTCTCATCCCATTCATTGTGGTCTATTCGGCACCCTTTTTTTCAACTTATTTCTTACAAATTTTAACAAAGCATGAGTTCCAATCATTTATTATAAGTAGGGTTTTCTCAAAAATTTCACATAGGTTAAATAGGAAATGCGACGGTTGGACCTAATTGGGAAAGACTATGCCCATTTGAACTAAATTCAAAAGTCGGAATCCGCATCCAGCGGGCCTCCATCCTCTGGAACTCGGAAGTAGTTTAACCCAAAAATATGTTCTTAATGGGTAAATTTTGGTTTTTGGAGTTTGTTCAGAATTCGGAAAATTTTGAATAGTCTTAATTAATTCCGTTTCAGTTCCACTGATAGATTGGCTTGTTAAGCTATTATTTGTATTATTCTTGTTCCACAGGTCTCTATCAAAGAGCTCAAAGATATTGTGACAACAATGAGGAAATTTAGTCCAGCAATCCGTGTCTTCTTCTCTAGTTTGGCCCCTTTGTTCTTTTTTGAAGTGAAGAACCCTCAAGCTAAACTATCATTAAACATGATGATTGATAAGGTCATATTGTGTGTTTCTGCAATTGGTTTCCCAGATGCCTTTATACAGTCTATTAAGAAGGTAATCTTCTTATTTGGAGTATATGTTCTCTGATGGACTTAGCAACAACAAAGCTTAATAAACATCTGTCATGCATATTGTTAACTTTAAATAAAATCACAGGTGTAAGTATGCTTTGCAAACATTTGGAAGTATTTCTCTCACAATCTGCACATTGTCAAGACTGAATACTAGATAATTGTTAAATCTGTGGTTACCAACTTAAAGCTTAAGCTTGTAGATAATGGCTTATAGCTCAGGAATAATTTTATATTGTTATACACCTCCTCACATGCAAGCTAGTTTGATTTGCATCATGAATTCAATTCAGCATTGGTATTTTGTTTTTTAAGCTTTACTCTTGAGATAAATGAGGGTTAACTTGGCTTAAACTTGAGACTTAGCTCTGATACCATGTTTAATCTTTAGTTACCAACTGACTTAAAAGTGGTAACGTGAGATTTAACGAGAATTAAGATTCAAAAGAAGAGATGTACAAATATGTTTGATGAATTTTCACCTACATCAATGATTGTACTGAGAATTCTTATTCCAACGTATCATATTATAATGAATGTTCGATCATTTATTTATGTTAGTGGAAAGGGCAATAAATTTATTGGATAATATCAAGTCTCCATAATTGTTCATGATTAATTCATAGTATTATAAAATTCGAAGTTTGATCCATAGAATGGTAGATTGAATCATAAGCAGGGAATTAAGCTTCATAAATATATATACATTATTTTGTATCCTTTTTTAAGTTTCTTTTTTATGTATAATATTTCCTCCTTTAGCTGTTTATTGAACAGTGGGCACTCAACATCTTTGCTCTAAATTATTTTTGGTAATTCCAATTTACTGCAGATTCTTCCTTTGCATGTTGATCGGTTGGACTTTAGTGATCACCATTCTATCAAAACAAGCGTGAGCATCTTTCCTGCACCTAAGCTAGTATCTATTTTTTGACAGTCATTTGTTTGAATATTCTTTTATGCACTATTCCATCACTGTAAAATTTGACAGTGTTCCTGGTTTATTAGTATATGATTTAGTTTTTTTTCTTGGGGAAACTGGTCCCAACTTGAAAATCCTCGATTTGGATCCCTCGGGTCAGGTTTTATGTTATTGTTAGGTCCCAAAACAGACGTCATCGTGTAATCTATGTTTATTACTTTTAACCCTCTGATATTTTGAGATATTCTAGAAAGGCTTGAGGGAGGAAGCATGCAGCCAGAGGGCTCTTAAAATTGCTTTTCAAAAAAGTTTTATTAAAATAGATGCTTTCGATCAAAAGAACTAAGTGAAAAGGCAGGAATCAATTTCAGAGACCTATAGCAGCAGGTAAAAACCGATCACAAGGACCAAAATTGAGGATTTTTAAAAGTTAGGATCAGTTTGCAATGAGCGTCTTAACTTCACTGCAATTCCCTTCGATTTAATTAAACTTCAGTGTTGATTATTTATTCCCATGTTTGGTGAAATTGCTTTGAGAGAGTTTTTAGGTACATCTACCTCTTCTTGGATGGTTATTTTCTTTTTCTACTGAGGAGTTTTCTCCTATAAAAGTTTTGAACATCAACAGCATCATTATCAATAACCTTAACCCACTTAGTTCCATTTGCTTTATGTATCCTTATCCTCCCATCTTCTCTCTAGTTCTATACTTACTACCTCATATATGTACTTTGTTGATAGGATATCAATCTAATCAGGAAAAGACTCAAACTTTTAGAGGATAGATTTGGTTTGGAAGTGATCGTGATCATAACAGAGAAGGTAGAGAACCCGAATTGGTTGAACAACTCCATCAGGTAATCAAATTGTCTCAGATTCTGACAAACTTCCACTCCACGCAGGACTATGATCGCAATCCGACCATTCTCGAGAAGGTTGATGATTTTTTGATCGTTGTTCTTTGTTCGTCACTGCAAATCATGCCTTTTGAGGATCGAACTGATGAGGATTTCAGAATGGTTTTGAGGAAGCTGCTGCTTTGCAGGTCCGGATTTGTGGCATGACTCTGTTTTCTTTCTTCCTGCTTAGACTGAATTCATTTCATAGTAAGTCGTTTTTATATGAACTATTCATGAAAAAGTAATGGTGCCATCAACCATTTGCATAATTATGCTCGATCTGACTTGACCCATAATTAATTAAATAAAATTATATAATTTTATGATTAAAATAGGTATTGTGTTCTCATTTTAGTTTAAAAATTACAATTATACTTTTCAAATCTACGTTCACATTACATGTAGATCCCAAAATCTACATATAACAAAGCAAGCATTTCTTAGGCCTTATATTTATTTTGATTGATATGGGGTTCATATGTAATTTTAGAATTTTAGTCCTAAATATATATATATATATATAATTTGATTAAATTTTAAAGGTATGTATGAAATTTCTTTTACATACTTTGAAAATATATAGCGAACATTTTTTCTGTTCATGCTCTGTTTGGCGCAAGGACCAAACTAGGACCAAAATAGTACTAGTTTAAATAATAATAATAATAATAATAAATAAATAAATTATTTTTAATTATTCGATACAAATTTTAATATAAAAAATAATATTTTATTTCACATACTCAATAATTTTTAATAAAAATATAAATTTTATTTCAAATCTTAGATCAAAATATTCGATTTGAATATTTTGGTCTAGAATGCGAAATAAAGTTGATATTTTTATTTTAAATTATTGAGTATATAAAGTAAAATAATGTTTTTTATATTTAAATTTGTGTAAAATAATTATTTATTATTATTATCGTTAATAACACAGCTACAGGTTTTTAAAATTATGATATTGGGGTTCCTGAGTTTTAATAAATTATCAAATTGATTTTTTTATTATTATTAATTTTTTTTAAAGGGTAAATAGCATCTGGGTCCTTCTAGTTTGGTCGTATGTGCAAATAGGTCCCTCGAATATTTAAATGTAGCAAATTGGTCCTCTAGTTTGATGAAATATGCATATAGGTCCTTGGCCGTAACAGACGTTAGAAATAATTTTCTCTCTCCTCCCTCTCTCTCCTCCCTCTCTCTCCTCCAAGAGGGACCACTTTCTCTGCCGGTTCGGGAAACCGTCGTGCGTTGCCCGTTGCCGCTCTGTCGCCCTCCTCGCCTCCACCCCATCCCCTCCCGGCAGCCCGCCATCCACCGGCCACCGGCCACCGGAAAGCATCGACGTCGCCCGCACGCCCAACCGAGAGCCGCCCGCGCTCGCCCGCTCCGCGCGCCGCCC
>KZ452270.1:6459-38108 GCA_002786265.1 Apostasia shenzhenica | reverse complement strand
TATATGCATATTTCATCAAACTAGAGGACCAATTTGCTACATTTAAATATTCGAGGGACCTATTTGCACATACGACCAAACTAGAAGGACCCAGATGCCATTTACCCTTTTTTAAATTATCATAATATTCCTCCTCTCTTAAAACTTGAAAGAGAGGGAGAAGAGTATAATGGCAATTTTTAAAAAAATTAATAATAAAAAATTAAAAAGGATTCATTTGATAATTTATTAAAATTCAGGGACCTCGATATTATAACGTGGACCTGCGCGTTATTAAGCCTTAGACTCAGGGACCTGGATGTAATTTATCCTAATTTATATGTATATGCATGATAATTCTAATTATTAATTTGCTAATTGATCTTAATTCACAGAGATTTAAATATAATGTTAACTCATAATAGACACTTCAGTATTTCGAATTTGACCTACTTAATTCAGTATATGGTAGGTCTGACTCTAAAATACCCGCTCGAACCCAATCTGATTTACCCAGTTCGGAACGAATAACATAAAAAATGATACGATTCGACATAGTTCTCAAAAAGAATCCTGAGTTAACTCACTCCATTTATAGGTATATATATGGGAATTTAATGCTAGATTTATAAGAGTTTAATTCATAGTTAATTGCCTTAAATATGTTAAAGAAGTTTTTTTTTTTTTTGAGATTTACTTATAAGACATAAAATTTAAAAAAAAAATTACAGATTTCATTCTGAATTAAAAAAAAAATACTAAAAATCATGTTAAACTCCAAATTCTAAATGTTAAAGTTCAAAACTAAAACTTAAAATCATAAAGTTAAACTTTTAAATTACTTTAAATTTAAAAAAAAATCTCAAAATAAAATTTTAATTATTATTAATTAAGCTTATGTAATTCACTTTAAATTTAATTTAATGATACAAAAATTTTATTATGGAATTACGAATCATATATAATAAGATAATAACTATTCAAAAAAATTTAATAAGATTTTGGTATTTTTTTAATAAAAAATTGTGTTTAATTTTAATCAAATGTCATTAAAGTGATGTAATAGCCTTCTATATATATATATATATATATAACTGATACATATAATTGTGAGGCCAACAGAAAGTGAAGCTTTCCAACTTCCAACTAACAAGTTAAACTTATATACTCCACACTTAATTAAGCTTCCCTATAATTAATAAAAATAAAATAAAAAAATAATAAAATCAAATTAACTGCAAGCATTTTCATCTTTATCTTCTCCATTTCCATTCATGTCACTTCTTCATCTCTCTCTCTCCCTCTCTCTCTCTCTCTCCCTCTCTTTCTCCCTTTCTCTTTTATGACCATTGAACCTGTTTTGAGCTTTAGGGAGATCAACAGAAGATACCTCTTAGCTAAAGGAAAGATTCAAAAGGTTCATGAAGCTCCTCTCTCTCTCTCTCTCTCTCTCTCTCTCTCTCTCTCTCTCTCTCATTTCAAGCTTAGGCTATGGAGAACCTCCAATGAATGAAGAGATGAGTACAAATACTTGTAGTGAGGAGGTATTGGCGTGTCTCAATTTGAAGGCATGGCTGAATTCATGATCTCATCCATGAGATCGGATTGAGCCGCGTCAATATCTCCTTTCTCTTCATCCGTATACACACCGCTGATCATGTACGTACGTACGCTAAAATCATCTCCAAATGTTTTCCGCTTCTTTCTTTCGTCGTCCTAATCCAACCCGATCGATCTCCAACCCGTGCTCAACACGAAGCTCAAATGAGTCCATTCGCAACAGTCGTCTCGCGCCAACCTCACATGTCATGATCTTTCATAAAAGCTTACCACAAATTGCTCATTGCTCACACGTGATTCTATCATTCTGGTTGAAATACCAGTACTTATCTGGTTCAAAAAAGATTAATTAATTGCGCTCCAAATCTGAACAGGTTCATGAGGTATGCTCTATATGATTTGAAGATACACGGATTTTTGATATTTGAGCTATGATCATACTCCTAATTTAAGGCATATTATTATTATTCAATAACATTACTTTTAGGGTTAGGTTAGCATGAGCTGAGTAACATTAAATATGTGAGTCTTTTGAGCCATCATGCTGTCATGGGCTCACCTCTCTTCTATGAGGAATCATGACATAAGCTCTCCCAACCCTTGCATTCATAATATTTTCATGCATAGTAGGTGAAAATTTTAATGCAATGAATCTTTTTCTTAAGTATTTGCTTTTAATACTTTCAAATATATAATAATAAGGATGGCAATTTTGCTATTAGTATTTGCTATTAGTATTTGCTATTAATACTTCCATGTGGTTGTTATATTCAATATTTATTATAGGGTAAATTACACCCAGGTCCTTGAGTTTAAAGCTTAATAACACACAGGTTCAGGTTTTTAAAATTATAGTATCGGGTCTCTGAGTTTTAATAAAATATCAAATGGGTCTTTTTTTATTTTTTTATTATTAAATTTTTTTAAAATTACCATTATATTTCTCCCCCTCTCTTAAAATCTGAGAGAGAGAGAGAGAGGGGTATAATGGTAATTTTAAAAAAAATTAATAATAAAAAATTTAAAAAAAAACTCATTTGATAACTTATTAAAACTCAGGGATCCCGATGTTAATGTGGACCTGTGTGTTATTAAGCCTTAAACTCAAGAACTTGGGTGTAATTTACCCTTTATTATATTATATTCAAAATTTTTATATTCATTATTCTGTTTAATTTTAATCATATTTACTATTTCAATATATATATATATATATATAATACTACAAGAAATTGGCACCCTTAACAAAAAGGAAAAACTCTTGCCAAGTTACTCAAAACTAGGGGTGCAACTCGGATCGATTCTGGTGAGGAACTAGAATCGAATCGATTAGACTCGGTTTTATGATTTCAGAAAATAGAACTGAACTAAGTTCACTGAACCTGAACCAGACCCAAACTGAATTTTTCAGCTCGATTCCAATTCTGAATTAATTGTTCTTTTAAATAATTTCTTTTAAATAGTTAAAACTATAAATTTCTATCTTAAATAGATCACAACTCACACTAAAAAAATTAAATACTAACCCTTATATTAAAGAAACATAATTAATTAACCATATAATATTTTAATAATAACAATTAATTCAATTCGAATCAATTTCAGTTTACCCGAACAATAGAACCGAGAACTAACTCAAACTGACCAGTTCTAGTAAATTTGAAACCTGACCCAAACCGAACAGAATTAGAACCGAACTGAATCCGATTTCAGGTCGGATCTCGATTTTTTAAGTTTATTTGTATACCCCTACTAAAAACCTCATGTTATGTCATTGTTACAACTTCTATCAAAATTCTTTGATAAAAATCCTATTGGTAAATATTACTAAAAATTTTCAATAGATGAAAAATGCTCCTACCAAAATTTCACAATATTTAACAAAAATTAATAATAAAATTTTACCTTTTTCTTAATTTCTTTTATTAATTCTCTAACAAAAGTCAATATTTCTGTCAAAGTGGCTGCTAAATTTTTTTTTAACATAAGTTTTTTAGTCTTAATATAACTTTTTTGTTCAGTATATCAATTAATTTATTATATATATATATATGCAGAAATTATTTAATGATGTAATTATCCTGCATGCATGCCCATTTAAATAAATATGAATAATTTGATTACATCTACATAAAGAAATTTGATTATTATGTCATTAATACTTGAATTAAAAATATATGAAATAAATTGCTACCATCCAATTAAATGAAAGGGCAGGGGTATAATTGTTGAGTCCTCTACCAAACACCACAACCCTAACATTCCAAATCCTGAATTTAATTCCCTTCTTTATTGCTTATTAATTTCTCCCTCTCTCTCTCTCTCTCTCTCTCTCTCTCCACATTCTTATTAATTTCATGAAAAGGAAGTTTTATTGTTAGGTCATTTTGTGTTGATATTCGTATACATAGGCCTCGTTTGGTTTGAGGGTTAAATTTTAACGTGATATTACCGGGCCCCAAGTCCCGGATAAGAAACACGGAGGGTTACGTTGGGCAGTCGACAGCCAACATAAAACTTATCGAATCAATCATGATATGAATCAGTTAGAAAATTTTATAAATTTAATGAGAATAAATTTTAATTTAATATTAAAATGTACATAAAATATGAAAACAGCCCGAACCGAACGGGTCCCATAAAGTGAAATAAAATTATTTTAATATTAAATTAATTTGGGTAAGTTATAAAAAGTAATTTTATTTTATGTAATGAAAGATGTGGAGATAGAATATTCTAAAATTAAATTAAGTTAATTTGAATATTAAGATTTATAAAATATGACATTAATGTCACTCGAATCTAAGCCTATAATCAAAAGTCGGCTATAACTCGTGAGTTGGATGGGCCCCTAGCTAGGTCGGATTGTGCCGTTCATAGCTAAATATCTATTATGTTCAAGTGCAATTCACTAATAAAGACTTCTCTCGATATTAATAGATGGCTAGCTCCTATTTTCTTTTGCAGATTACTATCGTATTGGAATGATATTTGCTCGATTCCCATGCATTTTATTTCAACATACATCAACCATGTTCCATTTTAACAGGTAGCTAATAGCTTCGTATCTTTGTCCTTTAGTCGACCACTAGCTAGCTCATAATGGGATGATAATAACGAACAATGGGCTACACCAATGGCCAATCACAAAGCCTAGCTAGCTAGCTAGAGCCATCCGATCCGAACATCAAATAAAGAGTGGTTGTAGACCTTTCGCAAGATTCACAATAATTTAACAGTCATCCATGTATATTTTCAATTTGAAAAACAATTATATATGCTTTTTGTTATTAGAATCTTGGATCGAATCGAATCTCAGCATTATAATGCTTATAATGCTACTCGAATAACTCTTTTATCTTTTCACTATTTTCACTTTTCTTATATATATATATATATATATATATATATATATATATGTTAGAACATTTTCTAACACCCCTAGTCGAACAGCTCTAGTCAATGTACAGCTCTTTAAGGAGATATCACCCGATTGTACCGTTTGTACTATTATATTAACTCAGCATTTAAGGCGGCATGGGGGTTCACTGTCTAATCGTCCTTTGCAAGAATAGACGCCAGATATGACAGATTACAGCTCTTTAAGGAGATATCACCCGATTGTACCGTCTGTACTATTATATTAACTCAGCATTTAAGGCGGCATGGGGGTTCACTGTCTAATCGTCCTTTGCAAGAATAGACGCCAGATATGACAGATTGTACCTATTATGTCCCCTCCTCTCCAAGCTATAAATAAGAGGAGGAGGAGCTCTCTAAAAAGGGGCTGGCTTGCTCTCTTCCTCTGGCTGGCTCTCTTTTTGGGGCTCTCTCTGCCTCTCTCACCCCACCAAGCTTTGTAAAAGAAGGGATTCGATTAGTGGATTTAAATCTCCTAGAAGGCGTCGTAGTTTTTTCCCTAGATACTCGAGTTTTAATATAAAAATTATCATCTTATTTCATTTTATTTTGACATATTTTTGCATTAGTCCAATTAGATAGTAAATATTAAATTTGACTATTAGTCATATGGACTAAAATGCCCTTATAACTTATATTTAATGATTTTTCTGTATTTTTTATGCATCGCTTCCCATCAAAGATCAGTCTCCCATTCCAAGTTCTTTTTTGATCAAAGCAAGAATAATAACATATTCAATATTTTTTAATTTAAGCATATTTAATTTAGTATATAATTTATCTTTTATATTTTTTTCAGGATGAGTTTTCAAAGCATTGACTTTTCAAATAAACATAGTATATCAGAAATATGGACAATAGAGAAATCAACAAGGAACTTCGAAATGATAGATCACATCTGGGTAAGTAAAAAATAAGTAAAAAATTTGTGGGTAAAATAGTAAAAAATTAGCAAATTTCAGATGTCGTCTCACTTGGGACTAAATGACAGTACAAACATAAACCTGGGGACCTAAATCGAGTTTTTTTAAAACATGAGATTTAAATGTAGTGTCATTCTAATCTCAGGGGCTCTTATTCAATTTACCTTATATAATATGTAAAATAATAAATTTAAGTAATTATTTTTAAAAAAAATATTTGATATATTACTAATTTCATCTGTTTATGATGTAAGAGAGAGAAAGAGTGTGAAGAGAGAGAGAAAGAAGGAATAGATCACATCTGGGGGTGAGAAGAATAAATGGCATTTAAAGGGCAGCTCATGAAGCGGCAGAGGCAGATCATATTCATGTACGATCGTATCGTCTTCCTCCTTTTCACCATTAATGCTTCCAACTCCCACACTGCCGGAGTCGTTGGCCTCCATTTATTTCACCCGGCCCCATGCATGCATTCTCCCTTCTCTTCTGTCTTTCACACCTCTCTCTCTCTCTCTCTCTCTCTCGCTCTCTCTCGCTCTCTCTCGCTCTCTCTCTCTCCCTGAGTTGGTACGTCAGAAGGAGATTGAAGCGACAGAGTGACATTAGATTTTTACGTGAAATTAACTGATAGGATGAAAGACTACAAAACTGAAGTAAGAAGGTTTTGTTTTGAAAGATTTCACTAAATTATGAAGAAATATAATGCGATCAAAATTAGTTTCTTGAGTCGAACAAATCATGTATCAAAGGAGGTGCTGGTCGAACAGATTGAGAGAAAGGGTTCGAGAAGTGAAGAACTCAAGCAATGGATTGCCAATCCGACCCTTTTATGTCACACGCAGCGGTATTAATTATTGAGGTTGAACCCACCATCATTAATTATCTGCACACCTTGCATTGGATTTGCAGTTCTCGGTATGTTGCATCTGGATCTGTACTGGCACATCTGGAGCTTACACGTAGATCTAACAGCCCTTGATGAAGTACCGATGATGAACTGTCCACACACTCAAGTACAAAACAAAGGGCTCCATGCTGCTTTTATCAAGTATGGTCTGCCTGCTCGGTCCGTACGTTCTATGCAAGCAAGGCTACAACACTCTGACCCTACAGTAATCATTAGCGTAAAGCTAAAGATGGCTGATCAAGTAACTAATTTAGATTATTCTTCTGAAGTGACTATTCAGGGACAAACTTAAACTATAAAATCTTATTATAATGAGGAAAAAAAGTTGAATCCTATTGGATTCTCTTTTATTCTCTCATCTTAAACCAAAGGGCTAACTAAAGCCTTACTCTCTGTAAAAAATATTGCAATCTAGTAAAGTTCTTGAAAGCCGCCGACAAATTGGCACCGTGATTTTCCGCTTAGTTGGTTTCCACGTAAAAAGTCTCTTCTTTGTCTTTTGATAAATGTTTGGTGTTAACACAGTATATAGGGTATGGGAGAGGAGAAATTATTACATCCGGATGGAGCATCATCCGGATGTCAATCGAGGCCGCCACATATGCAATACAGATAGATTCGGGTATACGTGGCGGCCTCTGATTGGCATCCGGATGGTGCTCCATCCGGATGCAATAACTTCTCATGGATGTGATTCACGGGGGCTTTTATTAGATTTTGTGAGATCTATAACGGTTGAAGATGATGAATTTCGACAGGATTTTGCAATCTAATTCAAGCATTCGAGCGGGGTTCTTCCACAAGAGCTCTTCAATATTGTTATTCCACCATCAAGTTATAAACATGTGGTCGTACCTTTTTTTTCACCAAGGGCTGAACCTGACCTGAACCTGTAAAGTCGACCTGAACCTGACCCGGCTTAAATACTACGTATGGGACGAGCCTATATAGGTACAAGTCATCAAGCTTAAGCTAGAAGACAAGGGCACGAGTTGGCGAGTCAACCTATAATTATTAGATGTGTATTACATAATTTAATTAATTATATTTTCAATATTCTTAATTAAACTTTATGATTATATTAGTTCAAAGTAAAAAAATATTGAATTCATCAAGTTTTGAAACCTTAAAAATTATAATAAACTAGTTGACTGAATGGGTCAAATAACCTATTTATTAAATGGGTCAGTATGAGTTTGATGCTTGACCCATTTAATAAATAAGTACGGTTCAAATCAAGCTTAAATAGATTAAATAAAAAAAATAAGTTGACCTAAATCTAACCAGCCAATCTGAATTACCACCTCGACGTGTAACCTAGGCCGCGGGTATAATAATGCTCCATATAAATCTAAAAAAAATGGGTTTGCTCTATAAGGAATGAACAATCATATGTTGGGACTTAAAATATAATTTCATTTGATAAATTTCATGTAAAAGTATACATTTTTTTTGTCAAAATTCTAGATCTGCAATACTGCATGATTTCTAAGTTGGGCTTTGAATTGGGCCTTGTAGTTTTGGGCCAAACAGTTAGCCCGGCCCATTTCTGCATTTTTTCCACTTTGCTTCACACACACATATATTTATTTGTTTATATTTGATTGGGATAATTACCTACCTGCCACACAATTTAATTTTATTTATACCTTACTCATTCATTTCTTAGTTAATTACACTATGTACACTTAAAACATTACAAAATCTTACATATACACATTTAAGTTAAAACTTAATCAAAATCTATTTGAAAAAAAATATTCTGTTAGTAAATCATTAAAATTATATTTTTACTCTTAATAGTATATATTTTTCTCTTCCTCAATATCACACTAAAGCGCTAATTTATCCTAAAATTAATTCACATCGCGGATGTCTCCTTGAAAATGGCGGAGCTAAGACCTCAAGTCAGGGGGGTCAAATAAATTATTTATAATAACAGCATAAAAATTTAAATTTCAAAAATCTTAAAAATTTAAAGTTCTTACTAATATAAATAATCTGTCTTACATAAACTCCAAATACAATAAAATGATATTACAATTGAGCTCGACGATTTTTCATATTTTGAAAACATTGCAGAATCAACCCATTATCAACTTTGTTGAATATATCTCTTTCAATAAATGTAACCAAGCAATCATTCATCCAGAGATCACCCATCTTGTTTCGCAGTCGACTTTTCACTATATTCATTGCTGAAAATGCCATTTCTATAGATGCAGTGGCAACTGGAAGAGTCAATACCAATTTTATAAGCAAATAGACTAATGGATAAATGATATGTCTATTTGTTTCCACCAATGTTTTAGCAAGATTACCAATTCTTTTCAAATAAGCAAAATCATCACTGCTGCGCATATCAAATATATAATTGTCAAGTTGATTATCAAGCTTCAAAAGATCAACTGAAGAGAAATCTAGTGGATAAAATCGAGCAAGCTCCTTGATAATAGCATTTGTGGTTTCAGTTGCAGCAGCATGAACAATATCTTTTTGAATATAGGAGCAATTAATTGAAGATTTTCTGGGGCATTTTGCAGAACATTTTTTTATAGCTTCATCATGATCAGCAAGGAATTTAAGAAGTTCAAGAAAATTTCCTTGATTGCTAGAAGTTGTAGACTCATCGTGACCCCAAAAGGCGAGACCTTGACATAAAAGAAATCGAATGCAATCAACTGATGCAGTCAATCTATTTCTGTATAAGTTTCTAGCCTGATCTGATTGTCTCGATAAAGCAATATCAATATGTTGGCTTTGCTTCATTAAGTCCTCACATTTCTTTAATGTTTGATTATGACTACTATTTGGTCCTCCAATATGCTTCTGAAATCGATCTTTTTTATTCCTACTATTAAAATCCTCTGAAACAAATGCATCTCCACTTCCTTGCTTTCCAAAATTAGGCCTAAATAAATAACAATATAAACAAAATGCAGCATCTTTTTCTATACTATATTCCAACCAATTTCCAAACTCATTAAACCATGAAGTGCAAAATCTCCGTGATAACTTGCCAATTTTTGTTTGTGGAAAGTTATGCTGACAAGGTTGACATGGTCCCTTCTGTAAGTATGCTCTTCGTATATTATCTTGATCATTTGGATGATAACTTTGAATTTTTGGACGTAGTCCTGGGTCAGCTAGGAGATCATTTAAATTAACATCCATCGATTCTAGCCTTTATTTTTTGTTTTTTGAGCAACTCAAAATATCTTGACCACTTTGTTTAGTTGATGATTCTTCATTGAACATTGATTTTTTCTTGAAAATTTTTTCCATTACCTACAACAAACATATGAATTGAAAAAACTTAATTTAAACATAAAAATAATTATATTTTATAGAATATAATAAATATTATTTTGTAGCATTCAAGGGTGACTTTCTGCAAATTATGCTGATAAAAATCATAATAATATTATTTAACCTAATTCAAATAATTTTTACATAACCTAATATAATCTTGTTGATTAACAATTTTATTTCAAATTAATAAAAATGATCAAAATATATCTTCACTATGCTTCCAAATAAACAGTAAGATTCTTCAAAAAATTACACAAATTTCATTTTAGATCTTATTGCTTGTTTTTTAATATGCAGTCACTTTAAATTGCTTAAATTTGATGACTGATGAGGTCTCATCAGTAGTAACGTAGTTGTATACATTGACTCATTGAGCTGTGAGCACTCAGCATAAAAAAATTCTCCAGTTAAAATTCGAGTAAAATGAGATCTTTTAACAGAGCTGGAGGAAGAGAAACTCACTTGATAGGGATTAGGGAGCTGCTCGACGAGGGAGCTGGGAGCACAAGCCGTCGAGCGTTCCGTTGGAGGACGGTCAACAGTGACCGTTGGATCAGCTTGCAAGGCGAAGAGGCGGAGCAGCCGAGCACAACCCGTCAGATTCGTCGCCAGAAGCCGGGAGCGAACTAGCGAAGGGGCGAAGGGGCCAAACAAGACTGCGTCGGACAACTGGCCGTCGGTGTCGCCGCGAGACAGCAAGAGCAGCGTCGGACAGCCATGAGCGTCGCCGCGAAAGCCGCGTCGGGCCGTCGGCGTCCGGGCGTCGCCGCCGCCACTGCGAGAGCCGCGACCCGCGAGACAACGAGAGTCGCGTCGGCCGTTGGCGAGAGCCGCGAGAGCAGCGTCCGGCAGTCCGGCCGTGAAAGGGAGCCGCGAGACCGCGTAGGGCCGTCCAGTGGCCGGAGAGCCGCGAGAATAGCAGTCGGCGTCGCTGGCTCGCTGCGAATCGCCGATTGCGCCCGCGGGATATGGAAATCGCAGAGCAGGCGGCGGCTTGGGCTAGGGTTTAGAGGGTGCAATTTTTATATTGTTAGTAATTTTATGATAAAGTCCCAAATTTAAAAATTTATTAGGGGGTGCAGTTGCACCCCCTAAATTACA
The DNA here is from genome assembly GCA_002786265.1 of Apostasia shenzhenica. Taxonomy (NCBI): domain Eukaryota; kingdom Viridiplantae; phylum Streptophyta; class Magnoliopsida; order Asparagales; family Orchidaceae; genus Apostasia; species Apostasia shenzhenica. Next base: position 26,906 of record KZ452270.1, on the reverse strand, counting down.
TGTAGGTCCGCCCCTAAATTCCTTCCTTTGCCGCCACCTAAACATTAAGGCCTTACGATTTTCACTCAATATATATTTAAATATCTTTAAAATAATATGATGAACGACTCAGATTTTTTGTAATCTAACTATAGTTAGGTTATTGAAAAATTATGATTACTCATTATAATAGAAATAAGTTAAAATGTGTGTATGTAAGATTTTATAATGTTCTGAGTATGGATAACGTAATTAACTAAGAATGGATGGGTAAAGCATAAATAAAATTAAATTGTGTAGCATGTAGGTAATTATCCCTATTTGATTTTAAGTATATATAATTTTAGGCTAATGTTACATACAGTATTTTTTATAAGTCCCGCAACTCGAAAAACTATAGTATGAATATATTTTTTATGGGACTTATAATATGAATAAATCGTGGATGATCGCCGCTAATAAGATTTCGCTTGCCCAATTAGTACTAACATAAATATTTCAAAATTAGTTATTAAACTTCTACCAAAAAAATAAGTTTATATTTTTGGGGCAATTACATTTGAGCTCTTTAGAAGTATGTTAAAAATTGGTCTTAATTTTTAAAAAAAATTATTTAAATTTTAGAAATTATAAAGCTGTTGTCATTAATTAAAATATAATTATTAATTTTTTACTATTATATTATTAGATTATTTTAAATTTTTAGTTTTTTAATTTTGTAGATTGTAATTTTGAAATATTAATAGTAATATTTTTTAATTTTAAAATTATAAAGAAAAAAAGAGTTGAAAGAAAATAAATTTTAAATTTTATTAATATTTTAAAAAAAAGGAATGAGGACAGAGGAGATAATGGTCTTTTAAAAGGACTAAAAAAACAGAATTTTTATAATTTTAGAAATTAAAATTAAAATATTTTAAAAATTTGGACCAATTTGTAAGATACTCTAGCCCTGGGCTTCCCCTGTTTTCTGGCAGCAGGATTTCCGGCGGGTGCGGCGGAGGCCCCGCCCTCTGAGAATGGAGGAGGACAATGGGGGCTTCCTCTTCCGGCGAGAAGGAGCCGTCCTTGAGGAGAAGTTATTGGGTTCGGACGGCGCACCGTCCGGAACCCAATCAGAGGGCGCGACGTGTGCCATACAGCTGGGTCCGGGCACACCGGAGCTGCAGCTCCGGCCGTAGCGCCGGAAGCTGCTGCCCTTCTTGACCGCGTTCCAGTTCCCTTCGCCATGCTTCCTAACGTACTCGATCAGAATGGCATCCTCCTCCGCCGTCCATGGCCCCTTCTTCATCTCCGCAGGCGGTTCGACCACAGCGGAGCTCGACGGCGGCGGCTCCTTTCGTCCTGCTGGAGGCGCGCGCTCTCATCTTTCTCCGGTCAAATTAAAGGAACCTAAATCTTCTGCACGGCGAAAATAAATCTCCTGTAGAGAAATTACGGAATGAGAACGAATGGAGGACTGGCCGAGAGGGGGCGGTGGCGATGGCCGCCGGAGTGGTGGACGAGGGATGATATTTGTACCCCTTTATCTACTTCTGCCTAAAAAGCGAGAGCAGGACATATCGGACAATGTAGGTGGACAGAGGAAAATAATGGGTGATACTAGCATTACTATCTTATAGTTATAGACTTATTATAGTCCTTTATATATATTATGTTTATTTATGTTTCTTATAATTATATTTTATTTATGTTACAATAATATATTTGAGTAATTGTTTTTTTATTCTATTTATTATTCCACTTATTTTTCTTTTAGAATATATAATATCTAATTACTAAGTATTTTTATTTTATATCACCAAATAATACTTGAGAATTTTGTTTATATACTCCAATGAAATACAGAAGGGTACTACAAATTAATGCTGAAAAAATTGTATTTAGTTTCAGAAAAAAATTGTTGCCCCTCATGAAAATGCTTATTTTCTATTTATCAACAGTTTACATGTAATGTGTTTTCACAAATATTAAATTTAATGAGGTTAAAAATAATTTTAATAAGATTAAAATTAATTTAATACGGTGATAATTATATTTAAAAATTATATATATTGTGAAATAAAATTATTATATTAAGATGCGTGTTTAGATAGATATAAGTGAGATGTGAAATTTAATTAATTATTATTTTAGTATTTATATAGAATATAAAATAAAATTAATTTAAAAAAATATTTATATGATGTAAAGTATATTAATATTTTAATCTTTAAATTTGTGTATGATTTAATATATTTAATTAAATTTAGTCTTATTAATTTTAAGTAGCTAAACAAAATTACTTTTTATAGTTATAATTGGGCATTCAAACTTAATAATTAATTATACTGTCTACAAAATTTGTAGGTCTCTTCAAAAAAGGAGTCAACGCAATTACAGAATTTTACAGGTACTTTTTGGAAATTATTTCGAACTGAAAATAGAATCGGTGTCCGAAAAGCAAAATATCGGAGCCCGATAAAGCGCCGATAAATTTAAAAATTAAAGCACCAAAAAATTTAAAGCTTTAATTAAAAAAAAAATAAAGCTATTATTATTATTATTATTATTATTATCATCAAAAATAAAATAAAGCTATGAATTTCTTTTTCCTTCTCTTTTGATTGGCATCCAAATTTCAATAGAGTTTTATGGAACCAATTAAACGTTCAATTTTACAACAAATATCATGTAATATATATATTTATAATTTTATATAGAGTTAATTCGACTTAAGCCCCTGAGGTTTACTCGACTTACCACGTAAGTCGACAATTTTAAAAATATAGTAGACAAGTCCCCAAAACTTACTGTATAGGTCATTGTGGCCCTTAATATTTATAAAAAGCTTTTAATAAGGTCCAATTAAATATCTTCCGTTAAACATTCCGTTAAAGCATTGACTGCCATAATTTTTTAATGTGAAATTACAATTGTACCCCTACGCAGGCGTCCACAAGCATGTGGTCGCGTGCGCCGGCGTTCGCGCATCGGTCACCGCAGCGCGGGGACGCCCAGCTCAAGGCGTTTGTGCGCGAGTTGCCGCAGCGTGCATCCCCGTGCTCTGGTGATGCTGCGGCGACCCGCGCGCCGGCGCCCTAAGCGCAGGCGTTCGCGCGCGGACGCCGGCGGCCACATGCTGCCGGCCTCCTGCGCGCGGACGCCGGCGCGGCTCGTAGCACGCGGACGCCCACGATTGAAGATGCTCGGAAGGGTAAAAAAGAGTATTTTCGTAATTTTAACAGCATTTAACGAATATCGTCACAGAAAGACCATAATGACCTATACGGTAAGTTTTGGAAACATGTCTGGCATATTTTTTAAAATTGTGAATCTATGTCGTATGTCGAGTAATTCTCGGGGGGCTAAGTGGAATTACCCTTTCTATATATCAAGAGGGAGAGTGAATTTAATATTTTTATTTTGAGTTTTTACGTACATATCACTCAAAAAATTTTAATTTACATATATGTCGCATAAATTTTTTTTATCACAAGTTCTCAAATTTAACAAAATGGCAGCAATTGAAGAACTATAATAAAAAAAGTTTAAGTGGTATGCATGTAAATTTAAAAATTTATAGTAGCACGTATGTAAAAATTTCATTTATTTTTATTAGAATTGATTAAATTTGAGCTAATTATATACGAGTTAAAAGACATTGATATATATTAGTAGTTTTATATATAACACTAATTTAGAGAAGGATGATGTTCAATTACTTAATGGTTTTCGACGACAAGTCTCAAAAGAGTCGAGTAGGAGTTGATCAAATAACGAAGCCCTCAAGTCGAGGACATCTTCGAAGAAAATTCTTGACGAAGGAAAGAAGACAATCACTAGTAGGCAAAAACAATTGAATTTAAAGCTTTGTTGAAGGGAGATGTTCTTCATCTTTTCTAAATTCTTCGAAAAGAGGTTCTTTAGGCCGAAGAAACTAATAGTTTGGCAAATTCTCGAGTTTAAAAATTTGAACGATTTCTTTGGAAGTTAAGCAAGTAATTTTCTATGAGGTGAAACTATCATTGGCTTGCGATAAGCTTCTAATTGGCACTTTCATCCGCAAGTACGGAGGGAAGAAGATTAATTCTAATAGTAAGTTCTCCTTCTTACAATTAACTTAGACTTGGCCTTATTTGATTAGAGCTTTTTTTAGACAAGAGAAAAAAATATTTTATTTTTTAAGTTTAATGAGAGTTAAAATTTATTTTAATATTAGAAAGTATGTAAAATATGAAATACTTTTAATTCTAATATTCGTATTTGTGTTACGCGTGAAATAAAGTTAATGTTTATAGTTGAAATTTGTGTTGGGCAAAAAATTTATCTCGAACCAAACGAAGCTAAGAAGCATAAAAAAATTATACCTAGGTGTTTTTAGGTGAAAAAAATTATACATTTTTGATTTATTTGAATATATAATTATAAAAAGTATATCTTTATATTGATGAAGGATATTTTTTTTTGCAAATTGCTAATGCCCCCGATAGCAACCCCCCAGGCCCCACCCTTCCCCCTCTAAAATTATAGTTTTGCCTTCCCTTTTAAGTAATTACTTTTTTATTTAATTTATTTAATATATTTTTTTTATTTATTAAATTTAATTAATTAATTTTTTTTAATTTTTTTCTACTTTATTTATTTAATAATTTTTAGATCACTCTCTTTAATTAATTACTTTTTTTATTTAATTTGATTATTATATTTTTCTTATTCATTAAATTTAATTAATCATTTTTCTTATTCATTAAATTTAATTAATTAGTTATTTTTTAATATTTTTTTTACTTTATTTTAAATAGTATTCTTTAGAACACTCTCTTGAATTATTATTTTTTATTTAATTTGATTATTATATATTTTTTATTCATTAAATTTAATTAATTAATTTTTTATTCATTAAATTTAATTAATTAAATTATTTTCTACTCACTGAAGAATCAATTCTTTTTTCAAGATACTGATATGATTAGACTAGCAGAATCAAATCTGCATTTGTTGACAACTTACTGAAGAATCAAATCTGCTTTTCCAAAATATTGATGTGATTAGAATAACAAAATCAAATATGCTTTTGTTGACCAATGAGACCAACATCTAATAATAAATTTTCTTTAGAACACTCTCTTTGCCCTCATCCCTTTTAAGTAATTACTTTTTTATTTAATTTATTTAATATATTTTTCTTATTTATTAAATTTAATTAATTAATTAATTTTTAATATTTTTCTACTTTATTTATTTAATTTGATTATTATATTTTTATTATTCATTAACTTTAATTAATTATTTTTTTATTTATTAAATTTAATTAATTAAATTTTTTTAATATTTTTTTACTTTATTTTAAATAGTATTCTTTAGAACACTCTCTTGAATTAATTTATTTTTTATTCAATTTAATTATTATGTTTTTCTTATTCATTAAATTTAATTAATTAATTTTCTTATTCATTAAATTTAATTAATTAAATTTTTTTCTACTCACTGAAGAATCAATTTTTTTTTCAAGATACTGATGTGATTAGACTAGCAGAATCAAATCTACGTTTGTTAATAACTTAATGAAGAATCAAATCTGCTTTTCCAAAATATTGATGTAATTAGAATAGCAGAATCAAATCTGCTTTTGTTGACTAATGAGGCCAACATCCAATAAGTTCTGGCTATATAATGGAAAGGGTTATAAGTTGTAAGATATTTTGTCACACATCCTTCCCCTGATCTTTCCTTTTCAGCCTCTCATTTTCTCTTCGTAGAAAAAAAATTCTCCTTTAATATTATGGATAACTACAATTTCGGTTCATTTTCAGATAGTTGTTCATTTGAGAATGATGTTCCTAGTGGGGAGAGCATCTCCAATAACAATCGCGTCGAAACTTCTTGGCAATAATTTTATGCATATGCCTTATTTTTTTTAAAAAAGTAATATCAATTAGGAAAAAAAACTAATATCAATCAAGTTTTCTTACACCCTCATTACCTTGTACCACCCTTTCCAACGTGGTGGTGAATCATTCATCTTACGAAGCTAAATGATGAGTAACTCGTTATAGGACACGTGTTAATTTGTGGTATGAAATAATGGGTACAGGACCTAAGGGTCCGGGTGCAGAATTTAGAGAAAATATTGATTAGAATTTGTATTTTCATATATTTTGGTGTATTTTTTTTGTATTATTGCATGTACTCTTTCCTAAATATGGTTAAAATAATATTGGGTTCGTTCTGAAAAATATGTTTGTTTGCAAGTTATATATATAATCACTTTTGCCACAAATGAAAAATTATTGCAAAAAAAAGAATTATTTCTATTTTAAATAAATAATGTTAAATAAATTAATAAAGAACCAAAAAAAGAATAAAAATAAAAATAAAAGACAAAAAATAAGTAAATCAAAAACTATTATAAATAAAAGACAAAAAAGATTTAAAGTATAAATCTAATAATAAAATATTTAATATTAAAAAAATAAAAGATAAAAAGGATCTAAAGAATATTAAATAAATAAAGTAAAAAATATATTAAAAAGTAATTAATTAATTAAATTTAATGAATAAGAAAAATATAATAATTAAATTAAATAAAAAATAGTAATTAATTAAAATAAGTGGGGGTAAAATGATAAATTGAGAGGGGGAGTGGGGTTGGGCCGAAGAGGGGTGGGTGTGAGAGGGGGATTAGCATCTCCCTATTTTTTTCTACTTATACAAAATAAATAATTAATTTTTTTTTCCTAATTGATGGAGTATAAGTAGTTTTCAATTATACAATTAAAATATATTTTAATATTAAATATCAAAAGTTTATCCCATACTTTTATTTAATAAAAATTAGTTAGAATCCCAACGGGCAAAGAAATTCTAATGAATTGAAGAGGAGAGAGAGAGAGAGAGAGAGAGAGAGAGAGAGAGAGAGAGAGAGAGAGAGAGAGTAATGGAGGAAGCCAGGCTAAAAAAGCGAAAGCAAGGTAGTCTTTTTCTTTTTCTTCTTCCACACCGCTTTCTTGCCAGCAGAGAGAGAGAGACGGGCCATAGCAGAGTGAGGAAAGAGGATGGAGAAACACGATCAATGGCGGGAGAGAGGATAAAAATCAGTAGGAAGAGAAACGAGAGAGAGAGAGAGAGAGGGACATACCCACAAGAGCAATGACGGAAGAGAAACTCCGGCCGGAGGACTACACCCACAGCCCCGCCCACTACTTCGTCGTCGTCGGGGACCTCCTTCGTCTCCGCCGCCTCCTCGACTCCCTCCCCCGCCTCTCCCACCCCTCGGCGATCCTCACCGAATCCGACTCCCTCCTCCAATCCCGCCTAGCTGACATCGTCTCCGCCGTCCTCGACCGCCGCGACGTTCCCCGCCGGGAAACCCCTCTCCATCTCGCCGTCACCCTCCGCCCCCTTTCCCTCGCCACCGAGGCTGCCGCCGATCTCGCTGCCGCCGGAGCCGACCCATCGGTCTCCAACGCCTCCGGCTGGACCCCACTTCACCTCGCCCTTTCACTTCGTCGCCGTGCCCTGGCCGCCCTCCTCCTCCGCCATCACCGCATCTCCGCTTGGTCCAAGCTCCGCCGCCGCCTCCCCTCCCTTCTCCCCGCCCTGCATCGCCTCCCTGACTTCGATCTCCACATTTCCCTCCGATTCGAATCCCCTCTCCTCCCCTTCCTCCCACGATCCGCCATTCCCTCCGAAGACCTCCGGCTTTCCAAGCGTGCATCCGATCTCCGCGCCGACCGACTTCACCGCATCTCCTTCCTCTTTCTCTCGTCTCCAGCCGCCGGCCTCCCCTATGGCTCTCTCCTCGTGCTCGACCGCGAGCGGAAGGAGATACACAACGCTTTCGATGGGGCCGATGATGATGAAGAGGCAGAAGCTATGGCCGCCGACTCCGCCGCCTGCCGCCCAGGGATCGACGTCGCCAACGCCCGCCTCGTTCCTTGCACGAATTGGCGTCGCCGGGAACGAACAGAAACCGTCGGCGTTTGGAAATCCCGTGTGTATGAGCTCCAGAACGTTTTCTTCAGCTTCAAGACACTGGCCGCCGCCGCCGGCTTCGTGGAAGAGGAATTGCCAGAGCTGCAGCTTCATGAGGATTCCGACGATGGGTTTCTTGTTGCTGAGCTACCCAATTTGCCGGCGCGCCATAGCTGCTACGAGCGGGGCCGGTATGGGATTGAGGAGGCGGAGATGGGTCGCCGGAGAAGTTTCGATGCGGCGGCACCGGCGCCAGGGAAGTTGGGGATGGGGATTGAAGTCGGGAGTTTCGGGGTGAAGGGAAAGGAGAAGGAGGTTGTGAAGAACTTGAAGCCCATGATTTGGCTCACTGAGGATTTTCCATTGAAGACGGTGGAGCTTCTGCCGATGCTTGATATCCTTGCGAACAAGATCAAGGTGGTGATGCAGCTGAGGGAGATCCTCACAACCAAATTACCTCCTGGGACTTTCCCTGTCAAGGTAAAAGAATTTAAACTAGGAAAATTAGTATCTCTTGCCTATATTGATCTCTGTTATTTTTGTTGCTCTTTTGAACTTTCTGATAAGATCTGCTTAGGCATGTTTGCAAATTTTTTTTTTAGATCCCTTCTTTGCAAAATTGTTAGAGCTTGAACTTGAACTTAGAGAAATCACCAACAAAGATAGTCACAGAAACTAACATATCTGCTGGTAAGAGGAAGCTTATAATCCCATTAGAAACTCAAATATTTATATTGCTTACATGGAACTTCATCGTCACTCACACAAGCAGTTCGCTGGTAAAGCTAATGAGTGAAGAGAGAGGGGAAAGCACATATTTTTACTTGAGAAACATGTTCGATGCCTAGTACAGCTTGAAAAATCCACTGAACATTATATGTACATATGAGACATTACATATTATATTTTCTTTTCTTATGCGGGATTAACAGCTAAGTACAAAATATAACTCTTGCTGGCGGCGGAGTGTCCGGTGCTCGAGAGATAAATGTAGCTTGGCATCATGAGCTCAATTCTTTATGTTCATAGCTGTGTTCTCTTAGGAGTAATGTTCAATGCATGGAGACGGGCAATCAAGGAGTTGATAATTGTCCGTAAGCTTCATATTGTCTGGTTGCGAAGATTGTCTTATTGTTGAGAAGGTGTTGTTAAAGATAGTTATCGAAGACCGTTGTTATGAGAGAGCTGGTCTTAAAAAGTCATTGAATGCCTTATCTCACCTTCTTGGAAAGAAAATGAACAAACGTTTTTGAAGAATATATCGACACTATTCAAAACTTCTACAATTTATTTAAAAAGTTCCTCTTAAAGACAAGGCTGACAAATTTTTTTGAGAAAGTTTCTCTGTCTTGTGAAATGTTCTCTCTCTACTGCCATGCGTGTGGTTGAGTTTTTAGTCTGGTGTTAAACATATATAATGAAAGTTTACATCTAATTATTTGGACCCCGGTGTAAATCAGCTCTCTCGTAACAAGGGTCTTTGATAACTATCTTCGACAACACCTTCTCGGAAAGAAAATAGAGGTCGTTGAATGCCTCATCTTACCTTCTCGGAAAGAAAATGAACAAACTTTTTTTAAGAATATGTCAACACTACTCAAAACTTCGACAATTTATTTAAAGAGTTCATCTTAAAGACAAGAGTAACAAATTTTTTTGAGAAAAGTTTCTGTCTTGTGATATATTCTATCTCTACTGCCACGAGTGTGGTTGAGTTTTGAGTATGGAAGTCTACATCTAATCATTTGAACCTCTGCACACACACATACACACTAATAGCATTATTTCATGCCAGTTTTAGTACGTGCTGTTTCGTCAATCCCTCCCAGATTGATAATTATGTTTGTTTTAAGTTTTTCATGAGCGTTCTCAGGTCAGACTGTTGAATTCCCAAGATTTGCCACCTGTGTCCTACATCAGATTTTCTTGTTTTGAGTTGATTGCATGATGATTGTTCTCAAGATAAAATCTTCTTTCTTCTATTGTTTAGATGTGTGTCGTGTCGGTTCACAAAAACTGCTGATGTTAGGTGAAAAACAAGAAGATCATTCTTTGAAGAAGTGAAGATTCACATTTTCAATGTTAACCCATTGGAACTTCTACCTCTAGGATTCTGTATAGAAGGATTAATGTTCCTCGATTGGTTCATGTATGTCATTTATTATGTATTTCAGCATGCATCTTTGCTAGAGTTTGATGATATCTGGTGGTGCACCATGACTACATAATGCAAGCTTTTTTCTGTATATGGTTATCGACTCTCTCTCTCTCTCTCTGTGTCTCCATATCTTTGAATCCTCTTCTTCTGCAGGTTGCCATCCCAATTGTCCCAACTGTAAGGATGATCATCACCTTCACCAAATACATCAGTCTTCAACCATCTGAACAGTTTTTCACACCACTTTCTAGTCCAAGGCATCTTGCATGCCAACAAGAGGAAGAAGGCCATAATAAGGCAGAGAGCACAAACCACAGGAACTCATGGCTGAAGTGGAACAGCAATTCTGCTGCCAAATCCTCCGTTTTCTCCAGAGCTAAATCCGTTAGTCCGCAAGCCGACGAACATATCGATCCATTCACCATCCCGAGTGATTACGCATTCGTCAGCATCAGAGACAGGAACAGGAGATTGAAACCATCCAAATCCAGGAAGGGAAAGCAGAAACAGTTTGGGTAATGGTGTCCTTCATCACTCTTAACACACTAACTGTACATAATGCTTTAACTGAGCTTCTGTAGATCTCAGTTAAGCTTTTGATGACTTTAGATTAGAAGGAAATGAGCTTTTGCTTCTAGCAAACAAAGAACTAGGATTACAACATCAGTTTGGCTGAGAAAAAACTGTAATCAAATTATAATGGCTTGTACCAAAACTATAACTGAGTTGTTCCACATGCTATATTAAATTCCAGGTTTGAAAACTGAGTTCTTGAATTGTATGTTAGGTTTTTATATGATTAAATTGCAGTTGGCACTTCTATCCTTGAAAATAAAAGCGTAAAGTGTGAGTTTACATTTTGTGGTGTAAAGTGCCAAATTAACAAAGATTACAGATTAAACTTTGTAAAGATATCAGTAAAATATTATTCAAAATGATGATCAAATAGTACTTAGCTGCCTCATATTGATAGGATAAACATAAGGTGCTGATCCATCAGCTACAATTTTTGCTGTAAATTGAACTGTGGCCTCTGTGGGGTGTGCAAAATCCCAAAAGATATGCCTCCTTCTGTCTTTACAGCAATAGGAGACTGGTGTGCAAGGTATATTTGCATTTAGATTTCCACCCAGCCCACAACATGCAGCCTTGACTTCAGTGAACCCTATATAAGAAAAAGAGAAGGGACATGACACAATTACACTTATTTACATGGGGTTTCCGAAGCCACGATTTCTTCTAGTCTAGTTCACGGTTTATCTTGGATATATTTCAAGAAATAGCGAATGGTTTTATCAATACACAAATTTATAACTCCTTAGAAATCTCAACTGTGTTTATATCCATCACTGTAAGAATTGTGTTCAAGCTTTCCTCAATCCCTTCTCATCAATGGACTCCTGATGTATACGAAGGAATGTAGTTTGTTGAACAAATTCCTCTCTCTATATACATCTCTGAGATGGTTGGAATTTTCAAAACTTCAACACATGCAGAGGAGAAATGTTATCCCGGCTTGGGACCAAGACATCACTTTGATCAAAAGTTTATTGTGATCATTTTGTTCAAATTACACGCAATTTTACTTGAATTTATGCGTATTCCTTTTTGTTGTTAGAGTCAATAGCCATTATCAACATATGTATATCTGAATTATGTGTTTTATGTGCTATGAAATGTGTATGTCTATATATTTATTGTTGTACCATGATTTGCTGAATTTTGAATGAGCTCTGAAACAGCAAGGGAGGTGTTGAAGAATGAGTAGTTGAAGTTGGGAAGCTTTGATTTCATCTCTCTGAGCAGAGAAACTGCTCCCTTGTTGAAGGAATTAGATAAGGAATTAGCAGTGATGTTACATTCACCATTGCTGTTCCTCTGGAATGGGCAGCAGCCAATAGGACCTGTGCCAATGAACAGGAGCTTCCTGGCTCCCAGGCTATATATCCTCTGTCATAAATTAATAAAAACCGAAATCGAAATCAGTAAAACTAGAAAAAAAAAAAAACAAGTTCAACTGGTTGATCAGCAAATAAAACTAGTGAAATAACTCGTCTAAATCCTAAATTAACTCGATTTTATGATGGATGCTACAAATTAGACAAATCAAAATAGGTGACCTCAAGTCGGATCTCTTGCACAACTCTTTAAAAAGATGCATTCGAGTTCTCTGAGATTTCTGAAATTTTCATTTTGGGTAAACTTGTGATGAAGGCCGAAGACGGCGGAGTGTGATCACTGGAGTGATGTTCATATAATTGAATCGGAATAACTCCGAATAAGAAGCGGCTTTTGACAGGCTTCTAGGTGGAAGCGCACAGGAATAAATTATCTTACATCAGAAATAAATGTGGGTTCTTGAATTGTGTAAGTAAACAACGTGATTCAAAATGGTAAAGACATATTTTCGAGAAAAATTATGAGACTAATGATGAATTTTTTTTTTAGTTAAGTGTGCTTGAGCTAGAATAATATTAAAATAAGTAACCTCTTGAAAATTATTTAAGTCATGCAGTCTATTAAAATCAAAGTGGACAATATCTTTATATTTGAATCACAAGATATTATAATATGATATTAGAATCGACCTCTTACAGATACGAAACTAATCTTGGGACATCCTTGAGGTTGATAGAGCATTTCAAATTGTTCTATAAATTTTAGTTCACACAGGCCCTTGAAATTAATACGATGCTTCAAGCTGTTCTATCACCTCTCTCCTCAGGGAGACAAAAATTTAATAAGCAAAAGAATTTGGAAGACCAGTTTGAAGCGGTCTATCAACTTCAAGAATCTGCGTGAAAGAGTTTAAAATTTATGAATTAGTTTGAAGTGCTCTATTAACCTGAGGAACTTGCTTGAAAAATTTTAAAACTCCCGGATTAAATTGAAATATCCGATCAATCTCAAGTATCCAAAAATAGTTTACCCTTTTACGTTTCATGAAGAGATTTGTTTCATCTTGTTTTTCTTAAAAACCCATATGTGACTCCGAGTTATAGCTCTGGATTCTTTGAATCGCGCCATGGCGAAAATTGTACTGACGGCTTTTGAATCTTTAGAAAAAGGACAAAAAAAAGGGTAATTCGATTTTTGGATAGAGGGCGACTCTGCCATCACTATTGCGGACCTTCACCGGACAGCCAGAGGACACCCTCCCGACAAGACCATGGCCCAGATCGCCAATCTTTTTTGCGCCTTTAAGGCGTACAAGATATCTCATGTATACAGAGCCGCTAATAGAGCGGCAGATTTTGTAGCTTCCTTTTCTTGTTTTGATGATTTAGAGTGGCGTTGGGGCATGTCCCTTCCACTCGATTTTTGTTCGATTCTTGACGAGGATCTAACTTTTTGTACCTGATGTACCTTTTTTTTACTGTGATAGTATTATAGGCTACGGCCGAATTTCAAAAAAAAAAAGACCAAAAAAAGGGTAACTCGAACACGTACCTGAAGTTGTTCTCCGAGGAAAGAGACCATGGAGTCCACATATTGGTTGATGGGGGGAGTACTGTTGAAGAGCATGAGGTATCCCAAAATGTCATTGCTGCCAATATTGACTACAAATAAGGAATTTGACAAGTGTTTTAGGGCTTCACCAGCCCCAATCTCTCCTTCTATTGCTCCATTTATGGCTGCCAAGTGCTCTATTTGCTTGTTCATTGATAGGCATAAATTCTGAAAATCATAAAGATTAATCAAACTTTTTTTTTTTATCAATAATTTTCATTCATTAAGATGAATGATTTCAAAAAATTTCATCATTAATAATGATCCCGTACTTATATCGAGTCAAGATGAATCTGACTTGACCGACTTACTAGTACTAGTAAATAAGTCGGAGATTATTGACTATAACATAGGGCTGTAAATAGACCGAGTTTTTAATGAGCATCTCGATACTCTGCTCGACAAATATAAAAACTCAATCTTGAATGAATAAACTTAAACATATTAGCATTTAGCTCGTTTTAGTACGTGAACAATATCTTTTATAGGCTCAGTTAATATCATTTTTAGTACCGATCTATAATATACAATTACTAATTGGATGTCATTTTCTTTTTTTTATTTTATTTTATTTTTCTTCTTTAATAATTCATTAAATGATGAATGGTTCGTAAACGAGCATAATTATTAAACTTAGGCTCAATAAAGAGCTCGATTATTTGTTTGTGACCGAGCTTGAATAAAACTCGAGCTTGTTCTTTTGTGAGTGAATCGATTTTAAATATTGTAGTCAAAAGCTTGACTCATTGTAAACGAGCTTGAACGGTTACGATATAATTTGAAATCGATTTAGCTCGATTCATTTATAAAGCTATTAAGAACAAATGAAATTTAATTTATGTGGAAGAGAAATTACTCTGTTAGTACTATCAAGGACTCCTGCACCACCAGAGGCAAAGTTGATGCCTTTTAAAAATGCTTCAGTTTGATTAGGCCTCCTATTTATAGAGAGAAAAGGTGGTGGTGATGGCAGGCCAAGCCCTTCAGCTGCAAAAAAAAAAAAAAAATTAACAAAAAAAAAAATATGTGTGGCGTAATTTTAAAAAATTTGTGTGACATGCAGGTAAATGCCCCAAGAATAAATATATGTGAATATAAGATGATTTTAAATATAAAAAAAGTTTATTGACTTTGAATTGATTGAAACTATCAATAATTTTTTGTGATAATTACCTACATGTCACACAATTTAGTTTTATTTATGTCTTACTCATCCATTCTTAGTTAATTACGTTATGCACACTCAAAACATTATAAAATCTTACATACACACATTTTAACTTATTTTTATTATAATGAGTAATTATAATTTTTCAATAACCTAACTATGGTTAGATTATAAAAAATCTGAGCTGTTCATCATATTATTTTAAGACCACATGCCACATAAAACATGTAATGTATTACACCACACACACTTTCTTCACAATCCATAGTGTAAATTTTATGAAGAAAATGTGTGGCGTAATTTTAAAAAGTTTGTGTGGCATGCAGGTAAATGCCCCAAAAAAAATTATATTACAAAAATTGAATAAAAAAATTAGTGATAATTACCTACATGCCACACAATTTAATTTTATTTATGCCTTACCCATCCATTCTTAGTTAATTATGCTATGCACACCCAAAATATTATAAAATCTTACATACACACATTTGAGTTAAAACTTAATCAAAATCTATTTGAAAAAAATATTCTGTTAGTAAATCATTAAAATTCTGTTAGTAGGATTCAAGCAGGCTGGGTAAAATGAAGAAATGCTTCTGGAGTATTATGCGATAGAAAAATCCTATCCAAAATTAAGGGTAAATTTTATAAAACTGTAGTAAGACCAGCGATGATATATGATGCTGAATGCTGGCCTGCAAAGAAGAAACATACAAACAAAATAAATGTTGCAGAAATGATGATGTTAAGGTGGATGTGTGGATATACACGAAAGGATAGAATGAGAAATGAGTATATCCGAAAGAAAGTTGGTGTTGCACCAATTGAGGATAAACTTAGAGAAAGTCGGCTTCGATGGTTTGGACATCTAAATCGCAAGCCAATTGAAGCTCCAGTTAGAAAAATTGAGTTACTGGATTTTGCCCATGTACAAAGAGGAAGAGGGAGACCAAAGACGACATGGCAAGAAACTATAAGGAGTGATCTTAGTTACTTAAACTTAGATAAGAATTTGGTAACTGATAGAGCGCAATGAAAACAAAGGATTCATGTAGCGGGATTAAGGCTTGGTTGTTGTTGTTGTTGTTGTAGTAAATCATTAAAATTATATTTTACTCTTAATGAAACATATTTTTCTCTTCCTTAATACTACACTAAAGCGCTGATTTGTCCTAAAATCAATTCACGTTGCGGATATCTCCTTCCTTTGCTGCCACCTAAACATTAAGGTTTTGGGATTTTCACTCAAAATATATTTAAATATTCTTGAAATAATATGATGAACGGCTCAGATTTTTTGTAATCTAACTATAGTTAATTTATTGAAAAATTATGATTACTCATCATAATAAAAATAAGTTAAAATGTGTGTATGTAAGATTTTATAATATTTTGACTGTGTATAGTATAATTAAATAAGAATGGATGGGTAAAACATAAATAAAACTAAATTGTGTGACATGTAGGTAATTATCCCAAAAAATTATTGATAGTTTCAATCAATTCAAAGTCAACAAATTTTTTTTAATATTTAAAAACATCTTATATTCACATATATTTATTCTTTTGTCGATGGATTGGATTTGGGTCGGGTTAATCCTAACTCGAATTCAAATTCATATATATCGGATCAAGTTATACATCAGATCGGGTCATGGTCGATTCGAATCCACTCAGGATAGAAATCAGATTGGGTCGAAACTCTAGTTTTCGGATTTGATTTATTTACAATAAAAGTCATTATTTAAAATATATTTCATAGTCAAATCGAGAATGAAGTTAAATTTATTAAAAATAAAATAAGAGAAAAATATTATATTTTTAAAAATAAATTTAATATTAATGAAATATAAACTTATATAAGTAAATTATAAAAACAGATGCACTGTACGCTATATAGTCCGCTGATATAATTTGTAATAATCCTTCAGTAATTAATCATACTAGCGCTCTCTATTTAAGCTTCTCATAAAAAAAATTATTAGTTATAATATATATCTATATAAATCACAAATTAGATTACATAAATTAGTCAAATTTTAAAGAGCCTAGGTCAATAGTAATCCAAATTTAATATTTCAATATAAAAATTAATATTTATACTATATATCTATATATATGATCAAATATAAACTTATATAAGTAAATTATAAAAATAAGTGCACTATATGTTATAGTCCGCTCATATAATTTGTAATAATTCTTTATAAGTAATTAATCATACTGGTGCTCTCTATTTAAGCTTCTCATAAAAGAATTATTAGTCATAATATATATTTATATAAATTACAAATTAAATTATATAAATTAGTCAAATTTTAAATAGGCTGGGTCGATAGTAATCCATATTTGACTCATTTATTTGTAAATGAGTCGGTCTGGGAGAGTTGATGGGTCAAAAAAGATTTATTTGTTAGTTTAATCGGTCTAGAATTTAAATTAGATTGGGTCATGATTCGATCAATTGGCAGGTCGATCTATGACATTATATATTTACAAATATTTATGTAAAAAATATCGAGCTATGCTACGTAAATTTGTTAAAAAAATTAGGAGCAATTTAATTTTGTCATTAAAATCTGATTATTTTATATATTTAATATGTAAATTTTTAATATTACTTATTATTAAAAATTATATAAAAATTATGACATTTGTTATGTTATATGAATTATAATTTTCACATTTTTAGGGTTAATATATAAATATATAATATTAAAAATTTGGATATTAAAATATTTAAATTTTTGATCTATTTAATTCTTCGTAAAAGTGAGTTAAACTTAAGTTGGGACTAATTTGAAATGCCCTTCTCACCTAAGAGGCTTGGATGCAATTTACCCCCAAGTTTTAAAATTTCAATATGAGTCCCTCAAGTTGCAAAAATATTAATATTTGGTCTTAATTAAAATATAATTATTAATTCTTATTATTTTGCTATAAAAGTATTTTTATTTACTAATTTTTTAGTTTTTAAAAATATTAATATTTATATTTTGATGTTTTGAATTTTTAAAGCAGAGAAATAAGAAAATTGAAGAAATTAAATTTTAAATTTTTATTAAATTTAAATATAATGATATTTTAAAATATGTAAATAATTTAAATTAGTTAAAAATTAAAAAAATTATATTTTTTATTAGAAAATAACAGTGAAAATGGTAAGATTCTAAAAAATATATGGACCAAAACTGTAGCCCTTTAATAATCGGTTTTTTTCAAAACTTAGGGCCAATTTACAATACGTTCCGAGCTCAGGGTCTTGGATGCAATTTACCATATATAGTATTTTATTGTTTTCAAACTCCTATGTGAAGAAATAATGATTTTACCGAAGAAGTCGGCGGCGTTCCTGCCGTTAGAGAAGCGGCCGGTGGGCCTGCCGCCGGCGAAGTCGACGCCGTTGTGGAGGAAGTTGGCCTTCAGAATCGTCGCCAGGTAGTTGTTGTTTCCCACGTCCACCAACGAGTCACCCAAAACGTACAGCGCGGCCGCCGCCGTCTTCGCCGCCGCTTCGCCGGCTCTGAATCCCATGCAGCAGAACGACATGAAGAAGAGAAGGAGAGAGATGGAAGAGGAGGACTCCATGAATTTCGTTTAGTGACAGAAAGCAGACAGAGTTGTAGAGAGAGAGAGAGAGAGGAATGCTTGAATGATTTGGGGGGTTGATACCTATTCCTATTTTCTAGCAATGCAGTAGAGAGGACATGCAATTCGAGGAAAATAGAAATAAATTACTTTAGCCCCATCTCTTTTTGTTTGCAATAAGATAGATTCATGATCGTAGACCTACGAAGTAAAACAAATAAAAGAAGGGGAAGGAATATTCCATTGAGTATGTTTCTCATTGACGGCTTACATCAGAATTGCGCACTTCAGGACCCTATAATTGGTCTCAAAAGATAGCAATATACATACATTAGTTGGACCTTTTGAGTCAGAGTCAAGAGATCTTATGAAAATAGAAAATCTTTGCGAATAAGAAGAATGGTTAATACACAAGATATATATTGTAGCATCCTACATAAAGAATTTGCAATTCAATTTACGCTAAGAAAAAGGTTTACTATTGAAATCCATTGGCAGTTAAATTTCATTATTGAAATAAAATACAAAGAAGAGAGTGAATTTTAATCTCGCGGCACGATCATATTTTCGTGAGAATAGGAAATATAGATCATTAATAAGTATTTGATAGACTAAATTGGATGTATCAAGTCGTAGGTATTTGATTGGTTGGAAAAGAATCATATATGTCATAGTTATAATTAGACCTAAAGTTAGGGGAATTTCATAGTGTACATAGCTGTTGCCTGACCAATACCTAACAAAGAGCGCTACTGGCAGTACCAATCAAAAAGAACTGTTGTAGCTACTGGGCGACGAAATGGATTTTGGAATTTATTGACTTATTCTCGATAAAGGGTACTATTGTCAATAACTCCCTATTAGGTATCTTTGCGAGTCGAGTCAGCTCAACTCAATGTATAACCAACTTTATATAGAGAAAGATATCGACGATAGAATTAACTTCTATATAGGGTGGTATTCTTTGTGGATAAATTGTTGCAGAAGGATATTTGAAATACTATAATCGGGAAAAAAAGTACAATAATACGGAGTAAATTTGGTATAATATTACAATACACGGAGTTGCAAATGAGATTTTCTGCAGGTTCACTCTAATCATTATGATCTGCTCCTGAGAAACTGGCTTAAGTAGCATCTGGATTTTTTTCCACGTATAACAAATGGCAAATAGTGCGCTGGAGTCATAGATTACTGCCAAATACTCTCCGAAATCGACGGATCGAAATAAAATATAAATATAAATTACAAGTAAAGAATGCATATGGACATGCGGGTTCTCCATTAATAAATTATGACCCATCCCTTTAGGCCATTTTAAGCTGCTTATAAAGGAATCATTCAATCAGGTTTTTTTTTGTTATTTCGGTAGAATTAAGGGTGAATTCTTTCATGGATTTCCATAACTCCTCGAACTCGAAATGTACTCGAATTGATTTTCGAGTTGAATTTTTTTAATGGAGCCGAGTTTCGAGCGATTCCGATTTCGAATAAAATTGCCGGCGCCTAAAGACGGATCGATCTCCCATGCTCTCTCTATCTCTCTGGCTGTTTTTGGTCAGGTTTCATTCTCCTCCTACTTTCTTGCTCTCTTTCTCTTTCTCTCAAGTCTGGCTTTAACCTATTTTTCATTAAATAAAATTAATAAGTTAACAGAAATAGATTTTTTATATTAAATTTAAAAATAATAATTAAGGTCACTAAATTTTCTTAATCTCTCTACTTTCCTCTCTCTCTGATTTTCTAGCTTTGTATCTCTATTTCATTAAAAAACATTATTTATTATATAAGAATAATTACCTATAAGTCAGCACTATTTAATTTTTATTTATGTTTTTAGCTCATTCAATATCTTAGTTAATTACGCTAATTCACACTCAAAATATTACAAAAATATTACATACACACACTTGAAGGTTAAAACTTAATCAAAATATATTTGAAAAAAAAAAATTTGTTAGTAATATTAAATTATATGTTTTAGCTCTTAATGTACATATTTTTTCTTCCTTAATGCCCATCTAAAGCGGCTGATTGTGTTTCTAAAATCAATTCACGTCGGCAGAGTCTCTTTTCTTTGCCGTCACT
>KZ452268.1:0-10028 GCA_002786265.1 Apostasia shenzhenica | reverse complement strand
TAAACTTGAAGGCTTAAGTTCATAGCTCAAATGCTAAAGCCCAAAGCCCAAAGTCTTGGGATTTGGGCTTGGGCCTTCGAGCTTCGAGTTTGGTCCTTTAGGCATTAAGTTTTGGGCTACAAATTTCTAGCTACGTTATTTAGCCTAAGGCCTTTAGAGTTTAGGATTTGGGGTTGGGCTTTCAAGCTTTTAGCTTTAGGATTCAAGCATGTGCATTCGCGCTTTGGGCTTTGGATTTCGAGCTAAAGGCATCAGGCTTCAAACCATGAGCTTCATGCTTTGTGCATCAGGATTCAGGAAGCAGGCTTCGGGCTTCAAGCTTAAGGAATGGGACTTCAGGCATTAGGCTTCAGGCTTCAGGCTTAAGGCTACGTGCTTGACCCTTTAGGCTTCGAACTTCTTGCTACAAGCTTTGGGATTTGGCATTTGGGCATTGGGCTTCGGGCTTCGGGCTTCGGTTTTCAGGCTTCGGGCTTTAGGTTTGGGCATTCATATTTCAAGCTTCAGGCTAGGGGATTTAAGCATGGCCCTTTAAATGTTTAGGCTTCTGGCTCGGTCTTTCACCCTTTAGCTTTGGGCTTTCGCTCTCGAGCATTGGGCTTTGGGTTGGGCCTTTCAAGTTCAATCTTTGCACTAGGGCCTTTGGGCTTAGGGCATCGTGGTTTGGGGTTTAGGGTTTTGAGTCCGAAGCTCGAAATCTAAGTCCAAAGTCCTTTAACGGAAGCTTGAAGCCTGATGGCCAAAGCTCTGTGCTCAAAGACCGAAGGCAAAAGCCTTAAATCCATAAGCACGATAGCCAAATTTCGAAGCTCTAACTTGAAAGCTTGAAGCTCAAGACCCTTTGGTCCAAGCCAGAAGCCCTAAGGCCCTAGTTTGAATCCCGAAGCTCGAAGGTCCAAGCCCAAATCCCTATGTCTGAAGGCTCAAGCTCAAGCCCAGAGCTCGAAGGCCTAAGCCAAAGCACGATGGCCAAAAGTTGAAACCCAAAGCCCAAAACTGGAAGGCTTCACCCAAAGGCTAAAGCTAGAAGGATAAAGCCCAAAAGCCTAATCTCAAAGTTTGAATGCCTAAGCCCGAAGGCTGAAGCTCAAAGTCTGAAAACCCAAGCACAAGCTCGAAAGCCAAAGGCCGAACATATATCCTCAAAGCCCATAACCTAAATTCCAATGGCCTAAAGCCTAAAGCCACAGCCCTAACCAAAAGGCCGAAATCTGATGCCCGAAACCCATAAGCTGAAGCTCGAAGTAGAATACCAAAACCTGAAGTCTAATGCCCTATACACTTGCTAAAAGCCTAAAGCACGAAGCCTAAAACCCATAGCCTGAAGCCCGAAGTTCAAAACTCGAAGCCCAAAATACGAAGCCCTAAGCTCAAAGACCAAACCATGATGTCTAATGCTTGAAGCCCGAATTTCAAAGCCCGAGCTTAAACACCAAAGGCCGAAGCCCAACCTTGAAGTTCAAAGCTTAAAGCCCCAAAGAGCAAGTTAGAAGCTCAACAACAGATGCCAAAAGCCTGAAGCCGAAAGACCAAACACCTGAGCCTGATAATTTAAGTCTGAAACGCAAAATTCCAAAGCTCGATGCTTGAAACTCAAAGCTCAAAAGCTTAAGCCTGAGGCCCAAGCCAGAAGCCTGAAGGCTGAAAACCAAAGTCTGATGCCAAAAACCCAAATCCCTAAGCCCAAAACCTAAATCCCCAAGCCCGAAGCTCGAAGCATGCAGTTAAAAAAGCCAAACTTTGAATCCAAATGCTGAAGACATATGCTCAAATTCCATAACGTGAAGCCCAGATCTAAGCACGAAAGCCCAAACCTGAACCCAAAAGCCTGAAGGCCGATGTGCCAAGCCTGAAGCCACATGGCGCTAGGCCGAAGGGTGAAAGCTGAAGCCCAAAACCCAAAACCCAAAGCCAAAAGCCTGAAGCCCGTAACTAGAAGCCAGAAGCCTAAAGCCTAAACCATGAAAGCCTAAACTTGAAGGCTAAAACATGAAGCGTGACCCAGATGGCCCACAATCGGATTTCAAGCCCAAAGACCTAAGCCAAAAGTCTATTGCCTGAAGTCTATGAACACTAAAGCCCAATGGCCTTAGCCTGAAGTTCAATGTTTAAATTTAAAGCCCATGCCAGAAGCCCATGCCAAAAGGCTAAAGCTTGAAGGCTCAAACTGAAAGCACGAAGCATGACCCAAATAACTAACAACCGAATGACCTAAGATTAAAGCCAAAGCCCAAAGGCCTAAGCCAGAAGTCTGTAGCCTAAAGGCCATGAACACTAAAGCCCAAAGGCCTTAGCCTGAAGTCTAATGTTTAAATTGAAAGCCCATGCCAGAAGCCCATGCCAAAAGGCCAAAGGTCAAAGGCTCAAAGTGGAAGCATGAAGCAACAACCGGATGGCCCACAACCGAAAGGCATAAGGTTAAAGCTGAAACCCCAAAGGCCTCAGCCTGAAGCCCAAGCACAACTAGCAAAGTCTGAAGCTCAAATCCTAAAGCCAAAGCCTAAAAAACAAAGGCAAAAGGCTGAAGCGTCAAGCCTAAGATCGAAAGGCCAAACCAAAAAAACTGAACCCCAAACCACTATAGACCAAGCCTAAAGGCCAAAGCCTGATGGCCTAAGCATGAAGGCCAAAGCCCGATGGACGAATGCCCAAACCCGAAACCTAAAGCCTGAAGCCCAAAGCACAAGCACAAAGTGTCATGCCTAAAGCCTAAATGCTCATGCTGGAAGCCTGAAACTTGGAGTCCCAAGCCCAAAGCCTGATGGCCAAAGACCAAGCATGACACCTAAATCCTAAAGCCCAAAGACCAAAATTGCAAAACCAAAGCTCGAAGGTCCATGCCCAAAGCCTAGAACCAGAAGTCAAAGTTTAAAGGCTAAAACCAAAATCCCAAAGCCTAAAGCTTAAATCCCAAAGCTCAAAGGCCCAAGCTCGAAGTCCGAAGCTCGAAGCCAAAACATTGAAGGCCCAGGCCGAAAGCTCAAAGCCCAAGGCTCAAAGACCATGGTCCACGACCCATGGCTCATGACCCACAGCCCAAAGCCAAAAGCCTTACGCCCAAAGCCTGAGGCCCAAATCCAAAACTTGTAGCTCGAAGCACAAAGTCTGAAGGTTAAAGGCCCAATGCGCCTGAAGGCCTGAAGCCTGATAGCCGAAGCCCAATAACCGAAGACCTAAGCTGGAATCCTGAAGCAAAAGGTTCGAAGTCCCAAGCCCGAAGCCAGAACCCCAAGCACTGAAAGACTAAGCCAAGAGTTCGAAGCTCAATTCTTGAAGGTTCAAACACAAAGGCCAAAGTCCCAAGCCTAAAATACAAAGCATGAATCTTAAAGCCAAAAGGCCCAAGCCTGAAGCTTAAAACCCAAAGCGCAAAAGCCCATGCCTGAAGTTCCAATCCTGATGATGTAAGGTTGATGCATGAAGCCTCTATGTGCAAGCATGAACCCGAAGCCCGAAGACCGTATCCTGAAGCCTAAAGCTCGAAGGCTGAAGGCCGATGGTTGATGCCAAAAGCCAGAAGCCCAAGCCTAAAGCCAGAAGGCCTAAACTCGAAACCCAAAGGCCGAAGCCCGTAGCAATGTTGTAGCTTCATGGCCCAAGCCCGAAGCCTAAAGTTCTAAGCATAAAGCCCGACGGCCAAAGGCCCAAGCCTGCATCCTGATGGGCCAAGCATAATGCATGTTTCACAGTGCCCAAAGACCGAAGTTGCAATACGAAAGCTCGAAGGTCCATGCCCAAACCCAAGAACAGGATGCCCAAAGGTCGACGGCCAAAACATAAACCTCGAAGCTTGATGCTCAAAGTTTGAAACTCAAAGCCTAAACATCAAAGGCCAAGGCCCAAAGATAAAACACAACGCCCAATGCTTGAAGCCCGAATCGAAAATCATATAGCCTGAAACCTAATGCCTAAGCCTGAAATTTAAAACCCAAAGTGCAAAAACCCATGCCTGAAGTTCAAAAAAGCTTGAACCCTTCATGTACAAGCTTAAAAACCAAAGACCAAAGTCCAATGGCCAAAGCTAGAAGCTCAGTCTTATATCTGAAGTCAAAAGTCTAACAGCCCCATCCACATGCCTAAACGCAAAGCTTGAAACCCAAGCCTAATGCCCAAGATTAGATGACCCATGGCCAATCAGAAAGATGAAGCCCAAAGGCCGAAGCCTAAAGCTCAAAGGCTGATGGCCAAAGCCTGAAGCTCAAAGGCTGATGGCCAAAGCCAGAAGCCTAAAGGCCAAGCTTGAAGCCAAAGTCTTGAAGGGCTGAGCTCTAAGCCAGAAGATCTAAACTTGAACACTCAAGACTAAAATCGAAGGCCGAAGCCCAAAGCCCGAAGCTCGAACTCTCAAGCTCGAAGCCTGAAGGTTCAAGCTATGATGGCTCAAGTCCGAAGCTCAAACTCTAAGCCCGAAGGCCAAAATCTCAATGGCAGAAGGTCGAAAACCCAAGACAGAGCCTGAAAGCCCGAAGGTTGAAGCTCAAACCCAAAGCTTAAGTCCCAAATCTAGAAGCCCAATCCCAATGTCCGAAGGCTCAAGGGCAATTCCCAAACTCTAAAGCTCAAATCCTAAAGCCCAAAATTCGAAGCACAAAGCTCAAAAGCAGAAGCATCAAGACTAAAATCGAAAAGCCAAAGCCTGAAAATCAAAGCCTAAACTACTAAAGACCAAGCCTAAATGCTGAAGCCTGATGGCCTAGTCCCGAAGGCCAAAGCCCGAAGCCTGAAGCTCAAAGCCAAAGGGTCATGCTCGAGGCCCAAAGCTCAAACGCCCATGCTGAAAGCCTAAATCTTGAAATCCTAAGCCCAAATCCGATGATCGAAGTTTTGATGCCTGAATCCTAAAGCCCGACACCAAAATTGCATTACCAAAGCCTGAAGGTCCACGCCCAAGGCCTAGAACCTGTAGCCCAAAGTTTGAAGGCCAAAGCCTAAACCCTCAAACTTGATGCTTAAATCACAAAGCGTGAGTGCCCAAGCTTGATGTTTAACGCTCGAAGCCTAAACATTGAAGGTCTAAGCCCAAAGCCCAAAGAACAATTCCTAAAGCCTGAATCCAGAAACTTATAGCCAGAAGTGCAGAGTGCGAAAGCCAAATGGCCAATGTCGAAGGCTAAAGCCTAAAGCCTAAAGCATAAAGCCCTAGAGCACATGCCTGAAGACCGAAGCCCAATGAACGAAGGCCTAAGCTTGAGTCCTAAAGCCCAAAGTTCGAAGGCCCAACCCCGAAGCCTAAACCCCAAATACTGAAAGACTATACCCAAAGCCCAAAGCTCAAATTCCAAAGCATCAAACTCTAAGGCCAAAGGCCAAAGCATAAAATACAAAGCATAAAGCCTAATACTCAAAAGCCCAAGCCTAAAATTTGAAGCCTAAAGCCTAAAAGCCCGTGCCTGAAGTTTGAATCCTGATGGCCTAAGCCTGAAACTTGAAACCTTTATGTGCAAACTTGAAGATTGAAGTCTAAAGACCATAGCCCAAGGCATGAAGCTTGAAGGCTGAAGGATGATGGTTGAAGATAGAAGCCCAAATTCTTAAGCCTAAGGGCAAAAGTCCGAAGGACCATGCTCGTAGCGACAAGTTCGAAGGCCTAAAGCCTAAAGTCTAAAAGCGAGAGGCTTGAAGGTCAAAAGCCCAAGCCCAAAGATCGAAGCCTGACGACCGATGGCCTAAGCTTGAATCCTGAAACTCGAAGTTTGAAGGCCCAAGCCCAAAGCCTAAACCCCAAATACTAAAGGACTAAGCCTGGAGCCCGAGGCTCAAATCCCAAAGCTTCAACCTTAAAGGCCAAAGTTCCAAGACTAAACACAAAGTATGAAGCTAAAAGCCCAAATGCCCAAACCCAAATCTTGAGGACCAAAGCGCAAAAGCCCATGCATGAAATACAAATCCTGATGGCCTAAGCATGAAGCTTGAACCCTCTACGTGCAAACTAGAAGCCCGAAGACTGTTTCGGGAAACTTGAAGCTCGAAGGTCAAAGATCAATGGTCGAAGCTAGAAGCCCAAATTCTTAAGCCTAAAGCTAAAAGCTAGAAGCCCAAGCCCAAAGCCACAAGGCCTAAACTCGAAACCTTAAGGCCAAATCCCGAAGCCCAAAGGCCCAAGCATAATGGCCTAGGCCTAACCAAAAAACTGAAGCTTGAAGCCCAAAGCCTGAAGCCCGAAGCCCAAAGCCTAAAGCCCGAAACTCAAAGGCTGGTGGCCAAAGCCAAGAGCCTAAAGACCGAATCTTGAAGCCAAAACCTTGGGCCTAAGCTCTATGCCAGAAAGCCAAAACTCTAATCTTAAAGCCAAAACCTTGAAGGCCTGAATTTTAATCCAGAAGGCCTAAACTCGAAGGCTCATGTCTAAAGCATGAATGCTGAAGCCCGAAGCCAAAATACCGAATGCCAAAAGCTCAAGTTTAGAAGGTCGAAGACCTAATACTGAGCTCGGAAGCCAGAAGATCAAAGCTTGAACCTAAGGCTCTGTTTGGTTGGTGGCCTGAAAAGGCCAGCCCATTTATTTCCCCGTGTAACGGAGTACGGGTTCCGCTTTGCGTAACGGAGAACGTGGCTCTGCTCTGTGCGCGTTTCGAACAGCCACGATGACAAGACTCGTCGCTGCGAGCATCTTTTTTCCGCTGACTGCGTCTTCCTCATTCACGGGTCGACTAGGGAAAGCAAGCGCGCGGCCTGGTTTTGCTTCCTCTCATCTTGTTCAATCTCTCGCCATGCCGTCTTTGCCCTAGATCTGTTGAAACGGCTGATCGCTGATAGACCCTCGCGTCGCGTTCTCGTCTTCCTCACTCGCACGTAGATCACAAGGGCAGGCCTGGGATCGAGGTCAGTTCTTCTTCTTCTTCTTCTTCCTCTTCTTCCTCTTCTTCTTCTTCTTCTTCTTCTTCTTCTTCTTTTTCTTCGTTCAGGTGCGGCCCTGTGTTTAAGACGAGTTCTGTGGGGAGGCCGCTGGTGGCGTCGCAGGTAGATCACAAGGGCAGGCCTGGGATCGAGGTCAGTTCTTCTCCTTCTTCTTCTTCTTCTTCTTCTTCTTCTTATTCTTTTTCTTCGTTCAGGTGCGGCCCTGTGTTTAAGACGAGTTTTGTGGGGAGGCCGCTGGTGGCGTAAAATTTCGTTGATCGGAAGCAGGCGAGCGCGCCTTATTGTCCCCATCTTCGCTCCAGGTTGATCGCAAGGGCAGATAAGGCAAGAGAAGAAACAGAGATGAGGGAATTATTCATTGTGGAGAAAACTTGCTTTGGGCATTGATTGAAGGGGTGTTATCTTGTTTCCGGGTTGACATCGTTCATTTTCTGCATCAATCTAAATTCAGCTGCATCCTATCCTTACTAAAAATTTGTGCTGATGCAGATCTTGTTGATCAATATCACGTTACACTTCATTACCCTTGATTCTGTACATATAGTTATTACTTTTTCCTGTAATTAATTCTGAAACAGTAAATAAAATCTGTATACATTTTTATGTTTGGTTGAATTCATTTGCCCATTTTATGTGACACAAGTGCTTGAAGAATTAATAAAATGATGTTCCCATTTGCATGGTTGTGCCATTTTGTGATGGATTATGCTTCCTGGATGTCAAATAATAAGCTATCTTCTATTGCCGAGTTAAACGCCAGAACTTGTATAGATTCAATGGTTGACAGAATTCTTTTTACATAAAATATCGACTACAGCTGAATGAAATTGCATTTCATGTCCATTTTTTTCGAATGAAATTGCTATTATGCAAATATGAAGTGTACGTAACTGAGTACTTGTTCATTCATCCGCTTACAAGAATTTAAACTTGATTCGAACTTAACTCAATTTCACTTAAACAAAATATAATTAAAATCGTATTACAAGTGTACACGTAAGTATTACACATATCATATGTTTACTATGTACACATATATATAATATCCTCATAAAAAATAATTTACGTATAACACAAAATTAAAAAGACATTTCCCGTAATCCAATTTGAACAAATACATAAAGAAACTTCCATCGTATACATTATCGGATATACATAAATTTATATACAAAAAGAGACATTTGCAAGTAGTATAAACTTCCAAATATTAATAAGATCATAACATTGTGCTACAATGTTCGAAGATTAGAGCAACTGCTATTTTTTCACATCACTTTGCTTGCGTGTCATCAACGCAGCAAAATAGCAAGCAAGCAGCCCAATTTGCATCTTCTCTTCAGATTTCTTTTGGGCCGTGGAGCTGCATTCTGCTTGATCTTCCTGCGGCAGATTCACATCATCCAAAATGACAACCTGGGGTATATGCTTTCGAAGATATTCCTGCAGACGACGTTCGCCATCTTCCTTAGTTGACACTTTGTAGTACAGTGCTCCGGAATACCGATGTACCTGTTTGTGACAATCTTCCCAACAATCATACACACCCCGTTCACGCCCTTCTAAGACCAAATAGTACGGCATCTGAAAGACAAGGAACATATTAATGAGTAATAATAATCGAAAATTCTATAAAGATATATGACTGCAATGTTACACATTAATAAACAACCAAATAGACGTATAAACGATCAAATGGACGTACAATATCAAGTATAGGTTGTCAGTAAGATTGAAATGAAATATAATAGAAATTCAATCACTTGTCAATAAGCTGGGCTAATATGTCCTGCAATCAGTAAAGTTAAGTCAACGTTATACGGTATCAAGTAATATTCACTTGTTAACCATATATAAAGATGTGTACTTACGCAAATGTTCTTCCCATAGTGAATCTGCAATGTCATGTCTTATTCTATCTCCAAGTCTACTATCACCTATAAAAGTATCCGACAACCTATGCTCCACAGCTTCTTCTTGTAGTCCGTCAGTTGAATCAGAACTGTCATCAGTCGTGCTATCATCATCTCCCTGGTCATCCTCATTTTGCAAGATAAAGTTATATAATACTGCACAGACAACAACTACTTTCACTTGTGTGTTGAAGTTAAACTGTTTCATCTCTTTCAAAATTCTAAACTTTCTTTTTAATACACCAAATGTACGCTCAACTATATTCCTGCACTGTGCATGCTTGTGGTTATACAACTCCTCCTTATTTGAGTATTGTCGTTGTATAGCGTGGCGGTAATTACTTAAGTGATATCGAAATCCTCTATACGGAGCAATAAACTTATCAGTATTAGCGTATCCAGAATCAACCAGATAGTATTTCCCTATAAAAGAAAGCACTAAAAATTAATACAAATTTCAATAATGCTTGTACTGTGTCTGTCAAATTAAAGTACTTACCATATGGAACTCTAAATTTACTTCTCTCTAGACTCCAACGTAATACAGACATATCTGAAGCAGAACCACCCCAACCAGCTGTTACATATTGAATCATCTTATCAAATCCAACGGCCATCATGACATTCTGTGACATATAACCCTTTCTATTAATGAACCTGTCGTGTAGTTCAAGGTTCACAAGGGCGGGTATATGTGTTCCATCAATTGCGCCGATTGCATTCTGTAACTAAGTAAAAAGGTTACATGAGAATGATTATGTAGCTTTTGCTGTTACAAACCAAACAAAGTGGAAATTATACCTTGAAATTGGCTATTGAAGAAGTTGTATTTTCATCTGGTAGTTTCAAGAATTCGTCGACAACTGAAAACATGGCATTCAGAAGGGTATTGAAATATCGACTGACTGTCTCCAACGAGTGTTGTAAGAACTCAGCAGTGTCACGAGCACTTGCACTATGTGTTACAACACGAAGAAAGATAGCCAATTGCTCAGTAGCTGTGATATTCCGGGTGTCTCTTATAAGTTCTCGAGACACTATCAAGTCTCGGAGTCGTATGAATGTCTCTACAGACATGCGAAAGGTTGAACGAAAACGTCCTGGGTGGCCGACCAATAAATCATTAACGTATTCATGCCCTGAATAACTACGATTATACATAGAGCGGTATAATCCTTGTTTATCCTTGAACACCTCCTCTAAC
Source organism: Apostasia shenzhenica (assembly GCA_002786265.1). Classification (NCBI taxonomy): domain Eukaryota; kingdom Viridiplantae; phylum Streptophyta; class Magnoliopsida; order Asparagales; family Orchidaceae; genus Apostasia; species Apostasia shenzhenica. Next base: position 56 of record KZ452268.1, on the reverse strand, counting down.
AAGGCATCTTCAATTAAAGTATCACATTCATCATCGAAATCATCTGTACTACTTGA
>KZ452228.1:0-20531 GCA_002786265.1 Apostasia shenzhenica | reverse complement strand
GAATCGATGTCGAAGATTTTAGGGTCTTCAAACGCAGGAAATAGGATGTTCAGTGCGTCGCCTTTTTCTTCCTTGGCAAGCTCGTCTGCTAGTGAGTTCATCTCAGGGGATGTGAAACAGGGAGTTGCGAAATATTGTAGGAGATTTTTGGAGAGCTGGAAGTACTTTTTGAGTACTTCGTCTTTCATTTGGTAGGATCCTATCAGCTGGTTCACCATCAGCTTTGAGTCGCTGTAGACATGGAGATGTCGCGCTCCGAGTCTCTTGGCGAATTTGAGCTCAGCGATGAGGGCCTCATACTCGGCCTGATTGTTTGTGATGGGAAAATGTATCTTCCCAGATCTTTGGAGTCGAATTCCCCAGAGACTGGTGAGGACAATGTCGATTCCTTGGATGCGTTCGCTGGAGGCTCCATCGATATGAAGGATCCAAGACTGTTGTTTTCAGAAAATTCAGGCTATTCGATTGTTGTCAGTTCGGCGACGAAGTCGGCGAGCGCTTGGCTCTTCGTGGCCATTCTGGGGAGAAAATCGATGTCGAACTCGGAGAGCTCCACAGCCGAATTCTGCAACCTTCCGGAGATTTCGGGTGAGTAGAGTATTCTTCGGAGGGGCTGGTCCGTCATCACCTTGACGGGGTGCGCTTGAAAATAATGGCGTAACCGGCAAGCTGCAAAGATCAGCGCAAAAGAGAGTTTTTCGAGGGGAGGGTACCTCACTTCGGTGCCGTGGAGGATGCGGCTAATATAATGGACTAGGTGTTGTCGGCCAGCCTCCTTTCGAACAAGTAATACCTTTATCGAATTGTCGGTAGCGCTGAGGTAGAGGAGGAGGTCTTCATTTGGGATTGGGGCGGAGAGCAGTGGCGGCGACAGCAAGTACTCTTTTAGCGACTGGAAAGCTTTCCCGCAATCCTCATTTCACGTCTGGTGCTCACCTCGAAGGATCTTGAAGAAAGGGAGGCAGCGCTCGCCGGATTTCGATATGAATCTGCTGAGCGTCATGACCCTTCCGTTCAATTTTTGTATGTCCTCAATCGTTCGAGGTGGCATCATCTCTTGTATGCCCTGTATTTTCTCAGGGTTCGCCTCAATGCCTCTGGTCGACATCATGTGCCCCAGGAACTTGCCGTATGCGGAACCGAAAATGCTCTTGTAAGTTCGGTAAGTGTCTAACGTTTCGTGTGGGTTTTCGATGTGCTGCTTCACACACTTGCTCTTAATTAGGATGTCATCGACATAAGCTTCTATGTTTCGCCTCTTTTGCCTTTTGAACACAGTATCGATCATCTGCTGATAGGTCGCACCCGCATTTTTCAAGACGAATGGCATCACCTTATAGTAAAAAGTTCCTTGGTCGGTGATAAATGAGGTGTGCTTTTCGTCGTTCTTGGTCATTCGGATCTGATGGTAGCCCGAGAAAGCATCGACAAAACTCATCATCGAATATCCAGCCGAAGAATCGATGAGCCTGTCTATTTTCGACAAGGGGTAGAAGTAATTAGGACACGCTTTATTTAGGTCTGTAAACTCAACACACATCCATCCCTTTTCGGAATTCTTCTTAACCACCACTACATTTGCAAGCCATGATGGGTAGGTGATTTCCCTGATGAATTCGGCGGCCAGGAGCTTTTCGACTTCCTCCTGAATTGCTCTTTCTTTTTCGCCGCTGAAGTTCCTCTTCTTCTGCCTAACCGGGGTTGCTCCTGGTTCGAGGCTCAGCTGATGTTCGGCTACAGCCCTTTCTATCCCTAGCATGTCACTAGGTTCCCAAGCAAACACATTGAAGTACTCAGAAAGAAGGGCCGCCAGAGCGGGCTTTTCATTGTCAGGAAAATCTTTGAAAATTAGTACAGTTTTTCCGTCGGCGACGGTTACATGATCATTTTGTTCAATCGACGGTAAGATGTGATCTCTGGGATCCAAGTGGTCCGTGTGGAGGCGCGCATTTATTTCAAAGCACTTCCTGGCACCGGCCTTGTCTCCCCTAATTGTGGCGATACCAAACCGCATAGGGAACTTCACGCATAGGTGGTAGGTAAACGCGATCATCTGGAATGCTGCCATTGCAGGTCGTCCCATGATCGCGTTGTAGCCGGAGGGGGCATCCATGATGATGAAGTCAATTTCTTTCGCTTGTCTCCTGGGTCCTTCTTCGAGAGTGACATGCAGGGTGGCGTAGCCGGCGGGTTGGTAGATGTCGTCGGAGAAGCTGGAGATGGTCATGGAAGGTGGAAGAGGCTTGCATTGACCAACGCCCATTTCATTGAAGGCGTGAAGGTACAGTATGTCAACCGAGCTGTCAGTGTCAACCAGGTCCGGTGGACATCGCAGGTTCCATTTTCAGCGATGATGACGATGGGGTCGTTGCGGTTGACCCCCTCTCCGGAAAGGTCTCCTGCGGTGAAGACAATGTCAGGCAGAAATGGGGAAAGTTCAACAGTGCATACCTCTCGGCACCTTCGAGCTCGGAGATTGCAGTCGTAGCCAAAGATAGACAGTACGATCTTCTTGCCGCTGGCTTTCGGCGTTGTTGGCGTCGAAGGGGTAACCGCCGAAGGCTCCTCATGAGGGAAAAGTGCCCGTGCGGCTTTTGACGGGAGCCCCTTTATCTTCTTATAGCCGATGAGATAGCCGTTTTCGATATACTCATTGATGAGCTCCCGAAAAGAGCAGCACTCGAAGAGGAGGTGACCGTAGCGCTGGTGAAACTTGCAAAACTTAGTGGGGTCCTCGCCAGGTTGAGGCAGCTGGCGCTCGCCATGTCGTTGCTCTGTCGACCACCGTCATGATATTTGAGTTAACTATGATTTAATTTTAGTAATATTGATAGAATGTTACTATTAAACATTGAAAATTATGCATAAATAAATCTTAAATGGAGGTTGATACAAAATATAATCCTGTAAAGTGATATATATATATATATGTAATTGCCCAAAAAAAATTTTGGACTATTTTATTCGTGGAATTGTGTGGATGGACCTTCTTATTTTTATTGCATAACATTGTTAGTACAAAGCTAAAAATAGACTAAATTTAATTCCTTTTAGTTTAAGCCTATATGCAATAAGGCCTCCTCATTTTTTTAAATTAATTAAGTTGATCGTCTAGCTTGAGATAACATGCAAATTAGTTCATTGGTATTAAAATCTTAAGAGAAGGTTTATGGAAACAAAAATATGATAAAAAATGAGTATATCAATAAGAAAGTTGGAGTAGCCTCAATCGATGATAAGCGAAAAAGTAGGCTTAGATGCTTTAAACATATAAATTGTAGACCGATAAATACTCAAGTAAGCAAAATTGAATTATTAAATAATACCAGTGTAAAAAGAGAAAGAGAAAGGCAAGCAAAAGCATAATAAGAAACTATAAGGAATGATCTTCCAAATTAGAATATAAAGACTCATGCATACAATCACCAAACTTCAACATTAAATGAAGATATCCATACAATTTAAACTCACAACTTCGATGAAGATAGCCTTTAAAAGTTCTAGTGAAATATTCATTCGTTGAATAATGATTCAAAATAATGAGTTCATATGGCCATGTCTTTAGGAGCAAGTTTATTGACTCTTTTTTAATGGACAAAAGAGGCGGTTCATTGGTGATTAGAAGGAGAACGGAAGCAGCTGACTCCAGCTAGTGAGATAAAGACTTGATTGTCGTCGTCGTCGTTGTTGTATATTAAGCAAATGCGAATTGAAGGCAAACGAAAAGAAAAGCTACTTTGAAATGTTCGCTTTATATCTAATTTGGCACATAGCTTGCTAAATGTCGAACAATTGTAACACGAGCATCTCAATATCAAAGGCCTGAGGCTCTTAAGCACAAAAGGTGAGGGATGTGGATTGTCTTGAATTTGTTCTATTGATTCATGGGAATTAAGCATGCATCTATGGAAGAAAAACACGAAAGTCCTTTCCAAGTGGACAATGGAGAGCCTCTAAATGCCTTGAGTTAATTACATGCTGACTTATGTGCATGGGCCTATGAGAATTACAGCACTTGGTGCAAATACTTTTTGCTCTTTGCTGATGATTGCAATGGAATGAGTTGTGTTTGTTTCTAAAAGAACAAGTAAAAGATTTTTGAGAGCTTCAAAGAAATTCAAAGCTCTTAAGGAAAAGCAAAGCAGGACTTCTATAAAGAAACTATACACCAACGAGTTGGCATCTTATACACTAAAGCGAAATGATATAGTCGAATGAAGGAATCACACACTAGTTGCAGGAAAGCCTAGAAATAGATAGAACCAATCGCCATATGAAGCATGGAGAGGTAGAAGAGATTTGAGAATTTTTGTTTGTGTTGCCATGCATGCTGTGGTAAGCTGTCATGCATGTTCATCAATAAATTGAAAATATTAAAATAATATGTTTTTGTCGAATATTGCAGTCAATCAAAAGCATATCGGATGTGATTCACTTAGTCGCAAGGTAATTATATGGAGGGATATATGTAGTTTGCTATGAAAATGCATGCTGGCAACACGAGTTCACATCTCAGCTGAAAATTATAATCCAATAACTGAAGGTGTTGATCCAATTAATTCTCATAAATTCCAAAATCTTATCAAAGTCACCTGCTTTCTCTACCATCAACTTCAAGATATATCAATTCATGCTCTTTAAATAAATTCTATGATGAAATACCTTCTAAAATATTGCTTAAATATTTGAGAGAGAACTATGAATCTGTTGGAAGGTGGTAAGCACAATACTATCTAATATAATGCGGTAGAAGAGAAAACTTGAAAGAAAGGAAGAAATTTTAACTTGTCATCTTCTTCATACTTAAAATACTGATTTCAATGTCTATTTATACTAAACAAAGTGACTCTTAAACTTCCAAATGTTCATTAGGTTAACAAGACTCATTTAAAGCTAATAAACACATAATTTCGATTTTATAGGGTAGCTGAACAGTCTTCACTAAAGTAGCCATAACTCCCTCTACTAATTTCTGATTGTGGAGCCGTTTTCTGCATTGAACTTCTGACTTCAATACCTTTCCATCAATATATAATATAAAGGAGTTTAATCAGTCATTTAATGTCAGAATTAAGCCAAAATATGACCTTTGATTTCTGAAACTGCATCATGCATTAATCAAGTTTAATTTCTAACAGAATCATGTCAACAAAAGACTGGCAGAATGCGATGAAACAAAAGCTTATGACACTCCAGTAGAATGAAGCATGCGATATGTCTCTCGTGGAAGTTCAAAAAAAACTATCATGCTGATGGAACTACAGAAAAGGGCCGACTCAAGGTAATCCATGTAGTAACATCATTTGGAATTCATTCCGTTTGAACTGGTGTTTTCTCCATCACTATTATTTTGAAGAGCCATGGACAATAATTATCCTTGGACAATTTATTTGTGAAAATGTATGTCTATTGAAATACGGATATTTATTTTACAAATCTACTAATTATTGTTGATTTAAATAAATAATTTCACATTATTTTATTACTTTATTTGAAATATTTAAAAAATATTTTTACTTATTAAATTAAAAAAGATAATAAAATATATTTTATGATATTAAAAAATCAAAACTCATATTTAAGTGCAGTATATTTTTATTGTTGATGTTGTACTTGTAGCATAAAATATACTGAAAACTTAATTAAAAATCAGCATAAATTTAATAATCGTATTAATATTTAATAATTATTATTAAAATTATGTGAAGAAGCAAATAGAAATGAATTTATAATTGTATGCCTTTTTGTTGATAGTCACATAAAATAAAATTAATTTTTAATATTTAAGATCATATGATATAAAATACGTGATATGAACAATCAATCTTACTACCCTGACCATGTTCAGTATTTTAACTGGTTCAACGTAATTTAATTATAAACTATTTATGATAATCAATAAGTCGGGTTAGTTTTATGCAGTCGTATGTTTTTTTTATTGTAGCGGTCAAAGATTTTTGGGAAATGCTATGTACGCGATTGGTTATTTCTCCCAACTAAAAATATTATTTTATTATAAAAAAAATAATATTTTATATCTATCTATACAAATTTTAACATTAAATAATAACTTTATTTCATATTCAATATAATTTTTACTATAATTAATTCATTTTATTTTATATCATACATATTTTCAAAAATCTTCATAATTTTTTTCAAATTCTTCAACCCATACAGCATTACAATTAGGGTTGTGGGAATCGTATAAATACGTTGGATTCTGCGAGCTTTGCTAGGGCTAACATGCTCTTCTGAAAATCGTTGGACAATGTTTTGTTCTCGAGTTGATTTGACTTCAACTCAAGATTAAATTGAAAGTTTTCTATTCGATCTCAATTCGATCGAAAGAATAAACAAGAATTCAATACGATCTCGATCTGAGTTAAGTTTGACTTATTTATTGTTATTTCAGGTATGATCTTAGCTAAAGTCAATTCAATTTATAATTATTTTTCGATCTTCTGGCCAAATATTATATATGTATAAATACATATATTCATTCAAAAATTATATTATAATAAATATGATTTAAATAAAAGCTAGAGAGAAAATTTTAATAAAGCTTTCTTTTTTTTCTTTAAATTAGGGACAACTTAAATTTTCTTTTTTCTTTTTATAAAATTCCTCATACTGAGAGAAACATAAATACTACTCTATAGCAACATTAAAGAGATTTTTTTTTGAAAAATTGTCACTCATACTCTTCTCTAATTTTTTTTTATTCTATTTCTCTAATTTTTATATATACTTTTTATACTTTTTATTTTTTATTAATACAAAGTCTAGCTAAAAAGTAACACTAGTGTGCATTATATTGTTAGATCTATAATGCACAATTATGGTAAGGAGTATTAAAGATATGATTTCATCAAAATTAATATATAGTGAAGTTGTTGAATGGATAGCTAGTTTCCATCGATAGATTGTGTCTTTCCGTTTTAGTTTGTCGAGAGATGTGCAAAAAATTGAGATTTAAAAATTAATTTTATTTCATAATCAACAAAAATGCGAATATTAGAGTTAACTTTATTTCACATTTTACAAACTTCTCAATATTAAACTAAATTTCTTTCCTATTAAATTTATAAAATAAAAATATTTAATTTTTTTCTTATTTAAAATTCAACCCTCGAATCAAACGAGCCTAAAGAGTCAAATTCTTGGATAACAAGCGTATTAATTAAAAACTATGTTTACTAAATGCTTAATTAGAGGGAGGGTGAGGGGAAAAAGGAAGGCAATTTGATCATTTTTAAAAATAATAAATACAAAAATAAAAAATTTATTTGATAATTTTTATAAAATCAGAAGATCAGACATTTATTTTTATAATTATAAATCTGTGTTATTAAATTTTAAATTAAAAACCTAAGTATAATTTATCCTATAATTAATGACAAAATTAAATTCAAGAATTATAAAGTTGTCAAATTATTGGATATCTTTACAGCTAAAATAGTCTAAAACTAAATTTTCAAAATTCTTTTTTTTTTCTCGTTGCATTCAAAATAATTTGGTTTTATTAGAGAACATATGGCATATTTGTTTGTAAAATTAAATTTTTAATAAAACTAAAATTAAAATTAAATGAAAATTTTTCAATCAAAAAATATGAATAATGTGAAATAATATAAGTTATTAAAATGTGCTAAAGATATGATATAAGTTAATTTTTAATTTAATACATATGTATTATATAAAATTAAATTATATTTTGAATTTTATATGTAATATAAAATATAATTAATTTTTAATATTAAATTTTATAAGTGATGCAATGTATCTGATTAAATTAATTAAATTAATTTTAAGCATATTAAACAAATAAATACTCAATATTTGTTGTATAAATATTAGGTAAATTACAGGTGAGTGTTGAGATTGAAGAGAGAATATAAATTCGTTTTAATTTTTTAAAATTAAAAAAAAAATCCTTGGAGTGATTAAATTGCCCTTGCAAACCCTTGGCTGTATTCTTTTCAAATTTTTTTAAAATTTTAAGATTAAAAAAGTAAATTTAATATCTCAAAATAAAATAAAATGAGATCTCTATCTTCGCCCATTTTTATCTTGAAAACTTCAAAATTAAAAAGCTAAAAATTTAAAAATAAAAGAATTTATAATTTAAAGATATCTTAAATTCTAAAATTAGAAAAATCTCATATACGTTGGCCCTATTTGGCGCCAAGACTAAAATCAAGACCAAAATGATACTAATTTAAATTAATAATAAATTTTTTTAATCATTCTACATAAATTTTAATATAAAAATTATTATTTTATTTCATATACTTAATAATTTTCAATAAAAATATTAATTTTATTTGACATCCTACACCAAAATATTAGGATCGAGTATTTTGGTTTAGAATGTGAAATAAAGTTGATATTATTATTGAAAATTATTGAGTAAAAAATAAATAATATTTTTTATATTATAATTTATGTAAAATAATTAAAAAAATATTTATTATCATTATTTTTTAAACTAATATCATTTTTATCCTAATTTTGGCCCTCATGCCAAACAAGGGCTTAGATCCATATTTTTAAACTTTTAATATTTTGATTCATGATTTTTAAAATTTTAATGTCTGAATTCTGAATTTATTATTATTAAAATTTTAAATTTTTAATTATACCTTTTCCCCACTCTTTCTTTCTCTATGTGTGTGTATGCGTGTGCTAGTGGCATAAAGAAGAGAAAATATAATTGTAATTTAAAAAATAATTAATAACAAAAAACTCATAAAAAACTCAGATGATTTTAAAATTATAAAATTATTTCATATTATTACAATCTCAAGAACCTAAATAATATGTTTTTATTTGATCGGTGATATTCTTTATTAAAGGCTGGCCATTCTGCGACTTAATCTCTTTATATTTGAGATCAAATCGAACTTAATTTTTGAATGTAACAAAAGAAGAGAACATATAAATATTATTGTTCAACTATTTTGGCTTCAAAGATGACAAATATTCTATTTTAACGCCTAGCATCGATCGTATCAACAAATCAATACTATTGTCACCTAAGTTTTGTCCTCAATGACTTGTTAGATGTTAGACGGCCACCATCTAAGCATATTTCCACGAAAAAAGCAAGGCAGCAAGAAAGTGGTCATTGCCGACATATTCACTTAAGGATAAGGGAATGACCTCAGAAAGCACGTCAAAAAATGGCTTAGCTTGACACTATTATGAGCCTCTTCCGTCACACTTAACTCGTTGAATTCAACACTTGACTCGTTTCCTGTCCGCACCCGCGACTTTTGAGATATAAGGAGTTGGTGCTCGTGAGCTCGGTATTAAAATTTTTGTTCTAATTGATAATGTAATTAAAATTATTATTTGTACACCTGTAAACAATAATCACTAGTAAAATAATAAAAAATTTAAATAATATTGCTTCCAATGATGCATTGATTTGGTCAATTCACCCTGCGCGTTGACTGTCTCTCAATTTTGTGCAAAAATTAAAGTTCGTATGCATTTTATTTGATTCAAAATTTACTTATTTTTTTCAATATAATATTAGCTTACTAAAAAAAATTTAATATAACATTAGCTTACTAAATATTAATAAAGTTTGGTTTTATGTTACTAAATGATGTTTGGTTTAATATTCTCTTTATTTTTAAAATTTATTTTTTAAAAAATTATGATATTAATACTAAAAGATGATCATATCTTTAAATGGCCAATAATTAGAATTTTAAGGGGCTTGCCTCTGGCTTGCCTTTAGGCTCTGTTTGGTAATAAGAAAAAAAAATTTAATTAAAATCTACAATTAACTTAATTATTATCAGAATTGATATTTATATCTACAATTAATTTTGAAGTTCTTTTTTATTTGAGGTGGTGATAGAACTAAAAATTTCAGATGAATTTTTATTATTTGTCAAAATTTGAGGTGGCCAGAGAATGTTAATATTCAATTTTAAAGATAAACTAACGATAAAGAAAACTCATGTTATATTAGTTTTGTATCATCATAAATGATAGTTGCATAATATTATTTTATAAGACTAAAATCGTAAAAAAAATAACATTGAATTAAAAAATGTAAAATAATAATAATAATAATAATAATAATCAAATTTTAATTTTGTATAAATTAATTTAATAAAATCAAATTTCAAAAAGCTCATGGCATCACCCTTAAATAAATAAAAAAATTATTTTATAAATTTAATATTAAAAAAAAATTAATATTAAAAGGTGTATAAGATGCAAAATAAAGTTAATTTAAAATTAAAATTTATATTAAATGTGAAAAAAATAATTTTTAATATCAAAATTTGTATTTAATATGTAATAAAATTATTAAAATTTATATTAAATTTGAAATATTATTAACATATTGTTTGTGCTAGCTTGCCAAATGAGACCTTCAGCTCAAATACAGTTTAATGGTATATATAAATAATCTTGTAAAATATTATAGAATTATAAAGATAATATTTAGATGATGTTAGTATATTTAAATAATATTATAATATAATATCAATTAGATAATATCAAACTAAAAAATAATTTTTGAAAATTAAGTTATTATGTATGCAAGATTGCATAAATTAAGCTTCAAGTTTAAAATTATACTGCCGGCCGTGGAAAGAAAAATTAAAAGAATGAAGATGAAACCATGAAATGAAACCAATGACAACGATGATAACATTAGCAAAATATATATTAACCTTTTCTTAATGTCATGTTTGCGAAAAATTATTGGGTGCGCCGCGCGCACCGTTCGGACGCCCAATCAGAGGGCGCCACGTGTGCCCGGACCCAGCTGTATGGCACACGTGACGCCCTCTGATTGGGTTCCGGACGGTGCGCCGTCCGAACCCAATAACTTCTCCATGTTTGCTGTTGTTACAGGCTTTCTGACGAATGGCTGAGTTTTACCAAATCTAAATGGAATAATTTTATTTAGGGATACTTCCATTCAGGCTTCTGAGATTTACTCGACTTGCCACGCAGGTCTACAATTTTGAAAGCATGTCAGACAGGTCTCAAAACTTACTGTATAGATTATTGTGATCCTTAATATTTATAAAACGCTTTCAATAAGGTCCAATTAAGTAGCTTCCGTTAAACATTCCGTTAAATCAAAATTTTAATTAAAAAAATCAAAAAAAAGATTAATGTGAAATTACAATTGTACCCCTCAAGCGCTAGCACAAGCGTCGGCGTCCGCGCGCAAGTCTCCTCGCCGCGCAGCCCCGCAAGCCGCCGCCCTGTGCGCGGGCGTCCACCCGCACCGGTGTCCGCACGCGGGTCGCCGCAGCGTCGCGGGCAACCTGCTCGCGCGTGAGCGTCGGCGTCCGCGCGCGCGCCGGTGTCTGTGTGCTGGTCGCCGCATCGCTCAGCTCTGCGCGCCGGCGACCCGTGCGTAGCGACCCGCGCGTCGGCAACCCACGCATCGACAACCAACGCGGGGCCACGCGCTGCAGCGACCCGCGCACGAACGTCGGCTCACGCGGCCGCCTGCACTCGCTCGCCAACGGCTGGGGGCTGCCGGCCGCCTGCGCGCGCGCAGCGACCCGCGCGTCGGCAACCCACGCATCGACAACCAACGCAGGGCCACGCGCTGCAGCGACCCGCGCACGAACGCCGGCTCACGCGGCCGCCTGCACTCGCTCGCCAACGGCTGGGGGCTGCCGGCCGCCTGCGCGCGGACGCCGGCGCGGCAGGTAGCCAGAAAATAGGGAAGGGTCAAAAAGGATATTTTTGTAATTTTAACGGCGTTTAACGTATTCCATCACAGAAGGATCACAATGACCTATACAGTAAATTTTGGGGACCTGTTTGGCATATTTTCAATATATGAACCTGCGTAGCAAGCCGAGTAAACCTCAAGGGCCTAAGTGGAATTACCCCTTTTATTTATTATTATTATTTTTGCAATAATATAACATAAGTTTTCTTTTATCGTTAGTTTACCTTCAAAATTGAATATTAACATTCTCCACCTCAAATTTTGACAAATAATAAAATTCATCTGGAATTTTTCATTCTATCATGACCACCTCAACTGAAAAGGAACTTGAAAGTTAAATATTGTAGATATATATAAATATCAATTCTAATAATTAAGTTTCAAACTTAAATTAATACTTAGGGCAAGCCCCATAAAATGTCTAATTACCATTTAAAGATATCATAGATCTTTTTAATATTAATATCATAATTTTTTAGAAGATAATTTTTAAAAATAATATAATATAATGTAGTATTAATATAATATTAACCCAAATGTCATTCAGTAACACAAAATCAAACTTTATTAATGCCGAGAGTAAAAAAGGAGATCTATGTAGCATTGAACAAGCGACTGACATAGAAACTTCCAACATAAAATATTAAGCGGAATGCTAATCAAGCAGACGATTACATGATGATGACCGTCAATGTTATTTATCAAAAGACGACATATAGATGTCATGACATGTAGATTACTTGACACAACATTGAGATAATAACAAACCAAATACCCTTTTATGGAAATGTAGGATCGTCAAGAAGGATAACCCTGATGCGTGCGTAATCGTTTTCATCCAGCAAAACTTCTGGCACGAGGAGCAACATGGAAAGAAACACTACTTCGTCTGGCGACCGCATCAAGGCTGTAACTGCGAGGTAATGGAAGATTGTCGAACCGATCCTCGTCATGGTAGCTCGATGGACAAATTGCAAGGAGGGATGGCCCCTCACGCGGCCATCTGTGTTATCTAAGCTTAAGATTCTCAGCGCCATTCTGCTGTACATGGCCGCAGAAAGTCGTGCCCCATCCTGCGGAATCAAAGAAGGCCCAATTCGAAGGGTGCAAAGGGTTCGAGCCACTTGAACTCGTTGACGCGATGGTGGCGAGGAGGAGGAGGAGGAGGAGGAGGAGGGAGACGGCGGGTGATCGCCATAAATAATTAGCTAATGCTCGTCTCAATGAGGACCGCGCGCCCTTTAATATATATATACATGCGGCCTTGGGACTCAGCTTAATATTTTAAATTCAATTTAAGTTTAAATTTTTAATTTACTAGTCAACTTTAGATAATATCTACTTAAAAATTATCAATTAAAAAATAATATTTAGTTAGACTTCTGATCATTGAAATTGAATGCATAAAATTGTGTATAAATTTACCATAAAAACTATTAAACATTATAATTTCTCAATCTGATTAAAAATTTAAATTGGATATATATAACATATTTTATATTCAAAGTTAATGTTTAAAAAGTAATGAGTAAATTAAGATAAAAATTTTAAAAGTAATTAAAATATATAACCTAATTATATGCATATTTTTTTATAAAAATATTTATTATACGTAGTAGATATATTAAAAATAATATTATAAATTGACGTTTATTTTTGTATGTGTATTTATAAAATCATTTCTTGTATTTAAATTATTGTAGCATATTTATAAACATATATTTTTCTAATTATACTTTAAATTAATAATTTTAAATATGTACATTTATACGTATATTGGATTAATTTTGAGTTTACTTAGTAAGCTAATATTGTTACATTAAAAAAATAAGTAAATTTTGAAGTACATATTAATTTTAATTTTTGGAATAATTACACTCAGGTTCTGAGTTTAAAGCTTATTATCACACAGGTCCACATTTCTAACATCAAGATCCCTAATTTTTAAAAAATTATCATACGGATCTTTTTTTTATTTTTTTATTACTAAAAAAATTTAAATTACCACTATACCTTTACCTCTCTCTCTCAACACGATCCGGGGAGAAGAGAGAGGGTGTCTCCTCCCGATACAGTGGCCGCAGCACCACAAGCAGCCACCGGCGGCTTCGCACGGCCGTGCGCAGTCACCGCTCGGCCGCGCAACGTCGCGCAACCGCCGGATGGGGGGAGTCTCACTCTCCTTCTGATCCGACGGCCACACAGGGTGGTGCAACCGCCAGATCGAGAGGAGACCCCTCTCTCTCCTCCAGATCCGGCAACCGCATGACCCAACCAAGCGAAGCCGCCAGAGGCCATGGGTGGTGGCGCGACTGTCGGATCAGGAGACGATCCCCTCTCTCTTCTTCCGATCCGGCGGCTGCGGGATCAAGTGGAGAGAGAGCAGTAAGGGTATAATGATAATTTTAAAAATTTTTAAATAATAAAAAAATAAAAAAGGACCTGTATGATATTTTTTAAAATTTAGAGACTCGATGTTATAATTTTAAAAATATAAATTTGTGTGATAATAAGTTTTAAACTCAGGGACCTAAATGTAATTATCCCTTAAATTTTTTATAAATTGGGAGGGACGGTCAACGCGCAGGGTGAAATTGACCAAATCAATGCATCATTGGAAGCAATATTATTTAAATTTTTTATTATTTTATTAGTGATTATTGTTTACAGCCTTTACAGGTGTACAAATAATAATTTTTAATTACATTATCAATTAGAACAAAAATTTTAATATCGGTGCACGAGCACCAGCTCCTTATATTTCGAATGTCGCGGGTGTGGATAGGGAACGAGTCAAGCGCTGAATTGAACGAGTTAAGGGTGACGAAGAGGCTTATAATAGTGTCAAGCTCGGCCATATTTGGGCATGCTTTCTGAGGTCATTCCATTATTCTTGAGTGAATACATCCACAATGACCACATTCTAATTGCCTTATTTTTTTGCGTTGGAATATACTTAGATGGTGGCTAACGTCTTAACAAGCCATCGAGGACAAAACTTGAGGTGACGATAATATTAATTTGTTGATACGATCGATGCTAGTCATTAAAATAAAATATTTGTCATCTTTACAGCCAAAATGGTTGAACAATGATATTTATTTGTTCTCTTCTTTTGTCATATTCGAAAATTAAGTTTGACTTGATCCTAAACATCAAAAGATTGAATCGCGGAATAGCTGGTCTTTAATAGAAAATACTATCGATCAAATAAAAACATATTATTTAGATTGTTGAGATTGTAATAATATCAAATAATTTTATAATTTACTGTATATCAAATAATTTTATGAGTGACCTACTAGTCTTTTTATTTATTTTTTACCGTATAGCTTAGCTATTCAAAAGATATTGTAGTTTAGTTGGTAGTTAATATAGATGCTTCAATTCAAATTTATAGAAAATATTAACTGTTGTGACGAGAAAACAACCAGAAGGATTTTTGTACGTGGAAAACCAACTGAGCGGAAAAAACCACGGCTCCTTTCGAGGAGTCTTGAAAGATTTCCACTAGAAACAATTTATCTCTCATTACAGTAGAAAAGTTGGGGGGTTTTAAGAAGAAAGGAAATCAACCCAAAAAGATCTCATTTTTTCGTTACAGTGAGATTCTTATACCCTGATCTACCTTGTGAACTCATTTCAATAGAATGGGTCTCAGTTCCAGTGTCAGACTATCAAAGCCTACAAGGGGGACCATCCCTAGCCTCGGTTGTACGATGTACGAATGGTACGGTCTGAGGGCAGGGAGGCCCATACCTCCTGAAAGCAATATAGTACCTGATAATGCGCCTGGATATCGGTCAGAACTGGCCTCTACTATTCATCTCGGCCTCTTCGACATATGCCGTTCGGGGTGGTGCTCCTTCTGTTCGACGTCGGGCGCTTGTGACGCTGATGCCAGGTAAGCTTTTACGTGTAAGCTGCAGATGAGTCGGCGCGAATCCAGATGCAACATGCCCCTCCGATAGTTGTGAAGCGTATTGATGCGCATGCCCAGGTGCCACGTGGGCCAGTGGAATCTGTATAAATACCTGTGGAACTTTGGTAGGTACTCCTGTTGGTCCCAGAAAGAGAGTTAGTGCGGCGATGGATATGTTCTCAGGTGTTCTGGGTTCGTGCGAGACGAACCTCCTGAAGCTGGGGGTCCCGCTAAACCGGGTCAAGCGAGAGCAAGATGGCCACCCGTTCGTGAGGCCACGAATCCTTCTCTCCAACGCGGGGGGAGGTGCACGCGCGACGTCCAGATCCCTTCAAGGCGATGCTCATGTGGCCCCCCTAGCGGATAGTACCGTCATCGTGGCTGACGATGAAGTGCGGCCTGCGAGAGAAGGCGCAGAGAGCCAGCCTTCCGTTCCTCTATCTGCTAAGGCCCCAGATGCACTGTCGCGAGATCGAAGTACTCTGACCTCTGTCTCGTCCCCTTCAGGACCCTCAGTTGTTCCAGAGATCTCGTCAGGGGGCGGCCAGAAGGGACCCAACTCTGGCAGTTCGAATGCGCATTTCTTTGCACGCAGCATCTGTTCGCACCTTGACCAGGTCGAAAAGCGGCTACCTAGCAGGGATGAAGCAGTGGCGCTCGCACAGAAGATGGAGGAGGCGCTTTCCCTTCTTCACAGACTGGAGTCGTCTGAGGCGGAGAAGACAATCATGGAGCTGGAGTCGAAGTGCGCTCGCTTCGAGGGCGACATGGAGTCGGCGGTGGCCGAAGTCGAGGAGCTAAAGAAGGAGAGGCTGTTCTGGCGGCCCAAGTCGAAGAACTGGAGGAAGAGAACCGTCATCGAAAAGAGTTTGCAAGAGCAGTTCGGGGTCTCCTCGCAGAGTCAGAGTTTGGGCTCTCCTTAGGGAGTCTTTTTTTTTACGAATTGTAAAAGAGAGGTCTTAATGAAATGTTTGTTCGTGGAACGTGCCTCTTTTATTATTATTAATCATTCTGATGTGACAATTGGGAGAAACGAGGCGAGGCGCGCGTGCCAGGCAGGCCTGAATCCTTAGTATTAGACAGTTTAGAGGTCGTACTCGAGGAGTGGAACCGTCGGGATCCAGG
The DNA here is from genome assembly GCA_002786265.1 of Apostasia shenzhenica. Taxonomy (NCBI): domain Eukaryota; kingdom Viridiplantae; phylum Streptophyta; class Magnoliopsida; order Asparagales; family Orchidaceae; genus Apostasia; species Apostasia shenzhenica. The sequence continues at coordinate 3,756 of KZ452228.1, read as the reverse complement.
AATATAAAAAAGTTCGTAGCCCAACTATGGGTCCCTACTACTGTCATTTTCCTGGGTTCACGATGGTTAAAAAATCGCGGAGCAGAGCGAAGGAAGTGTAAAGTGATTATCACGCACTTTGAGGTGAGCTAAGTGTCCTTCCTCCGCATACCTTTGAGACGGAGGTGCAACATGTGTGGAGGAGGAACCCGAAGGTTGGTTTGGAGTATCCGTCGGTGGAAGCGAGGTTTACGACCTTGCTAAAAAGAAAGATTGCGGTGTGCCTCCACCACCTGCGCGGCGGGCTGTTCCTTCCCTTTCAGCCGGAGTTTGTGAACGTCTTCAACCACTTCGGCATTGTCCCCATGCAGCTCCTGCCGAACGCGATCACCATGATCTACTGCCTCATCAAGGAGTTGCGACGCCGACAAATCCCTTGGGATATCGACATCTTCAAGGCGATCTTTCGGTGGGAGGAGAACCCTCGACTGCACGGGTGTTTCGTCTTGAAGGACAGGTTCTGCCAGGTGTTCAAGGTTAGGGACACCAGTTTTACATAATGGTACAAGAGATTTTTCTTCGTCGACCCCTACGGAGTGAGTTATGTCATTCCACGAAGGGTAGGTGATGCGAGGTTTTTGAGGGAACGAGTTGGTTTTGAGGATTCACGTTTTTGAGAAGTGGACGAAATCCGAAAATGCGTGCACGATGCAGAGGACTACCTGCGCGAGCATGAAGATGATGTGCGGGTTTATACAGGTAAGGTTTCGGCGGTTGGCCTTTTTCCTCCTTTTCGGTTCTGACTTCGTGCCTGTGTTGTTTGCAGGTCAGCCAGAGCTCGAACTAGGCTGGTTTCGACTTCGACAGATTGGGAACAAGAGGGTTCCCCATGATCGACCGAGGCCTTTTCGTCTTCCAGCGAAGAAGAAACGGGCAATACTCAGAGCCTCAGCGATGGGGAATCTTCGGCAGCACCTCTTATTTTCGATGAGGGTGAGGACGACCTAGCATACATAGATGACCTGCAGGTCAGTGACAATCCCGAAGAGCAGCGCGAGAGGCATGAAGATGAGACGGGCTCTGGCGCCGAGGGGCCGGCTTCTGCTGGTCAGAGCGTCGAGGAGTCCGAGGATGGTGTTTGGGATGCCCTTCTGAGAGTCGTTCCCGAAAAGAGGTTCGATTCGATGACCAGACTCGGTGCTCGGGCCGCCGACACGCTTGATGTGGCAAGGCGTCAAGTGGGGCAACTTACCAAGGAGGCTATGGCGCAAGAGAGGAAGGAAAACGGACTTCTACTTTTGGAGTCGGAGCGTCAGCGTCGTCTTGCCGAAAAGCGTCTCCAGTCGGCCATGCGAAGTCTGGACGAGTCCAGTCGCCAGGAAGCTGAACTTCATCAACTTTTGGAGGAGACGCTCGATCAATTTCACAAGGAGGCTCGTCAGGAAGGGGTTGCCGAATTCGGCCAGTCGCTTGAGTTCAAGGCGCTTATAAAGGGGGCGCTGGAGAGTTCGGTGAATATGCTCGATTCAGCTCTCCTAGATTGGGGATTAATGAGCCGCGAGGATCTCGAAAAGCTGAACATGAACGAGTGTATCCTTTCGGAAAGCCGCTCATACCAGTGTTCGTTCTTCAAAATGTTGGCGGAGAGGATGGGAAGGATGTTTGCCTTTGTTTCGAACATAAAGGTAGTCATCCCTCCTGCCGAGCCGAAATGGCGAGGGTTCAAGGGACCGCCGGAGGAGTCCCAGTTCCGGAGGAGGAACCAGGTTTTCCGGGAGAGGGGACCTCAGAGGGGCCCTTGGTTGTCTCTCCTCTTCGCTCGCGGAACCCGCTGGAGGACTTGCCTTGAACTCCCGGTGCTGATTTTGACGTGGATTCTGATTCCGAGGTTTCGACGAGGGAGAGTGATTTGTAAAAATCTTGTAATTTTGTAAAGCAGATCTTTGTAATGCAATCTTTGTTCATTTCTGTTTCATTTTCGTTGTCTTGTAGATATCTACTTGTGAAACAGAAATTTTGCAAAGTTTTTTGGTAAGATTGTCTGGGACTTCGAGAAGGGGGATGTCCTTGACTGCCAGTCTCCTAGGCGCTAAGCTTAGGATTATTAGGCTTGGGACTACGAGAAGGGGAGTGCCCTTGACTACCAGTCGCCTATGCGCTATGATTTAGGATTAACAGGCCTGGGACTTCGAGAAGAGGAGTGCCCTTAACTGTCAGTCGCCTAAGCGCTAAGTTAGATTTATTAGGCCAGGGACTTCGAGAAGGGGAGTGCCATTGACTGCCAGTCGCCTAGGCGCTAAGATTTAGAATTATTAGGCCTGGGACTTCGAGAAGGGGAGTGCCCTTGACTGCTAGTCGCTTAAAGGCTTGGCACTTCATAAAACAATATAGATTTACAAGTACTTTATGAATAAAATCTCCTGATGTCATTGCCGCTCCAGGTCCTTGGTAGGAGAGTTTCGTCATGTCTTGCTAGTTTGTAGGTGTTCGGGTCGAGCATATCGCGGATGATGAAAGGACTTTCCCAATTAGAGTTGAGATTGCCTGATGCCATGTCTCGGCCAGCGATATTTTTTAATTTCAAGACCAGGTCGCCTTGTCGGAATGATCTCCTGTGCACATGCTTGTTATAATACTTTTTGATCCTTCGTTTGTGCTCCACTTGTCGAAAAGCGGCTAGTTCCCTGTCATCTTCGAGGAGGTCAAGCTCAAGTCTTCTTGCGCTCTCATTTTGCTTTTGCCATTCAAGAAGAGCCGGTGGGTCGAAGTTGCTGGCGTGTTCGACACGGGGAGAGTAGATTTCTAGTTCGACCGGGACGATCGCTCCCCCCCCCCCAAAAAAAACAAGCGAGAAAGGCGTTTGACCCGTGACCGCGATTGGCGTGCAGTTGAGTCCCCATATAGTCGCCGGCAGTTCGGCTGCCCATGATGACTCGATCTTATCAATTTGCTTCCTTAATGTGCTGAGGAAGTTTTTATTCGACGCCTCAGCGTTCGATTGAGGATGCCGAACCGACGCAAAGCTCTGGTTGATTCCATTTCGGAGCATAGATTTCGGATGGCTCGGCTGGTGAAGGCAGTTCCATTGTCGCAGATTAATGAGAGCGGTACGCCGAGCCTGCATATGAGGCGTGTTCATATGAAGTTTCTGACGCTCACGCCCGTCGGATGTGACATCGCCTTCTCCTCGACCCATTTTGAGAAGTAGTTTGTTGCTAGCAGCACATGGCGCAGGTTCCTTCCAGATTTCGGGAATGGTCCCAAAAAGTCAAGGCCCCACATCGAAAAAGGCCAAGAGCTGATTATGGGATGTAGTTGAGCCGCAAGTTGCCTAGGGATGTTCGAATAGATCTGGCATTGTGGGCATTTCTGACTGAACTCCTTGGCATCTTTTTGGAGGCTCGGCTAGTAATATCCCTGGCGTAGGATTTGTAGGGCAAGATTCTGTCCTGCGGCATGGGTTCCGCAGTCTCCGACATAGATATGTTCGAGTATGGTTTTCGAGTCCTCTTCACAGACGCACTTCGCTAGGGGTAGAGAGTAGCATCTCCTGAACAGTTATCCTCCGATCAAGACATACCTAGCGGCTTTCACCCGGAGTCTGCAAGCCTTATGCCTGTCGTCTGGAAGCTCACCAGTCTAGAAATAATGCTGGATGCTGTCCATCCAGCTTCCGGGGCTAGAATCGATGTCGAAGATTTTAGGGTCTTCAAACGCAGGAAATAGGATGTTCAGTGCGTCGCCTTTTTCTTCCTTGGCAAGCTCGTCTGCTAGTGA
>KZ452209.1:895561-1035356 GCA_002786265.1 Apostasia shenzhenica | reverse complement strand
ATGTTTTAAAGCATTCGGGGTTCACAACGGTTCACGATCGGGTTCACGATGGGGTTCACGGGGGTTTTCGGGGTTAGGGCTGGCAATTTTATTCGGAAAGTCGAAAATCGCCATCGAAACTGCGCCTCGATAAAGTATTCGACTCGAAATCGTTCGAGGTCATTTTCGAGTCGAGTTTCGAGCTTATTCAGTACAGCGTACGAAATTATTTCGGAAGTCGATTTCCGGAGTTTAGGTTGACTCGTTCAAAAAAACGAAGCTGACTCGACCTCGAATGAGGTTGGACAGTCGCTGGCGCATTTATTTTTTCGTTTTCTCTCCCGCCTGTCTGCCAGCTCGCAGAACAAGAGACGTGCAGCAGTGCGCACGGCTCAAGCGTCTGTCGGGCTCAAAAGGTCTGAAGTTTTCAGGCAAGCATAGTAGAAAAAGCCAGCGGCTTCCGGGCTTCCGCCCAGAGAGGCAGAGAGCTTGAGAAGTTGAGACGCAGAGGTCCGTCTCAGCGCACACCCACATGGCCACATATTGAGCGTTAGGTGCTTTAGGGTTTCCAAGGGCTTCCGCGAGTTTCCCGAGTTGCGACCTACTGACGATCGACCGCGAAGGCGAAGGCGACTGGCGTCGGTGCGAAGGCGTCGGCGAAGGCGTTGGCGAAGGCGTCGGCGTCGTGCGACGGTGACGGCGAAGGCTACGGCGTCGGGACGGTGACAGGCGAAGGCCAAATCATCTCCTGAAGTAAACTGATAGATCCTCCATCAAATGCTCGATTAAAAGTAGATACCAAGAGAGTTTTTTCCTAACCCCCTTATGGCTTTATCCGGACCTTCAGAGATAAATCTCATTTCAGGCCATAATGTGTACGTCTTGAGTAGCAACTCCTTTCCAGTCCTCTGCCAATGGATGAAAGAGCTTGCGACCTTCTTCTCTACCAAACCACCATGGCTGCAATGCAGTCAGAACTCAACAAACACCAACGCTGTCTGGCTTCACTGCCCCCTCTGACCATGTCCGAAGAAGAGTTGCAACGCTCTTCTCTTCATCTTCCTCCACAGCCATTTTGCTCCGATTGTTGCGCTCCATGTAGAAACATCTCTGCTTGTCATTTCATCGAACACCATTTGAGCTTTCTTCGTATCACGCAACCGTGCGGAACTTATCAACTAGTGCAGTGTTTAAGCCTTGTTTAAAATGGTAAACTGGCTTGTAGTATATGGATTTCATTGAAGGCTTGATTCTAATTGCTAAACACAAGCACATTTCTACTAGATATAGTTTGGGAAGTCAAAAGAGCACACTTGGGCATTTTGTCATTTTAATGGGTAGCTATGGGGTTTATCAGATGATCTTATTCGGCTCCGTATTCATCATCAATTTTTATATTTGAGGTTGTTCTTGTTTATTCACATGCCTGCTGAGCTGCTCTAATATCAAAATCCATTGTTCAAGCTGCTTTACCTATTTGTTTGTCCAAATGCATTGATCAGATTCAATAGTTCTCAAATCTTAGATTATGCAAGTTTTTATATGTTCTCTATAGGGAAAAACACAACATATACTGAATATTTTTTTTGAGTTAAAGTATACCATTGAAAATTGAGAAATGAAATTTAGAAGAACACAAGAGTTTTGACTTTATATTATTATCTTTTTTTTACATGTTTATTTTGACAGCCCACCTTACATTTTTAATAGAGTTTGACCTCTTTTTTAAAAGAGACAGGTTGACAGGAGAAGATTAAGAGGTTATCCTAAGGGATTTTGTTGGCAGATAATTATGGCAGAAAATGTCAAAAAATATTTTTAAAGGTTTGTTTTTCAATCATTTAGACTAAGTTTGAATTTTTGTTCAAATTAATTTGTGTTGATTCACGTAATTTAGTATTGTAATTTTTTTCATAATTACACGATCCCTAACTGAAAATAATAAGTCATTTGGGTGGTAGTGATGATAAATCTGAGGATCTGGAGCCTATATAATATTTCCCGTAATAAAGTAATTTATTGTTGATCATGCAACTCATTTGTCGTAAGATTGAAAATGATGGAGAAAGTCAAAGGGAGGACAGGTACTGAGGGAGAGGTCCAAAATGAAAGGGAAAGAAAAAAGAAGTTTAAGTATGGGAAACTTTAATCTTATCCAGAAAACGGATAGAAAGGGAAGCCTAACTGATAACTGGCAATGAGCATTGTTTATAAGAAGTTAAAGCAATCAAAATCTGCTTCTACTACTATTGGCATTGAGACAACATAGAAAGTGTGCCCTATTTTAGTCAAGAGGAAAGAGCAAAAAGTTTTTGCAAATCCTGAAAAAACTAACAGACGCAAGAAGGTAGAAGTGATGCCTTTCTTTATATGTTCATAGTGCTTATGATCAATCCAATTTCGCAGTATTCTAGCAAACGTTTGGTAATAACTGTTGAATTCGGGTTTTTCTATTGTCGGAGCAACCTTATTTTAATATTTACTCCAAAGCACTCATCCTAGCCACCAAAAATTCCTAGAAAAATTATATCAAGGAAGAGTGCAATGAAAGTTTTAAAATGGAAAAAAGATAATTGAAAAAAGTCATTTAAGAAAGGGTTCACAAATTGCTTTAACAAGTGATTTGTTGACGTCTAATCAGTCTATTGGTTATCTATGTGTTACTGCCTCACTTTAATTGATGAGCAATAGAATCTCAGCTAGGATCATTAGCTTTTCGCGACTTGATCCTCCTCACACCGCTAACTTGTAATTTGCGTATGCGATTAGTGGGACTTGTGCTAGATTGGGGGGATACATAAGAAAATTTTACTATTACTTTGGGAATAATGCTAAAGCCTAAGGGTGATGTTGCCAGCATCAATCATTGAAAAAGGAGTTTTGGAATGACAAATAGACTTTATTTTGGAGGAAAAATTCTTCATGTTAGATGCTGTGCTCATGTTTTAAATTTAAATTTTGTTCAAGATGGCCTTAAGCGAATTGATGATGCTATAGCTTTGAATTCGGAATGGTATGCATAACGGTATCCGTAAATCACCCAATGCCGGTTGAATTGTTTTTTTGGCTCAAATTGCAACACTTATGTAGGGGGTAAGTCAGAATAGACGCCTTTTGTTCAGATGTGAAGGACTCATTGGAACTCTACTTATCACATGCTTGATGTTTGCTTTCCCGCCACTATAGATTTGTTTGCATATATTGTTTTTTCAGAAGGACAAAGGCTTGAAATGGAGTTATATCAGATGAATGATTTTGGGAACAGATACTCTAAAGCAAACATATTTTGGGAAGTATTTGAAAATACTACTAAATTATTTTCTGCACTATCTTATCCTACATCCCAATGTTTTTTCTTCCTACAACGTATCTATTAAAGGAGGTTTTAGATCAATCAGGCACTTGACAATGATGAGTTTTAAAGAGTATGAATTTTTACTATGAAGGAGAAATTTGATTAAAGTATTGGTCCAGACTGCAGCTTATAAATGGCCAAATTGCTAATTGTTCTTGAATCCAAGGAAAAAAGATGCTATGGCGTTTCAGTATGCTTTCCGGAACTATTTATTTCTGTTTCAAGATTGCAGTGATAATATCAAAAGCTGTAAAGAGGGAAATTCTTAATTGATTTATTCACTTATTATTCTCTTGTTAAAACACTCATTAATTTCAACTAGCAATTGCTGAGTGTTCAATCTTCCACATGAAGTTCGAAAAACAAGTTTTTTGAAAATCAGAAAGACATTTTGCAGTAATTTGATGCTGGATTCGAGTTTATTTGGAAAATACAATGTTCTCTTATCCTTTGGAAATCAGATTAGAAGTTTATTTGGAAGAAGCACCAATTAAAAGTTCCTTCTGAAGGAAGGATCATTTGATATTTTACAATGGGTGGACAGTTTATCTTCTCTTCGAAGTATGGAATTCTTTCAAAATGGCTAAAGATTTCTATCCATCCTAATTACTACTGTTGGCCTCCGGGAATCTGCCTTTAGCACTGGAGGGTCCGATTTTAGAATGATTTTCAAAAGTGCCATTAAGCCTAATGTTGCAAATCCTTGTGTGTACTTCAATTGGGCTTCGTTGCCCAGCTTTACAAGCCATTGTTTTCCATCTGTTAAGTTTCAATTATATATTCTTATTGGCAATTATTTATAATTTTGAATATTTCAGTTTTATTATACTAATTTTATTATGAAGCTATGTTAGTGATGTACTATATTATTTATTAGTAAATAATAATCTTCATTTTATTCTTTTTTTGGCACCAGGCAAGATGTTTTAAATGAAGAAGAGCTCTAGATACAGCTATTCCACAATCTCATCTGACTTCATTGCCTCCACAAAGTTGGTTGAAGATAGAAATGCATATAAAACTTGCACTCTTAAATTTGAGCCATGATGATATGTTTTTAGTTTCTAATGATCTCAGACTTTTTACTGATTGGTTATTCTGCTTTTTGAGGCCATGGTGAAGTTGGGTGATGGAAACTTTTTGAAACTGCTCCTTTTGGTTGATGTTATGTGGTATTAGTTATTTTGAAATTTTTAGAATAATGTTCATTTGCTCAGTGATGAACTTGCTAATCATATAATGTATGAACTTAAAATACTTTGATTTGTTTGAGTGGGACATAATGATGAATGCTCTCTTACAGGATTGAGTTTGGATTGCTCAGCTGATAATTTGAAAGCTGTATTTGCATCTTATCTTAACATGTTCCCTTTTGTCATGCAGTGGGTGGAGTGTGTAACAAAATTTTATATATTAGCTATAGAAGGCACATGATACCTACACTTGAATGAAGTGAATCATGCATATTTTACTTATTTGGTACATATTTTACAATCTCAATTTTATCGGTTGATAGCCTGATAGGTTCTGTTTTCTTTGCTATATTTTTGTCTTATTATATTATATTGAAGTAATAAAGTAGTCTTACTGCAGTTATTTTTCAGTAATTAAATTGAATGTATTTATGATACTACACTTTGATCAGACATGCTATATCTGAAGGCTGAAGATATATATAAATAGAGTTTCTGATATCCCACTCAAATCAAATCAAAACATTTTAGTTTCATCATCTGAGTTTCTGAGAGCCACTGTCAATATTGCTTTTATATGTTTTTTTTTTAATTTTTTTTTAATTTTTAGTACTAGTTTGTAATGTATTCAATTATTACTTTATTTCTCTTTAATGCATTTAATTCCATTATATTTATGTTCATACCTCTTTAACTTTTAATGGGCTTTTGGAATTGATCTTCAAATTTAAATTTTTATTAATGTTATTACTTGAACAGGTTTGAGATGACATTTTTGCTTATTGGCAATGGCCACTGAACGGGCGGCCGTAACGATACTGGTCCTAAGGGGTAATAATTCCTTATCGGGTAAGTTCCGACCTGCACGAAAGGCGCAACGATCTGGGCAACTATCTCGGAGAGGAGGCTCGGTGAAATAGACATGTCCTGTGAAGATGCGGTACTTGCACCTGGACAGAGTGTGAACATTACTATTATTAGGAAGTGGAATTAGTGATAATCATGATGGTTCTTTTTATTTTTAGATTTTTTAATTAGAGGCAAAATATTATAAATTTGTAATTTTGTTAATTTTTTGTTTGTAAATGTAAATTTATAATTTTTGTAAAAGGTAAATGTAAATATTTTTTTATTATTAGACCATTTAGATGTGTTTTTTTTATATTTAATTTAAAATTTATCAAAAAAATGAAATCGACTCGAAATCGACTCGAACTCGAGTTAATTCGAGTCGAGCTGACTCGACTCCGTAAACTCGAAAACTACTGTTTACGGTGGTCCGGGGGTCTAGGGTTCTGGGTTTTCGAGGCTTTCCCGTAAACTCCGAACCTCATAAACCTCGAAGACCGAAAACATAAAAAAACCCCGAAAACCCTGTAAACCCCGTAAACCGTAAATCGTAAACCCCAAACCTCGGAAATAGTAGTTTACGGTGTTTACGGAGTTTTTACGGAGTTTTTACGAGGTTTTCGGGGTTTTGATGTTTTCGGTGTTCGAGGTTTGGAGTTTACGGGGGTAAACTACTGTTTTCGAGGTTTGTGGTTTACGGTTTACGGGGTTTACAGTTTACGATGTTTACGGTGTCTACTGTTTTCGGGGTTTTCGAAGTTTTCGGTGTTCGAGGTTTACGATGTTCAGGGTTTACGGGAAAGGCCCAAAAACCCAGAACCCTAGACTCCCGGACTTCCGTAAACAGTAGTTTTCGAGTTTACGGGGGTTTACAGGGGTTTACGGGGGTTCACGATGGTTCACGATGGTTCACGGGGGTTCACGAGGCTTCACAAGGGTTTTTTGGGTTTTCGATGTTTTCGGTGTTCGAGGTTTACGAGGTTTGGAGTTTACGGGAAAGCCCCGAAAACCCAGAACCCTAGACCACCGTAAACAGTAGTTTTCGAGTTTACCGGGGTTTACAGGGGTTTACGGGAGTTCACGACGGTTGACGATGGTTCACGGGGGTTCTTGGTGGTTCTCATCGTAAACCCCGTAAATCGTGAACCCCCGAGAACCCCGTGAACCCCCGTGAACCCCCGAGAAGCCCCGTGAACCATCGTGAACCGTCGTGAACCCCCGTAAACCCCTATAAACCCCCGTAAACTCGAAAACTACTGTTTACGGGGGTCCGGGGGTCTAGGGTTCTGGGTTTTCGGGGCTTTCCCGTAAACCCTGAACCTCGTAAACCTAGAACACCGAAAACTTCGAAAACCCCGAAAACCCCAAAAACTTCGAAAACCCCCGTAAACACCGTAAACCCCGTAAACTGTAAACCCTGTAAACCGTAAACTCGAAAACTACTATTTTCGAGCTTTGGGGTTTACTATTTACGGGGTTTACGGTTTAAGATGTTTACGGTGTTCAGGGTTTTCGAAGTTTTCGGTGTTCGAGGTTTACGAGGTTCGGGGTTTACGAAAAAGCCCCGAAAACCCAGAACCGTAGACTCCTGGACCACCATAAACAGTAGTTTTCGAGTTTACGGGGGTTTACGGGGGTTCACGACGGTTCACGATGGTTCACGGGGTTCTCCCCCGAGTTTTACGGGGGTTCACGACGGTTCACGATGGTTCACGGGGTTCTCCCCCGAGAACCCTCGTGAGCCCCGTGAACCCCCGTGAACCATCGTGAACCGTCGTGAACCCCCGTAAACCCTCTGTAAACCCCCGTAAACTCAAAAACTACTGTTTATGGTAGTCCCTCGGACTAGGGTTCTGAATTTTTTGGGCTTTTCCGTAAACTTCAAACCTCGTAAACCTCGAATACCGAAAACATCAAAAACCCCAAAAATCACGTAAACCCCGTAAACCCCATAAACCGTAAACCTCAAACCTCGCAAATAGTAGTTTTCGAGTTTACGGCTTACGATTTACAAGGTTTACGATTTACGGTGTTTACGGGGTTTTTACGGGGTTTTCAGGGTTTTCGATGTGTTCGGTGTTCGAGGTTTACGAGGTTTGGAGTTTACGGGTAAGCCCCGAAAACCCAGAACCCTAGACCCCCAGACCACCGTTAACAGCAGTTTTCGAGTTTACGGGGGTTTATAGGGGTTTATGGGGGTTCATGATGGTTCACGATGGTTCACGGGGGTTCACGATGGTTCACGATGGTTCACGGGGGTACTCAGGGGTTCACGGGGGTTTACAAGAGTTCACTGGGTTTACGATGAGAACCCCCGAGAACCCTAAACCCCCGAGAACCCTCGTGAAGCCCCGTGAACCCCCGTGAACTATCGTGAACCCCCGCAAACCCCTGTAAACCCCCGTAAACTCGAAAACTATTGTTTACGGTGGTCCGGAGGTCTAGTGTTCTGGGTTTTCGAGGCTTTCCCGTAAACTCCAAACCTCATAAACTTCAAACACCGGAAATATCGAAAACCCTGTAAACCGTGAATCCCCGAGAATCCCCGTGAACCCCCGTGAACCATCGTGAACCATTGTGAACCCCCGTAAACCCTTGTAAACTCCCGTAAACCCTTGTAAACTCCCGTAAACTAGAAAACTATTGTTTACGGTGGTCCGGGGGTCTAGGGTTCTGGGTTTTCGAGGCTTTCCCGTAAACTCTGAACCTCGTAAACCTCGAACACCGAAAACATCGAAAACCCTAAAAACCCCGAAAATCCTGTAAACCCCATAAACCGTAAACCCCGTAAACCGTAAACCCCGTAAACCGTAAATCGTAAACCCCAAACCTCGGAAACAGTAGTTTTCGAGTTTACGGCTTACGATTTACAAGGTTTACGGTTTACAGTGTTTACGGAGTTTTTACGGGGTTTTCGGGGTTTTGATGTTTTCGGTGTTCGAGGTTTACGAGGTTCAGAGTTTACGGGAAAGCCTCGAAAATTCAGAATCCTAGACCCCCGGTCCACCATAAACAGTAGTTTTCGAGTTTATGGGGGTTTACAGGAGTTTACGGGGGTTCACGACGGTTCACGATGGTTCACGGGAGTTCACGGGGCTTCACGAGGGTTCTCATCGTAAACCCCGTAAACCGTGAACCCCCGAGAACCTCCATGAACCCCCGAGAATCCCCGTGAACCGTCGTGAACCCCCGTAAACCCCTGTAAACCCCCGTAAACTCGAAAACTACTGTTTACGGGGGTCCGGGGGTCCAGGGTTCTGGGTTTTTGGGGCTTTCCCGTAAACCCTGAACCTCGTATACCTAGAACACCGAAAACTTCGAAAAACCCGAAAACCCTGTAAACACCGTAAACCCTGTAAACCGTAAACTCAAAAACTACTATTTTCAAGGTTTGTGGTTTACGGTTTACAGGGTTTACGGTTTACGATGTTTACGGTGTCTACGGTTTTCAGGGTTTTCAAAATTTTTGGTGTTAGAGGTTTACGGGAAAGCCCCGAAAACCTAGAACCCTAGACCCCCGACCCCCGTAAACAGTAGTTTTCGAGTTTACGAGGGTTTACAGGGGTTTACGGGGCTTCACGACGGTTCACAATGGTTCACGGGGTTCTCCCCCGAGAACCCGAATGAACCCCCGAGAACCCCCGAGAACACCCGAGAACCCTCGAGAAGCCCCGTGAACCCCCGTGAAGCCCCGTGAACCCCCGTGAACCCCCGTAAACTCGAAAAATATTGTTTATGCTGGTCCGGGGGTCTAGGGTTCTGGGTTTTCGGGGCTTTCCCGTAAACTCTGAATCTCGTAAACCTCGAACACTGAAAACATCGAAATCCACGAAAACCCCGTAAACCCCATAAATTGTAAATCGTAAACCCCAAACCTCGCAAACAGTAGTTTTCGAGTTTACGGCTTACGATTTACAAGGTTTACGGTGGTTTGGTGGTTTACGGTTTACGGGGTTTACGGTTTACGATGTTTACGGTGTCTACGATTTTCGGGATTTTTGAAGTTTTCGGTGTTCGAGGTTTACGAGGTTCGGGGTTTACGGGAAAGCCCCGAAAACCCAGAACCATAGACCCCCGTAAACAGTAGTTTTCAAGTTTATGGGGGTTTACGGCTTACGGTTTACGAGGTCCGGGGGTCTAGGGTTTTGGATTTTCGGGGCTTTCCCGTAAACCCTGAACCTCGTATACTTAGAACACCGAAAACATCAAAAAACTCGAAAACCCCAAAAACCCCGTAAACCGTAAACTTGAAAACTAGTGTTTTCGAGGTTTGTGGTTTACGGTTTACGGGGCTTACGGTGTCTACGGTTTTGGGGTTTTTGAAGTTTTCGGTGTTAGAGGTTTACGGGAAAGCTTCGAAAACCCAGAACCTTAGACCTTCGGACCCCCATAAATAGTAGTTTTCGAGTTTACGGTAGTTTACAGGGGTTTACGGGGGTTCACGACGGTTCACGATGGTTCACGGGGTTCTCCCTTGAGAACCCGAATGAACCCCCGAGAACTCCCGTGAACCCCCGTGAACCATCGTGAACCGTCGTGAACCCCCGTAAACTCGAAAACTATTGTTTATGGTGGTCCGGGGGTCTAGGGTTATGGGTTTTCAGGGCTTTCCCGTAAACTCCGAACCTCGTAAACCTCGAACACCGAAAACATCAAAAACACCGAAAACATCAAAAACCCCGAAAACTCCGAACCTCGTAAACCTTGAACCCCGTAAATTGTAAACCCCACAAACCTAGAACACCGAAAACTACTGTTTTCGAGGTTTAAGGTTTACAGTTTATAGGATTTACGGTTTACGATGTTTACGGTGTCTACGGTTTTCGTGGTTTTCAAAGTTTTTGGTGTTCGAGGTTTACGAGGTTCGGGGTTTACAAAAAAGCCCCAAAAACCTAGAACCCTAGACCCCCGGACCCCCAGACCCCCGTAAACAGTAGTTTTCGAGTTTACGGAGGTTTACAAGGGTTTACGAGGGTTCACGGGGTTCTCCCCCGAGAACCACGGGGTTCTCCCCCGAGAACCCCCGTGAACCCCCGTGAACCCCCGTGAACCATCGTGAACTGTTTTCGAGGTTTGGGGTTTACAGTTTACAGGGTTTACGTTGTCTACGGTTTTCGGGTTTTCAAAGTTTTTGGTGTTCGAGGTTTACAGGGGTTTACGGGGGTTCACGATGGTTCACGGGGTTTAGGGTTCTCGGGGGTTCTCATCGTAAACCCCGTGAACCCTTGTGAACCCCCAAGAACCCCCGTGAACCCCCGAGAACCATCGTGAACCATCGTGAACCCCCGTAAACCCCTGTAAACCCCCGTAAACTCGAAAACTACTGTTTATGGTGGTGCAAAGGTCTAGGGTTTTGGGTTTTCGAGGCTTTCCCGTAAACTCTGAACCTCGTAAACCTCAAACACCGGAAACATCGAAAACCCCGAAAACCCCGTAAATACCGTAAACCCCAAAAACCGTAAACCCCGTAAATCGTAAATCGTAAACCCCGAACCTCGCAAAATATAAGGTTTTTGAGTTTACGGCTTACGATTTATAAGGTTTGGAGTTTACGGGAAAGCCCCGAAAACCCAGAACCCTAGACCCCCGGACCACTGTAAACAGTAGTTTTCGAGTTCACGGGGGTTTACGGGGGTTCACGACGGTTCACGATGGTTCACGGGAGTTCACGAGGCTTCACGAGGGTTCTCGAGGGTTCTCGGGGGTTCTCATCGTAAATCCCGTAAATCGTGAACCCCTGAGAACCCCCGTGAACCCCTGTGAACCATTGTGAACCCCCGTAAACCCTTGTAAACCCCCGTAAACTCGAAAACTACTGTTTACGGTGGTCCGGGGGTCTAGGGTTCTGGGTTTTCGAGGCTTTCCCGTAAACTCCGAACCTCGTAAACCTCGAACACCGAAAACATCAAAACCCTGAAAACCCCGAAAACCCCGTAAACCCCATAAATCGTAAATGTCTACGGTTTTCGAGGTAGTTTTCGTGTTTACGGGGGTTTACAGGGGTTTACGAGGGTTCACGACGTTCACGATGGTTCACGGGGGTTCTCGGGGGTTCTCGGGGGTTCACGGGGGTTCACGGGAGTTCTCGGGGGTTCACAGTTTACGGGGTTTACGATGATAACCCCGAGAACCCCCGTGAAGCCTCGTGAACCACCGTGAACTATCGTGAACCGTCGGGAACACCCGTAAACCCCTGTAAACCAGCGTAAACTCGAAAACTACTATTTATGGTGGTCCGGGGGTCTAGGATTCTGGGTTATCGAGGCTTTCCCGTAAACTCTGAACCTCGTAAACCACGAACACCGAAAACATCAAAACCCCAAAAACCCCGTAAAAACCCCGTAAACATCGTAAACCGTAAACCTTGTAAATCGTAAACTGTAAACTCGAAAACTACTGTTTGCGAGGTTTGGGGTTTACGATTTACGGTTTACGGGGATTACGGTTTATGGGTTTTACGGGGTTTTCGGGTTTTTCGGGGTTTTCAGGGTTTTCGATGTTTTCGGTGTTCGAGGTTTATGAGTTTCGGAGTTTACGGGAAAGCCTCGAAAACCCAGAACCCTAGACCCCCGGACCACCGTAAACAGTAGTTTTCGAGTTTACGGGGGTTTACAAGAGTTTACGGGGGTTCACAACAGTTCACGATGGTTCACGGGGGTTCACGGGGGTTCTCATCGTAAACCCTGTAAACCGTGAACCCCCGAGAACCTCCGTGAACCCCGAGAACCCCCGTGAACCGTCGTGAACCCCCGTACACTCGAAAACTACTGTTTACGGGGGTCCGGGGGTCTAGGGTTCTGGGTTTTCGGGGCTTTCCCGTAAACCCTGAACCTCGTATACCTAGAACACCGAAAACTTCGAAAAACCCGAAAACCCCGAGAACCCTTTAAACCCTGTAAACCGTAAACTCGAAAATTACTGTTTTCGAGGTTTGTGGTTTACGGTTTACGGGGTTTACAGTTTACGATGTTTACGGTGTCTACGGTTTTCGGTTTACGAGGTTTGTGGTTTAAGGATTTACAAGGTTTACGGTTCATGATGGTTCACGGGGGTTCACGGGGCTTCACGAGGGTTCTCGGGTGTTCTCGGGGATTCTCATCGTAAACCCAGTAAACCGTGAACTCCCGAGAACCCTCGTGAACCATCGTGAACCGTCGTGAACCCCCGTAAACCCCCGTAAACTCGAAAACAACAGTTTACGGGGGTCCGAGGGTCTAGAGTTCTAGTTTTTCGGAGCTTTCCCGTAAACCCCGAACCTCGTAAACCTAGAACACCGAAAACTTCGAAAAACCTGAAAACCCCGAAAACCCCATAAACCTCGTAAACCCCGTAAACCTTAAATCGTAAACTCGTAAACTACTGTTTTCGAGGTTTGGGATTTACGGTTTACGGGGTTTACGGTTTACGATGTTTACGGTGTCTACGGTTTTCGGGGTTTTCGAAGTTTTTGGTGTTCGAGGTTTACGAGGATCAGGGTTTACGGGAAAGCCCCGAAAACCCAGAACCCTAGAGCCCCGGACCCCCCTAAACAGTAGTGTTCGAGTTTACGGGGGTTTACGGCTTACGATTTACGGGGGTCACGCTTTACGGGGTTTACGGTTTACGATGTTTACGATGTCTACGGTTTTCGGGGTTTTCGAAGTTTTTGGTGTTCGAGGTTTACGAGGATCAGGGTTTACGGGAAAGCCTCGAAAACCAGAACCCTAGACCCCCGGACCCCCGTAAACAGTAGTTTTCGAGTTTACGGGGGTTTACAGGGGTTTACGGGGGTTCACGACTGTTCGCGATGGTTCACAGGAGTTCATGGGGATTCACGAGGGTTCTTGGAGGTTCTCGGGGGTTCTCATTGTAAACCCCGTAAACCGTGAACCCCCGAGAACCATCGTGAACCGTCGTGAACTCCCGTAAACCCCCGTAAACTCGAAAACTATTGTTTACGGTGGTCCGGGGGTCTAGGGTTCTGGGTTTTCGGGGCTTTCACGTAAATACCGAACCTCGTAAACCTTAAACACCAAAAACTTCGAAAAACCCGAAAACCTCAAAAACCCCCTAAACACCGTAAACCCCGTAAACCGCAAACCCTGTAAACCGTAAACTCGAAAACTACTGTTTTCGAGGTTTGGGGTTTACGGTTTACGTTGTTTTACGGTGTCTACGGTTTTCGGGGTTTTCGAAGTTTTTGGTGTTCGAGTTTTACGAGGATCGGGGTTTACGGGAAAGCCCCGAAAACCCAGAACCCTAGACCCCCGGACCCCCCTAAACAGCAGTTTTCGCATTTACAAGGGTTTACAAGGGTTTACGGGGGTTCACGACGGTTCACGATGGTTCTCGGGGATTCATGGTTTACGGGGTTTACGATGAGAACCCCCGAGAACCCCCGTGAACCATCGTGAACCGTCGTGAACCCCCGTAAACCCCTGTAAACCCCCGTAAACTCAAAAACTACTGTTTACGGGGGTCCGGGCGTCTAGGGTTCTGGGTTTTCGGGGATTTCCTCTAAACCCCGAACCTCATAAACCTATAACACCGAAAACTTCGAAAAACCCGAGAACCCCGAAAACCCCCGTAAACACTATAAACCCCGTAAACACTGTAAACCCCGTAAACCCTGTAAACCGTAAACTCGAAAACTATTGTTTTACGGGGTTCTCGGGGGTTTTTGAGATTTTCGGTGTTTGAGGTTTACGAGGTTTGGAGTTTACGGGAAAGCCCCGAAAACCCAGAACCCTAGACCCCCGGACACCCGTAAACAATAGTTTTCTAGTTTACGGGGGTTTACAAAGGTTTACGGGGGTACACGACGGTTCACGATGGTTCACGGGGGTTCACGGAGCTTCACGAGGGTTCTCGGGGGTTCTCGGGGGTTCTCATCATAAACCCCGTAAACCGTGAACCTTCGAGAACCACCGTGAACCTTCGAGAACCCCCGTGAACCTTCGAGAACCCCCGTGAACCGTCGTGAACCCCGTAAACCCCTGTAAACCCCCGTAAACTCGAAAACTACTGTTTATGGTGGTCCGGGGGTCTAGGGTTCTGGGTTTTCGGGGCTTTCTCGTAAACTCTGAATCTCGTAAACCTCGAACACCGAAAACATCAAAACCCCTAAAACCCCGTAAACACCGTAAACCGTAAACCTTGTAAATCGTAAGTCGTAAACTTGAAAACTACTGTTTGCGAGGCTTGGGGTTTACAATTTACGGTTTATGGGATTTACGGGGTTTACGGGGTTTTTGCGGTTTTTGATGTTTTCGGTGTTCGAGGTTTATGAGGTTCGGAGTTTACGGGAAAGCCCTGAAAACCTAAAACCCTAGACCCCCGGACCACTGTAAATAGTAGTTTTCGAGTTTACGGGGGTTTACGGGGGTTCACAACGGTTCACGATAGTTCACGGGGGTTCACGGGGGTTCTCAGTGGTTCACGGTTTACGGGATTTACGATGAGAACCCCCGAGAACCCTTGTGAAGCCTCGTGAACCCCCGTGAACCATCGTGAACCGTCGTAACCCCCGTAAACCCCAGTAAACTCGAAAACTACTGTTTACGGTGGTCCGGGGGTCTAGGGTTCTGGGTTTTCGGGGCTTTCCCATAAACTCTAAACCTCGAACACCAAAAACATCAAAAACCCCGAAAATCACGTAAACCCCATAAACCCCATAACCCGTAAATCGTAAACCCCAAACCTCGCAAACAGTAGTTTTCGAATTTACGACTTACAATTTACAAGGTTTACGATTTACGATGTCTACGGGGTTTTTACGGGGTTTTCAGGGTTTTCGATGTGTTCGGTGTTCGAGGTTTACGAGGTTTGGAGTTTACGGGAAAGCCACTAAAAATCAGAACCCTAGACCCCCGGACCACCGTAAACAGTAGTTTTCTAGTTTACGGGGGTTTACGGGGGTTCACGACGGTTCACGATGGTTCACGGGGGTTCACGAGGCTTCACAAGGGTTCTCGGGGGTTCTCATCGTAAATCCCGTAAACCGTGAACCACTGAGAACCCCCATGAACCCCCATGAACTATCGTGAACCGTTGTGAACCCCCGTAAACCCCTGTAAACCCCCGTAAACTCGAAAACTACTGTTTACGGGGGTCCAGAGGTCTAGGGTTCTGGGTTTTCGGGAAAGCCTCGAAAACCCAAAACCCTAGACCTTCGGACCACTGTAAACAGTAGTTTTCGAGTGTACGGGGGTTTACAGGGGTTTACGGGGCTTCACGATGGTTGACGATGGTTCACGGGGGTTCTCGGGGGTTCACGGGGGTTCACGGGGGTTCTCGGGGGTTCACAATGGTTCACGGGGTTGACGATGAGAACCCTAAACCCCGTGAACCATCGTGAACCCCCGTGAACCCCCGAGCTAAAGTCAATCTAACTTTAAATTTATTTTCAATATTTTAATTAAAATTTTAGGCATAGATGTATTCATCTATTCTGTCAATTTAAATCATAGCTATCAAAGTTAATTTAATTGTTAGAAATAAAAAAAAATTATAATTAAAGTTTGAATAAGCTAAAAACACGAAGAAAATTCTATGTTCATCATTTGCTAGACTGTTGCGAATAAATTAGCATAGTGAAACGAAATTTGCTCGTTAGTCAGCTCTCTCTTTTAAAAATACATTTATTTTTAAAACATATAATTACAGATGCTCGAAAAGAAGGAGAAGTTATTGGATTCGGACGGCGCACCGTCCGGAACCCAATCAGAGCGCGCCACGTGTGCCATATAGTTGGGTCCAGGCACACGTGGCGCCTTCTGATTGGGCGTCCGAACGGTGCGCGCGGCGCACCCAATAATTTTTCGAAAAGAAGAGTACGTATATTCATTCAGGGGACAGGTTTCCTACTTAGCAAGTATTTCTCTATTTTGACGATTTACTGCAATTAATGATAAAAACAAATAGGAGTAATTTCATTTAGGCTCCCGAGATTTATCTGATTTATTATAAAAGTTTACAAATGTTAAAACATGTCGTCCAGGTCGATAATAATTACTATATAGTTTACTAGGGCCCTAATTAATTTTAAAAAGCTTTAAATCATATCCAAATAACGTTTTCCGTTTAAAATACTATTATTTCATCAAAAAATGAAACTAAATTAAATTAAATATTTTTTCAATTACGATTTTACCCCTCGCGCAGTGCGTCCTCGCGGCCTAGAGCGTCGGCGGCAGGCAGCGCGCGGGCGCAGGTTCGCGAGGCCACGAGCTGCGATGATCGGATGCGGGGCGGCGCGCTGCTGTGACCGCGCGCGGGGCGGCCACATTGTGCCTCTGCGCACGCAGTTGCCCGCGCACGGTCGCCGCAGTGCGCGGCCCCGCTCACCGGCGCCCTACGCGCAGGTGTCCGCGTAGGTCACCGCAGCGCGCAGGGCGCCTCCTGCCGCGCAGGTCACCACAGCTCGTGGGTCACCGGCGACCGATGCAGGCAATAGCCTTAATGACATATTTTGAAAATTAGTAGATTATGGAAGGATATTTTTGTTATTTTTATATATATAACAGATTCTGTCACGGATAGATCATGATGTCTCATGTAATATTTTTTTGTAGACTTAAATGACTTGTTTTGAGATTTGTGAACTTTTGTATCCAAATAATCAAACTTCAGGGCCTAAATGTAATTACCCCAAACAAATATTTGACATCTAAGAAGTTATAATTAATAGATTTGAGAGCGAAGAAGTAAAGAAAGAAAAAGAACTTAGATAATGGGTTCTCTTTATCTCACCTATACATTCGCTCTCTCGTATTGGCCAAGCCAAGATCTCAAATTAAGACAATCAAGTGAGATCAATGATGGCGTGAAGAAGGAGACGGAGGCACGGTAGATCAGTGGTGGAGGAGCATCTCAAAGTAGGAAGTTAGACGGAGATCGCTGGATGAGATGCCTGCTCGATAGAGAAGGCCGGATGGAGGCTACGGGGATCGGTCGGAGCCTAATAACTAATGTGACATGAGTCGACTACTAGTGATATGAGACTCAACAAGAATCGGTGAAAAAAATTCTAATCGGTGGCTAGGATTTTACATTGAAAAAGAGCTTCAACCCGAGTAGTTAAAGAGGAGCAAGTGAGGTAATAGGCTGAATAGTAAATATAATACATAATTAATAATTAATTAAAAGTATTATTATATTATATAATATATAATAAATTTATAGAGAATTTAGGCAATTACATCCTGGCCTTGTTTGGCATGAGCCCAAAAAAGGGCAAAAAAATATCTTAATAATATTTTAAATTTATTATAAATTTTAATAACTTTATTTCACATCCAACACAAATTCCAACCTTAAAAATCAACTTTATTTCACATCCAACACAAATTCCAACCTTAAAATCAACTTTATTTCACATCTTACAAACCTCCCAATATTAAAATAATTTTCTTTCCCATCAACTCTATAAAATAAATTATTTTCTCTTTTCTTACCCAAATTCATCCTCCAACCAAACAAGGCCCTAAAGTATTAGTGGATCTGCGGCTGCTCTCTCCTATGATAAATAACTAGAGATAATTCGAAATTGAACTCGATAAACTAGTTAACCAAATAATCAGTTAACTAAAAATTAAATTTAATTAATTAATATTTTTGATTTTTAATCTATATTTTATTTTAAATTAAAATGGACTTAAAATTATAATTTTATAACATATTTAATGTTAAAGACTTTTATTAATTTTTATAAAAAATTTAAAATCTAAATAATTTTTAATTAACATGATAAACTTTAATTGAAATCTAACAGTCATTGTAATATATAGATATATTTTAATAATAAATTATTTATTAAAAATTTAATTATAGTCCTAATTAATAACAAGTAATATTTAAGCTCTAATTGATAATTAAACATACTTATTTTAATAGTATTTATCTCATTAAACTAAATAAATCATGCTAAAGGGTTCGCTTCTGTTGACGTAGGATGTGGGGATCCCAGGAAACACCGAAGAGAGAGAGTTCCGGAAGACGGCGGCGCACAAAGGAGGTGAGCCCATTTACGGAGGCTCAAGGTGAAGATTCAGTCCGAAGCAATCAGAAAAGCACACAGAGATTTAAGGTGGTTCAGGGAGGAAATCCCCGTCCACCGGTCGCTTAGTCGAGGTATTTCACTAAAATCAAAAGATAGCCTTGAAGGTAGGCCTGTCAATGGATCGGATCATGACCCGATCTGATCCGAGTTCTAATCCGATTAAACCCCCAAATGAATTTTTTTTGACCCGTCAATCCGCCCCGTTTACTGACCCGATCCGTTTACAAATAAATGGATCGGATATGGATCACCATTGACCCGACCCGTTTAAAATCCGATCCGTTTATGTAATCTAATTTGTAGTTCATACAGAGATATATTATGGTTAATAATTTTTTTGTTGGAAGGCTCAAGTAAAGAGTGTCACTATAATTAATTAATAAAAATTTCTCACCAATTTTATTAGTAGATTATAATTTATAGTACTTAGTTTATATTTCACAATATATATGTATATATATTACAAATACTGATTTTATATTAACATATTTACTTAATTCATAAAAATATAACACTTTCTTTATTTTTGTCAATAAATTTAATATTATTTTAAATTTGATTATGAAAATTACTTAAAAATAACTACTTTTATTGTAAATAGATTAAATCCGAAAATCCGAGTTCCAAACCGATTCGATTTCCGACCCGAGAGGATATGGATCGACCATGACCCGATCCGATATATAACCCGATCCGGCATATATGGATTTGGATCCGGGTCGGAGTCAACCCGACCCGAATCCGATCCGTTGACAGGCCTACCTGAAGGCTTGTACAATGCTTTCTTTTAGAAAAGAAGAAGAGGAGGAGAGGAAGAAGAAAAAAGAAGGAACTCCTTGGTTCGAGCTTTTCTATCTGAGGATGAGAAAATCCCTCCTTTTTCTTGTATATGTCTCTTAGTCCCCTCTCCCAATCCTCTCCAGCTGAGACTGTTCAACGGTTTTTATAGCCGTTGGGCGCATGCAACTTCACCCTGGTTTTTCGGAAGAAAGGTGATTGATGAGCTCCTAGCACCGCTTATCTGTCACTGGAGGGACCTGCCGCTGTACGAGAACATAGGGATCCTTTAATGTTGGTACTTTTCTGGGAAAGAGTGTCTGTACAGAAATCGGCGGGGTTAGGTGAGGTTTGATTGTGACAGGCGTTACCTCGTACCCTCGTGCCCGTGGTTTCGAGGGATTATCCTGGATCGTCGTGGACGATGGTTGGTTGAATCCTCGTGCCCGAGGTTTGACCTAGGTCAATAGTCCTGCAAAACTGAAAATTGAATCAGCAAATCAATCAAGTACAGGCCTGTCAGGCACCACGTGTTCGGCCAGGATGCAGCGCAGGAACCACGTGTTAACAGCTTCGATTAACTGTCTATTTTTAAATTCAAAATCAAACCCAAGATCGAAAACTAAAAATTACCTGAAATAAAACTAAACCCGAAACTGTCAGTTTAGTTAACCGAATTTTTCGATTTCGGTTCGGTTCATAGATTTTCAATTATTTTTAGCCAACCTTACTCCACGTGCTTGGCGAGCCAATTCAATAACTTTCTTTTCTACAGATAAGGCAATGCCTTTGCGTAAATAGGTAGCTAAGATAATGATAAAGGCAGCGCTCGCTCGGCTGTTCTCGACAATAGATACAAAATAAAATGAATGATTACCAGTGTTATACGATCATTTTAGTAGCCTCTTAAGAAATTCTAACTCAGTAACACCAATTTCCTCTCCTTGTTTTCGTATTATAGCGGATGAATTCTTTATTTATTTTTTTTTATTTTATAGAGTTGATGGGAAAGAAATTTATTTTAATATTGGGAGGTGTGTAGGATGTGAAATAAAGTTGATTTTAAGGTTGGAATTTGTGTTGGATGTGAAATAAAGTTGATTTTTAAGATTGAAATTTGTGTTGGATGTGAAATAAAGTTGTTAAAATTTGTGATAAATTTAAAATATAAATAAAATACTAATGTGCCTTTTTTGGATGGTTACCAAACAAGGCTCAAATGACATTAATTCTAGGAGGCAATCATTATAGTTTATTTACCATTAAAAAAAATCATTATAGTGTGAGAGCAGATTCCTTTATATGCCAATTTTATAATTCATCAAATTCAATTCTATACACTTCTGAAGTATTTAATGAATACAATATCATGCCAAAATTACCAAATTCAATTCTAATTATTTAATTTCCTTTAATTTTAAATAATATATACATATAACTTTGTATTACAACTATTAGAAAATACTTGAAATTAAGTTTATTGAAAGTAAAGATCATAAATTTGGGCATAAAAGTTCTGAAACTTTTGAAATTGACTTTATAGAAATTTTATGAATTAGTTTGAAATAAAATTTAAAATTAAATTATAATTTTTTGATTTTTAAGACTATATTTTGCCGTTGTTACATCCAATTTAATAGGTAAATAGTATTGGAATATAAATGGAGTTAAGTTTTTACAGAGTATGGTGATTGGAGACCTTAAAAAATATATAAAAAAGAAAGTTTATTTTTATATTATTATTTATATGTGATGTAAAATATATATACTTTCATATTGAATTTTTTTTATAAAAGTAAAGTTCATTTTATATTAAGTTTACAATGTTTATTGAGAATATAAATAATAATTTATGTTTTTCGAATTTATTTTGCTTTGTTCAGGATATTCAATGACGGAATATCCAGAGGATAAACTTATATATATTATTATATAATTATTAGTAATTCAGAAATTCTAAAATCACAACTGCCACCACTAGCCATAGAGCACGTGTCATATTATTTTATTATTATTTGATAGAAAAGCACATGCAATAATAGAAAGTCAAAACATAAAGGGCAAAAAAATTGATTTAAAAAAATTTTATAATTTTTTTAAAAAAAATTTATATCATGTCAAATAAACTACGTTAATTATATTAAAAAATTATTAAATGAAATTAAAATAATTACTTAATCATAAAACTTGTGTAGGATAAAATATAAAATTTTATTTTATTTTTTTAAAAAATAAAATAAATTTTTAGTTGAAAATTTTTTAGCGATAATTAAATTTTTTTTCAATCAACCAAACCTAATGTCTTCTGTCATATTTGTTATTGATTTTCAATGCATTTGTTAATGATCTTTAATTTCAACCATTTTCATCCTCTGTTCATAAATAAATAAATTAAAAATCTGTGTTAGGCTCTATTTGTTGAAAGAATAAAATAGATTTTATTAAATTTTTTTAGTAATTTTTAAAGATTCTATGATATAAAATAAAATAATTATATTGAATGTGAAATAAAATTAATTAATTTATTGAGAATTGTGATGAATTTAAATTAAAGTAATTATTTAATGTTAAAATTTGTGTATAATAAAATATAAAATAACTTTTAAATTTTTAAAAATAAATTTAAGATTTTAATAACTGTTAAATTTAGCCATAATTTTGAGCCTAAAAATTAACTTTATTTCACATTCCATACATATATTTTAATATAATAACTAATTTTATATCACATCTCTCGTACATTTCAACATAATAATTAATTTTATAACATATTATTTATAATTTTTAATAATTTTTTTTTACCTAAATTTAATTTTAATTTTATTGAATTGAATTTTACAAATAAACAGATCCTGCAAAAATATATTAGCAGAGAAGAAAAGTAATTATTATATAATATAAATGAGAGAAATAATTGCAATGTGTGCTATATACATCGTGTCCACCAGTCGATTCTACCGCCCTTTTTAACGATCCAGATCTCCGCGTATCCAAATCTGACGGTTGCCATCCATCGCCCTTCTTATCCGCTGACCTATCACTCTGTTTCCCCCAATCCCATCCCCTGTATAAAGACCTCCGCCAGAGAGGGAGAGCAGAGAGTGGCCATGGCTGCCTCTTCTTCCGTCACTGCTGCTCAGGCTCTCTTGGTTCGTTCCATCTCTAATCACGGCTCCGCCGCTCCGATCCTCACGGATCGGCGCGCCATCCTCCCCACCGGTTTAGGCCTTAGCTTGTTCGCCGGGCGAGCTTTAATATCTGCCCCGCGATGGCAGCAAATTTCACGTTCGGCGACGCCGTCTCATCGCCTATCGGGTCGGCCGAGGGCTGCGGCGGTGGAGACTCTGGACTCTGGAGGCAACGACTGGGACGGCTACGCTGGTCTAGAAATCGATCAACACGATCCGGTTCCTAGGCATCGACGCCGTCGAGAAGCCCATGGGATGCACTCCTTTGGGCCACATCCTTTACGACGAGGTTATGAGGTATAATCCCAAGAACCCATACTGGTTTAACCGAGACCGCTTCGTGCTCTCCGCCGGCCATCGGTGCATGCTCCAGTACGCTCTGCTTCACCTTTCCGGTTATGATAGTGTATTGGTGAGCCTCCGCTTTTTGGTATTCTCCATTTAGAACAGTGATTTTGGATCTCATTTTCGCTATCAAAAGTAGACTTAATTTCAGTTCCTTGATCCAAGTTTTTTCTACTTCACAAATGCTGTATTAGTGATTCGGGTTATCTAATATTTCCAATTGTTTGCTGATTTACCATTTTCTATCCAAAAAAGGTTTTAAGTTCTTTCCTCTCATTATATCAGAAGCTGTTTTGAGTTGGGATTGTTGCTGGTTTATTGACCAGTTAGTAAAGGCAGAATCTGATGGAGGAAGCTGTGAGATGTTTCATGTTGTTATATTGTGCTTGATTATTGGGGTTTGAATCAAAATTTTGAAGTTATTCTTGTATGATGCATTGATGCCTGCATCTTAATACAGGCCCACGTACATATCTAACATTTTATCCTTTTTATTCTCGTAATATTCACTCTGTTTGGGATATCTCGTGCACACTGATTAAAGATTACACCATTTTTCTAGCATTAGCTTGTCTCTTATCCTTTCTCTTTTGTTATAAGAATTTGATATTTATTGTTGATATAACAGGAGGAAGACTTGAAGAACTTCCGTCAGTGGGGAAGCAAAACACCTGGGCACCCTGAGAACTTCGAAACTCCTGGAGTTGAAGTCACAACAGGTGTGCTTCAATCAAAGATCTCTGCAGTTAATTTGGGGCTTAATAGTAGTCTCAATCTCTGTTTCTTGTTATGTATTTTCTTTTTCTCCCTTTGTATTCGTAAATAGGTCCTTTGGGCCAGGGAATGGCCAATGCTGTTGGATTGGCACTAGCTGAGAGACATCTAGCTGCTCGTTTCCTTATGTCTAATGGCGAGAAGTTCCACATGTTGCTCACATTAATATATGCCTGTTGCTAGATATGTTATGTTGTGAAAATAATACGCAGCGGAAAATTCGGATCGTCAGAAGTGTAGTTAGCCAAATAAATCGTGCCGGATAAGTATGAGAAATAATGATAATAAAAGAACGTATCAACCACAAGAACACTAGATTTACGTGGTTCGGAAGTATTTTTCCTACATCTACGAGAAGAGCAGAGAGAGACTTTATTATGTAGAAATTCAGATAGAAAGAAAACCTTACACTAATCACCTGGTTCTCGATCTCAGACGGGATGCAGAAATTGGATCTTTTCTTCTTTCAGATTAGACCATCTAAGCGCTCCTTGAGCCTCAGATGATTGCCTCCAGATTCCTACGAAATCACCTCCATAGCCGACGAAGAAGATCCAAGAGAAATCATTGCTGAAAATGCTCAAGTGAATCACCTATTCACGTTTTCCAAGAAGAAACTTGAGAACTTACAGCCTTCCACCAGAAATTCTGAAAATCTCAGTTTTTATAATAGTGGTCTATAACAAATCCTATATGTAATTTCTATAAAAATCTCAACAGCTTAATAAATAATTCTTATAATTAGAATTATTTAATTATTATTCAAATCACATTTTAATAATCTTCACCTTGATTTGATTAAAGTTAATATTTTTAACCAGACAATATAATCTCTCTAAGTAGAAACACTCCCTCTCCCTGGGGCCTTCATACCTTAGCTCCTCTTAATGTTAGTCAAGTCTAAGCAGTATAAAATCTTGGCTACTAGTAAATTTTTAATAAGCATATCTGTAAAATTATCTTGAGTTGAAACTTTCACAAGTATAATATCATCGCTTGATATAAGCTCTTTGAGTTTGTGATATCTGATGTCAATATGTTTTGTTCTTGTATGAAAAACATGATTTTTTGCAAGATAAATTGCACTGTGACTATCATAATGCAAACTAATAGTCTTTTGTGAAATACCAAATTCTCTGACTAAACCTTTTAACCAAACAGCTTTCTTTGTAGCTTCAATTGGAGCAATATACTCTGTCTCTGTTGTCGATAAAGCTACAATATTCTGTAAAGTAGCTTTTCAACTGATGTGACCTTCATCTAAAGTAAAGATGAATCATGTAGTGGATCTTCTCTTATCAAGGTCACCTGCATAATCAGAATCGATATAACTAACCAAAAGATCAGAATCTGAATTTTTCTCAAATAACAGACCAAAATCAGAATCCATTTCAAAGCATTCCAATGCTCTTTTGCTGGTTTCGCCATATACCTGCTAACAACACTAACAATATGTGATAAATCCGGTCTAGTGCATATCATAGCATACATTAGACATCTAACTGCATTAGCATACAATACATTATGCATTTCTTGAAATTCTTTATCTGACTTTGGGTATTGCTCTACGAAGAAAGTTTAAAATGCTGAGCTACATATGTGTCACCTTGTACTCTATCAATATTACATACACTATAACAATAACAATCAAATTTTTATCCCATAAGGTGGGATTGTTTATATAAATTCTTTGTTTTCATTGCGCTCTATTATTAACTGGATTTATTCTCAATTGAGGTTACCCCAATTTTCTCACAAAAATATTTATTTCTTATCATATCTTTTCGTGTATATCTGCTTATTCACCTTAAGATTTTCATCACTTATTTTACTTGTGTATTTTTACTTTGTAGGCTATTATGTGCACCATATAATATATCGTGATTAAATTTACATTTCATATATTTGATTTTTAATCTGCTAAGATAAAAATCTTTAGATTTTAAGGTAATTCTCTATAGCTCGAGTTTTGTTTTACGTACACACCACTTAAGTTAATTTTCATTGTATACAAATAGAATACATAAAGAATATTCCTTTTATACTATATATACTACTTTCTCTCTCTTTTCACTCTTTCTTCCTTTATTTCTCTCCCTTGAGATCTCCGTCTATGATTATGTTAGTTACTAACAACCTTCGTGGATTGTCGTTAGGTTAGCCTCTCAATCCTCTGTGGTTATGGTGACATCATTAATGTTACCTTGCAGTAATCAATGTCCTCTCCTTCCACCCATCTCATCTCAGGCGATGGCCTTCATCTCATTCTCTCAACTTTGGTATTTGGGTTAATATGATTAACTATAATTTATAAGATTTAATCATAATAATAATGAGTAACTTTGGCAATATTAAAGATATCTAATTTTATTTAATTATGTTTATTTTTATTAAATGATCCAACAAACAAAGGGTAGGTGGGATCAGGGAGTGTGATCAGGGATGAGTTGGTGGAAGCCGCTCAATCTGGTAAACGCGGCTGCGCGAGGCCCGCAGTCTGGGTCAGAGAATTAACCAATCCGATGGACCGATTCCAACGCGGGCCCACGAAGAGTCTGTGGGCTCCACACAGCACATTTGCTGGCCCATGGGCTGCCACGTGGCAATTCGCATCTCAGTCCCAAATATCCCAGTTGAAATTTGTTTGCGATAGAAGTGAAAATTTTCTTAATTCTCTGTATACGTCAACGTTTGCAGATAGAAATCTTAGAACTTAGAATAAGAAAATTAAATATATTTAAAATGAATGTTTTGTGGCCTGAGAAAAAATAATAAATAAAACAATATGTCAGAATATCTTTGAATTTTTGCTAGAATTTTGCAGATTTTCAATAAATAATATGCTATGTTTCTTATCTAATAACATGCTAATTTTGATAGCAATAAAATAGGCTAACGAGGCATTTGGTTCAATATCATCTCTGTATTATGCCATGTAATTTAGGGGGCGTTTGGTTCAGTGTTATCTCAATGTTATGTTATGTTATCTTTAGAAAGTGATTGTTTGGTTTAATGACATCTTTAAATAACATTATAATTAATTACAAAAATGTCATTACATGCTGACATCTAGATGTCACTCCAAATCGGGCGACATCTCAAGATAACACCGTCAATTTGTCATTATAATGTCAATAACTTTCAACTAAATAAAAACAATTTGGATAACATTGATATTTTCTAATATCATAACATTGAACCAAACAAATGTCCGTTGATGAATAACAATGACATTTAGATAACATGACATTTAAATGATACTGACATTGAGATAACACTGAACCAAACGCTCATTTAGATGTGATATTTAGATGTTATTTTTGAATGATAATTATATAATTTTTAAAAAATTATTTATATATATCATTAAATCAAATAATTATTTACTCTGAATAACATGACTTAATACAAAGATAATATTAAATCAAACACCCTCTAAATTTTATAGCCCCTCCTACATCCAACCAGTAGATTTCTGAGTGATATTTCAATCTTGATGTAAGTAGCAGCATCACTCCTCAAGACACGTTAAGACCACTCATTTTATGACGCACAATTGTGTCCCATCATATCCACTCATATTTCTCGATGCATCCAATTACCCCACTCACGAGTTGTCACACTTGGCATATCTGGTACAATATATTAGCACAATTCAAGATATCACCTTCAACTCAAGACCTAGTAGATAGCTTTCCTAGTAATGACTACCTAAAGAAACTTACGATGCAATTCACCCTCAGCTTCTTCTCGAGTTGCTACAACTATAAGTTGGTATAAACTAGTTTGCACCGATGAGTCATTAGTCAATCGGTGAAAGCAATAGTCGTCTTAACTCATCTATATGAAGATCTACAGCTGAAAAAGGAGCACTCCGATATCGGCCTTCTCTTTTACTTGATGGGATTTCCCTTGCTTTTGGGGAACATAATATTTTCTTAAGAGCTTTTTTACCTAAATTTAATGCATTAGTCTTCCTTCGTGTCCCTCCCCTCTCAAATCACTCATCAAGAAATTTCCCATTAATAATTTTTTATACTTCATTAAATAAAATATTTAAGGGGCTTAATTAATAATAAAACATTTAGTTTCAGAATCTTAAATAAAAGATTTAAGGGACTTAGTTAATAATTAAACATTTTATGGTTAGTGTCAATTAAAATATAAATATTACGTCCAATTAACCATAATTAAATATTTTGAGAAACTTAAATAGAAAATTAATGATGAGTTTTCAAAAATACAAAAAACTAATAATTCTGCTATTTTCAAAAGTCCTATACAACTCAAAAATCTGATCAAATATGCAGCTCAAAAGTGGTTTGTGAATTTAATTTATTGAATAACTCAATAAATAAAGCACAATTAACTTTCATGTAATAACTAATTTTTTGAAACAATTATTTATTTATCACAAAAAGTTTTAAATATTATTTTTTCATAAAGTTTGAATTATAAATGATATATAATAATCATAATCTAATTTTTCATTTTAATTTAAATCTCACCGACTTCACTACTCATATCACGACTCATCAAAATGCTAAATTAATCATCACTCATCTCGAGCTCAGAAATAGCGAAAATATTTTGAGAATAAAATGATTATAATCAATCAAATAATATTTTTCATTTCATGCTCAAAACTCAGCTAAAAAACAGCATTAGCCCTGTTTGGCAATGGACTAAAAATTATGGTTAAAATTAGCCATGATCAAAATTTTAAATTTATTTTAAAAAATTTAAAAAATTTAAAAAATTATTTTATATCTCATCTCATACAAATTTCTAACATTAAATAATCACTTTATTTCACATCCAACACAATTCTCAATAAATTAATTAATTTTATTTCACATCCTACACAATTTTTAATACGACTAATTTACTTTATTTCACATCATATATATTTTTCAAAAATAATTAAAAATTTCAACCATTTTTTTTTTCTTCTTATTACCAAATAAGTATGCTATCAAAAATAGTGCATACTAGCCCAAAAAATGTTGATGATCACTTTACTAGCTTAATAATAGCAAATGAAAGGCTCCTTACCTTGAACTCATCATAATTTAAAAGGCAAATTGCATCTGAGTGCCTGAAGTCAAATGAATATTGCAGATTAATTTTGATTTTTTAATAGCATTCATTTGAAACTTTTTTTTTGATGTTTCCTTCATTTTGAATTTGAGATTGTAAAAGTACTTTCATATGATCTCAATTAAAAAATAATTATTATTATTTATTAAAATTATTTACAATCACTAAATTTTTAATTTTTTAAAATATAATTTTAAAACATTAATTTTATATTTTCTAGTTTAAAAATTTTATAACAAACAAGGCAGGTGTAAGAAATTAAATTTTAAATTTTTATTATATTTTTTAATGTAAAGACAAAGTGATATAATAATAAATTAAAATATATAAATAGTTAAAATTAGTTAAAAAGATAAAATTTTACTTATCTATTTAGAAAAATTAACAAAAAAAGTTGAAATTCTGAAAAAAAAAACTAAAGTTATAGAATTTTTACAGTTTAGGCCCGTTTGTTTGCCCGTTTAAAATTAACCTGATTTAATTTTAAGCAGGCATATCGCATCAAATATAAAATTTAATATTAAAAATTAACTTTATTTGACATCTTACATATATTATTAAAATAATAACTAACTTATATCGCTTCTCTCACATATTTTAACATAATAATTAACTTTATATCACATTTTTCATACATTTAAATATAATAACTAGCTTTACTTCACATTATTCACAATTTTTAATAAAAAAAATATCTCTATTTAAGTTTAATTTTAATCTTATTAAATTTAATCTTACAAATAAACAGGTCCTAAGGATTTGAATCAATCTGTAATGCCCTCCCGACCTAATTTAAATGTTTAAGGCTTGGATGCAATGAGGCTGAAATCAGGAACCCAGATGCAATTTACCCTGTTTAGGTGAGGACAAATTCGTAAATAATTAAGTTATTGGTGATCCATCAGCAAAACACAAGGCACAGCTCGTCGTCTTTCGGTAGGTGGCGGCGACTCTGAGACAGTAGGGAACGCGATAGGCGGCGGGGTTTGGTGGGGGTGAAGACGCCAATTATATCTTTGTTCCTTCTCTTTTTCTCTAGGGAGATCGGCAGAGGAAGGTGAAGGGAAGTCCGGAATCGAGATGGCTCAAGCGACAACGGCGATGGGAGTCTCCACCACCCCCCGTTTCACCCTGTCGTCCCGTTTATCCGCTGGGCGACGGGCAGCGCCACAGTCGTCTTCCCTGCGGATCGGCTGTGCCACCAGAGAGAAAGGCTTCGCTGAGTTGAGCACGATGGGCGGCGGAAGATCTTGCGGCAATCGCACCTTGTCGGCGAGATCTCTTAGGATTTCGGCGTCAGTGGCGACGACGGCGGAGAAGCCGTCGACTGTGCCGGAGATTGTTCTGCAGCCTATCAAGGAGATCACGGGAACGATTAAGCTTCCCGGATCCAAGTCTCTGTCCAATCGGATCCTTCTCCTGGCAGCGTTAGCAGAGGTGAGATGATGAATTTTGGTTATCTAGCAAGACGGTTTGCTTTGATTGGAATGAAAATGTGATGTCCGCGAGAGCACGTCAATATGCTTGTAAATTACCTCTTGCTGCTTCAAGCTGTACAGAGGGGAGATTCCATTTTTATTTTACCATGTTCTTCTTTCTCTATATTTTGTGCAAATTGAAACTGTTGTAATAAGGAATTATTGCCTATTGAGGAACTTTCGAGAAAGAATCCTAGGTATTTGCCATCCTGTAATTTAATGTGCTTTGTGCCCAAAATTACACTCGATGGCTTCTATTTTTACTATTTCACTGCCCTCTTTTTTGTGTTGAATATTATACTGCTCATTGATCAGGGAACTACCGCGGTAGACAACTTATTGAACAGTGATGATGTCCGCTACATGCTGGCGGCTCTTAGGACTCTGGGTCTTTCTGTGGAAGATGATCCTGTTGCAAAAAGAGCGATTGTCGTAGGATCTGGTGGCCAATTTCCAGTTGGAAAAGATTCCAAAGAAGAGATTCAACTATTTCTAGGAAATGCAGGAACTGCTATGCGCCCATTGACTGCTGCTGTAACAGCAGCTGGTGGAAATGCAAGGTTCTTCTATGTTTTCTCTGAAATTATATCTGAAATTGCATAACAAAATGAATGTGCTTTGTGTTTTTAGATATGTACTCATTTAAAAGAATTTGTTTTTTCTTTCAGCTATGTGCTAGATGGTGTTCCGCGCATGAGGGAAAGGCCTATAAGTGACTTAGTTGATGGCCTGAAGCAACTAGGAGCAGATGTTGATTGCTTCTTGGGCACCAAGTGCCCACCTGTTCGTGTTAAAGCAAATGGAGGCCTTCCAGGGGGCAAGGTGAGGCATGTTGAGAACTACTACATGATGCTATTTGCCAGTCTAGAAATGCTTTCCTATCATGTGCAACATGTGTCACAACTTGTTTTAAGCAACTTATTTTTGTGTCTGGTAGTGCTTGTGATTCTTGGGGTTGAAGTGAAGCAAAGCGTACTTCTGTTCAAGAATTAAAGATGTAACCATAAGTGTTTTCTTTTTTTCTCCTACCGTTTTCTTTATGAATACATGGAGTGTCTTACAGGCTATTTAATGTTATGTACATCAATGTGTATAGTACAGCTTGTGGTTCTTAGAGACAATCTTACTGTGTCTAATATTTCTTAATAAACACATGGAGTGTCCTTCAGGCCATTCATGTCATGTGGATTCATACATGAGCATATTGCCTGTATCAATTTTTCTCAAGTTTTCTTCACTACAATTCTCTGTGTTACCTTCTCAAGTTAGGGGCTAGTTTGCACTTTGTTAAGTTGTTTATAGGCAAATGCATCCTGTGTTTCATAAATTCCAAAGTGGAAGGGACCATAAAACTATTAGTGGGATTGTATTTTCTTCTGAAATTCTAGCTCCAGTGCACCTATGTTGTGTAAGAAGGATCACCTTTTTTTTTTTTTCACCGGATCCATTATTACATAGTTATAGTTGCATTCATGTCAAAATGTTAGGCATAGAAATAAATGGAAATTGTAATGACACGATTATTGATACTATCATACCAATTAGCAATGCAAACATATGATCATTCAAGGAAATTTTTGTTTTTGTTTTTTTTTTGCTTTTTTGTTTCATGGTGTGTGTCTGTGTGTACATATATATACATATATGACGTCAAAGTTCTACCTCAAGCTGATATTGGAACAACTTTCTTCAATTGAGATTTATGTCTGTATTCTCACTTTCTGATGAGTTACCTCATGTCGGACAATGTTTTTTGCTTTTAGCAATTATTGTACGACTTTCTTAGCAGGTATCATTATGAATGAAATAAGTTCCTACATACCCCTATGCTTAATGGCTAATATTAGAACTGACATGCAACTGCAGTCTTCTGCAATTACATCAAATACGAAAATGTAGAGTTTTTCATTTCAAGAAAATAATATAGAGTTTACAACTACATTGTAAGAGAAGAAATCTCAGCTTGATTGCTTGTTATGAATACACCTGTTCTTGAAGCTTTCTGATTTCTATCATACGGTTGGTAAATTCTTATTATGTTTGACATTTCTTTACCATCATTTTTTTTTTCTTTGCGGACTACAATTTTCTTCATCATCAGCTATTGTTTTCAAATTTTTGCAATCAAAACATGATTAGAACGTTTGAATAGTTCTAGCTTCTAGTACTATTGGTCAATATTCTGAGGTCTAGGGCTGTAGATGAACTGAGCTGAACTGAGCTTGATCATGTTTATGTTCAAGCTTATTTTATATTTTACTGATCAAGCTTGTTCATAAACAAACCGAGCTTTTGGCCACTCAGTTCATGCTTAGTTCATGTACAAATGAATAAGCTTGAGCTCGATTTGAGCTTATTCATGAATAATAATCGAGCTGCTTATTGAACCAACTATTGAGCTTGTAATTGAGCTATTTAAATGAGCCCATATCAAGTTAATAAATGGAAATTGTTGAACAATTCATCAATTGTTAAATTGAATTATCAATTAAAGAAAAAAAACTAAATGATAAATAATGTGTTATTGTAAGACAGCAATACTGAATAATTATATTATATAAAATATATTGTACTACTAAAAACATCATTAATCAATCCCATTAACGAGCCTCTAATTGAGCTTTAAACAAATATGTTCACGATCTTGATATGCATTGTTCTCAAACATAAACAAGCTGAATGTTACTATGTTCAAGCTTGTTTATTTAGGAGTCGAGTTTTTAAAAATATATTCAAATTCGTTCGTTAAGTTTGATGAACAAACACAAACTTGCCCTTATCGAGCTACTTGTTGAAAGCTCAGTTCATTTACAGTTCTACTCATATTTGTTGGAAGTTGTAATATGAAGATATTTGATGATAAATGTTAATGTAAAACTATTTTTATAGCATTGTAGCTGCATTTCTATCTCCATAGAATACTCTGTTTTAACTGTTACCAGTATCTTTCTGATATAAATATTTATGTACCTATTTTCCAGGTGAAGCTATCGGGATCAATTAGTAGCCAGTATCTGACTGCATTGCTTATGGCAGCTCCGCTGTCCCTTGGAAATGTGGAGATTGAGATCATTGATAAATTAATTTCAATCCCATATGTTGAAATGACTTTGAAGCAAATGGAACGGTTTGGTGTCACTGTGGAGCATTCTAGCTCGTGGGACAGATTTTCTGTTCAGGGAGGCCAGAAATATAAGTGAGTTAGAAACTCACCTAATCAAATGATAATTCTATTATTAAAACCAGCCTAACAATAGGCTATGTACAATCTCTTTATAGATCCCCGGGGTCCGCTTATGTTGAAGGTGATGCTTCAAGTGCTAGTTATTTTTTAGCTGGCGCAGCTGTCACAGGTGGAACCGTCACTGTGGAAGGCTGCGGCACTAGTAGTTTGCAGGTACTAGCATGTAGATTATTTATGTTTTATCTCGTATTATTCACCATGGTCTAAACATTGACCTGAATTGGTTGGTATTACAGGGTGATGTCAAATTTGCCGAAGTTCTTGAGAAAATGGGAGCTAAGGTTACATGGACTGAAAACAGTGTGACTGTTACTGGACCACCTAGAGATCCTTCGAAGAGGAAAAATTTGCGAGCAATTGATGTCAACATGAACAAAATGCCCGATGTTGCAATGACTCTTGCAGTGGTTGCCTTATTTGCCGATGGCCCAACTGCCATTAGGGATGGTAGGTTTTTCCTGTGAATTATATTCATGAAAATATACATTCTTTTCTGACCATAGCAGTGCATTTTCTAACTGTTTCATCAATTCTCCACGCTTAACCTTCTGTTCTTTTCTCTCCAGGCGCTGAATTTGAATCTCACTCTTTTATGTTACTGGATTATCTTCTGCATTTGCTTTTTGTTCTCATGTTTTCTTTACCGATTGCCATTTCCCATATGTAAATGACTGCTTTTGTGTGTGATTCACTAATTTCTTTTGTGATTGCTATTCATTCGTCTCCAGATCCTATTTTTTTTTGAGAAGCCTTTTAATTTCTTTAAAAGCTGTGCTATTTGCTTGCTCGTCTTTCAATATTATTAATATGTACTCGAAAAGGATGCATTGCACCCTGACTTCATTAGCTTTCTACCAGTTGCTTCCTGGAGGGTGAAGGAGACTGAAAGGATGATAGCCATTTGCACGGAACTCAGAAAAGTCAGTAACCCCCCCCCCCCCCCCCACTCATTACAATGCATTCATTACGAACTTTCTCCAATTCTCATCAAATTTTCTTTCTTTCATTCTTTTTGGCTCTTCAGTTGGGAGCTACAGTGGAGGAAGGCCCTGACTACTGTATAATAACTCCACCCGAGAAGCTGGACGTGACGGCCATCGACACATACGATGATCATCGGATGGCGATGGCTTTCTCCATTGCTGCCTGTGCCGATGTTCCAGTTACCATCAAAGACCCAGCCTGCACTGGGAAGACCTTCCCTGACTATTTTGATGTATTGCGGAGGCTTACCAAGTTGCACTAATGGCTACCCAGATTTATTAGATTAGCAGCTGTCATTATATTTGCAAAGGTTGTATTTGAATTGGCTTCCACTGTTCTGTTGTATGATTAGCTCATGTAACAAGGCCTTTGTATGAGTTATAACCATGTACTGCCTATGTTAGTTCAGTCCAAATTGGCCTGAAAAAATATGGCAGTGATTTCAATTTGAGATTCTTAATAATAAATTATGATATCATTATGCATGGATTTCTTGTGCAAAAGAATTTTGTGTGCACCAACATGCATCCTTTATTACATATTGGATTATATACATGATGTTGAAATCTTCTTTCTAGCTATCAAAAAAAAAAAAAAAAAATCTTTCTATATACAGGACTGTTAGAATATTTTTTGGGATCATCAGCATCTGGTAGCAAAAAATGGTGATTCATGGCATGAATTTAAAAATATATAGTTCACATTGAATATCTAATTCTTGACATTTGTCATTTAAAATATTAATATTTTTTTTCATATTTTTTCGGTACACATATTATTTGAGTAAAGGTGATAATTTTTTAACAAATCTGATCCGCTGTCTTATGTATTTTCAAGTTAATTTAGTTGGAACAAAAAGTTTAAGAAGGTTTTATAATTTTTTATTTTTTTAAAAATGCATATTGAAAATAAAATGAATTATATTAAAATTGAATGTAAAATAAAATTAATTGATTTATTAATATTATATTATATGTGAAATAAATAATTATTTCATATTAAAATTTATATATAATAAAATATAAAATTAATTTTTAATTTTCATAAATAAAATAAAATAAAATTTATAGGCATGGTTTCTTTCATTTATCTAATGAAATCATAAAACACCTATTTCCCGATCAACTACAGCGCGCCACGTGCACGTGGACCCACCCGAAGAGCACACATGGCACGTTGTGGTTGATCCTGAATGGTTTCGGATACTGTCTATCTATAAATTTAACGCTGCATCATGACCGTACACATGATAATCAAAGTATTTAGAGTCTACCACACCTACCCTCATAGGCGATGTTACAACTATCATGCCCGCTATCGTAAATTTATTAAAATCCTACAGATTCAACAGAATGTGTAAATAAATATACGCAATAGAGATTATCTTAGTTGACTAAAAATTTAAAATTACAACCCAAATCCAACCCCATAGCTAGTCAGGTAAAGTCAAAAAGAGGATGATAGACTTACTGGGTACATATGATGACATTAAAACAAGAAGCATTCCTCGTAGAGAGAACAGAATTACAGAATCATGGATCTACAATTGTGACCTCAACCTCAACTCCAGGTTCTATGGTGATTGAGGTTATCTGCTTGACCACCTCGGGAGAGCTAACAAGATCGATAAGCCTCTTGTGTACCCGAAGCTCAAACCGATCCCATGTGTTGGTACCTAAAAACATCGCAGTACAACAAACTCAGCAAACATACATTACAGAAAATTACCAAAATTTGAAAGCTTGACGAAGGGAATAAAAATAAACCACTAATGCAAGCCAATAGTGATGAAGCAGAACCACGGAAACAAAAACGGCAACAATTATACTCATACAGCAGAATGACGAAGTACATGAGTTATGGCCTGCTGTAAGAAATAAGCAGACTGCCGTCTTGCCGATGGTCGCAACTCATCAAGCAACACTTCATAATCTTAAATTGGTCAACAACAACAAATAACAACAACCACTAAGCCTTAATCTCACTAGGTGAGATCGGCTATATGAATCTTTTATTTTCATTGTATTCTATCAATTAATAAATTCTTGTTTAGATCTAAGTGAATAAGATCACTTCTTATAGTTTTTTATCATAACTTCTTTGATCTCCCTGGTCCTCTTTATACATGGGAAAAATTAATACCTCGATTTTCATAATTGAACCTTCAATTGACTTACAATTTACATGACCAAACCTTCTAAACTGACTTTATTTAAGTTTATTCTCAATTAATACAATTCTAACTCTCTCACGGATATACTATTTCTGATTCTATTCTTTTGTGTATACCCACATCCATCTTAGAATTCTCATTTTTACAACATTTATTTTATTTGTATGTTTCTTCTTTATAGGCCAACATTAAACACACCATATATCATTCCTAGTCTTATTATAGTTTTATAAAATTTACCCTTAAATCTGGATAGAATTTGTCTATCGCACAACAACCAGAAGCATTTCTCCATTTTACCCATTCTACTTGGATCTTGCTAATAACGTTATTATCTATTTCACCATTATTTTGTATGATTGATTTAAGATATCCTTTTTAGGTTTTTGCTAGGGTTCTTGGAGATTGTAACCATTGCAAATAAAATTATGAAATTCCCACCATAAGAAAAGTGGAGCATAGTGTACCAGTTTGTAAAATATTTTCATAGAACTCCACTGGGAACAACGATTAAACCACAATTTAGCAAACAAAAACTTACCTAACAGTCAAGTATACCTAAATAGAAATGCTGGATGACAGGAAATGAAAGTTGAATAAATATTGATGCCTAAAGTATAAAAAATCAATACATGCACATAAATATATAACAAGATGAGCTATAAAATCCTTTCAAAAAGAGGGGGAAAAAAATAAAGAGAGGTGTGCAATGTGCTTCAGATTTGAAAAGCCTAAATATGAGACTTTATTGATCCAATATGTTTCTAAGGCTAAGCAGAACTTGTAATCCCAGATGATTCTATAGAAGCACAATAATTAGTATGCTTATGGATAGGATAAAACTCCACAAAGTAATTTCAAATACAAAGAGATTGATGACATAAGGGGAAAAGAACAGTAACAATTTTGACCGAGCATCAGTTTTAAAAAGCTCGATTTGAGACTTCATCGGAAAAATCTCAGGACTAATTACCAAATTTTCATCATCTGCTCAGTCAAACTGCTGATGAGGAGTGATGCAGCCAACAAAATTCTCCATGAGAAGGTAGAAACAAAATAATTTGAAATATTGAAGAAATCAAAGGTCCATGCTAATATGCAGAATAAAATTCAATCAACCTGATTGTTAGGAGGAAAACAGAGAAAAACCCAAAGAATCTATACAGGAATCAGCCACCTAAAGTAGGTAAACAGTAGCCACCGCAAGCAGTGAAAGACAAAAGAAGCTGCTAATAATGCTTTTAAATTTTTAATACAAGAATAGAATCCAATCAACCTACTTGATAATGGGAAAATGATAAGAACCCTGAAAATCTCAGCAAGAATCAGCCACCTAAAGGTGACACATAGATGTGACTACCCGAAACTGAAAAGGGCGGGAGGTGCTTGTTGGGTGATGTCCTTGTAAGTGAATCGAAATCATTCAGACAATAAGCAGCTACTAGCAGGCTACTAAGTGGAGAGGCACAACAATGAATCGCCCCATATCAGAAAGAGAGGGGAGTTCCTGAGCTGTATAAGTAAATAACGTGATTCTAAATATTAGAGGCGCATTTTGGGGCAAAATCGTAAGGCTAATAATGAGAAACTCCATAATTAAACATGCTTGAATTGGAGTAGTACTGAGATACGTGACCTCCTAGGAAGCACTCAAATTATGTAGTTCCTTAAAATTATAATAGACAATACCTTTATATTTGGATCACGGTATCTTACAATAGAAATCAAAGGAGATAGAGGGACACAAAAAAAGCTTCTTCTATACTAATATTTAAGATATAGTAGCTCCAAATCTTCCAAAATTACTGACAAAAAGCACTTCTATTAACAGCCACAATATGGTAGCAAATTCCTCCTAGTACATGCAATCATATTCAGCCATATTTTCAACCAAGAGCTTGAATTTAGTCCCCAAATATAAAACAAGCATGCATAAAATATACACTGAATAGTGGTAAGAAAATAAATAATAAAACGGAATGAAGGTTCAGTGACAGACAGGTTAAAGCAGAAACAAATCACTTCAATTAAAACTATCACCAACAAAAA
The DNA here is from genome assembly GCA_002786265.1 of Apostasia shenzhenica. Lineage (NCBI taxonomy): Eukaryota > Viridiplantae > Streptophyta > Magnoliopsida > Asparagales > Orchidaceae > Apostasia > Apostasia shenzhenica. The sequence continues at coordinate 996,829 of KZ452209.1, read as the reverse complement.
CAGAAAACAAAAATTAATATGGCAACGAGTTGGTTAAAAGAGAATGGGCTTCACCTTCACCACAAGGAGACTTCCTGGTAGTGATGTGGAGGACCTTGGTGGGCATCCTTACCGGTCCCTTAACCTTTAATCTCTTATCCTTCGCTCCTCTCACCAGATCCGCGCACACTAAGACGAATCAAATCGTCCAATTCTTTCTTAAAATATAAAAAATTTAAGCAATCATCAAGTACCAGCGGAATCGTAAGGATCAGCAGACTAATCAATACCCTTTTCGAGATTCTTCACGTTCTTAGACGAAAGAGTGATCCTGATGCGGTGCTCTAGCTCCCTGGGCTCCTCCAGCCCCGGTTTTGCTGGCTTCATCGCAGCGTAGGCCATCTCCTGAGCAACTCAAGAACCCTAAATCCGAGGCAAAAGAGCGTTTAGCAACGATAGAGATGCAGATGGAACCATACTTTTGGATCACCTCACGGAGCAAGGAGATCGCCGTCACTTCGCCACTGCAGGTTCGCACAATAACTCGGATATTTGTTTTGCAGATTTTGACTTTAAATTCAAATATCTTAATTTATTTTTTAAAAATATTTTTTATTTTTTATTTTTTTGAGGCTGGGATAAATTGACTTTAGGTTTAAGCCACCCTGCTTATCAAGCTAAGCTAGCTCGAATTCATTAAGATTAAGCTGATCAATAAATTAACGAGTTAAGCTCAGACTCACTGGCACTCACCTCAAATAATAATAAAAAAAAGCTATGAAATATACACAAAAGCATTAGAAAATGTATATACATATTATTTTAAAATACATATAATAATTACTCAAATATATATAGTTACAAGTATTAACTGTTATGCATTAATTATTATATGTGATGCAAAGCAACTGGTTCTTTAAATTTACAACATATCTAAGGCTGCTATCGATCCCATTTCGAGCCGAGCCAATACCAGCTTAAAATCAGATTAATCACATATCAATCAACTTAAAATCGACTACAAATTGATTAGGTTCGACTTCAAGCCAATTTCGATTCATTTTCGAGTCGAATCTCAATTTTTTTTTGAGCCGATCTCGAGCCTGATAAGCTCAACTAAATCCGACTCGATTTATAATATATGCATATACAACATACATATATTATATTAAATATATATTATATACATATTATATATATATATATATATATATATTATAATATAAAATAAAATTTAATTCAAACTGATTTCGAGCTGAATCGAGCCGAATCTACCCCTACTCAAAATCGTTACTGAGCTAAACTTTTAGATCATTAGTCGGCAAATTTAGATCGATTCGATTTCAATTCGATCTAAAATCAATTCAATTTTTAATTAATTTTCGATCTTCGATCCATATTAACACCCTTAAACATATAGATATTAAAAATAAACAATAGACCTACACTTGTAATATAATTAAAAAATACATATAAGCCAATCTATTATAAACAAAACAATATATGATGAAATTTATAAACAGTACAAAATTAAAAGTATTTCATATATGTGTTCAATTATGACAAATATAAATGAATTATAAAGCACAATAGTTTTCATTGAACTGTATTTTTGATAACTTTCAAATACCAATTTGCTAAATAAAAACAACTTCATAAGTATATCTCTACGATAATTTAGTAAGTTCAAGAGAAGCACCACTTTTTGCTCAATCATTAGGTGTTACATGTTCTCGGGCCTGCCGGTATTATACATGCATTGCCTGGAGATTCAGCACCGAATGATGCTCCGTCTGAATCTAATAATTTCTCTCTAAATAAAATCTTTTTCGTATAGCACGACGGTACCAAACAAAACATAAATCCCCTACCAATGATTTATGAAAGAAGCTGAGCACCAACAATCCACTCAGTAAAAGGAAAATTTATTGGGTGCGCCGCGCGCACCGTTCGGACGCCCAATCAGAGGGCGCCACGTGTGCCCGGACCCAGCTGTATGGCACACGTGGCGCCCTCTGATTGGGTTCCGGACGGTGCGCCTTTCGAACCCAATAACTTCTCCAGTAAAAGGTGCCCTAAAAGCAAATTGTTTAATTTTGAACAGGAATTCTTTGTCTCCCAGGCCAAGTTTCTATCTTCTCGAAGTACTTCACTGGAACAACACCGTCAAAGCCCTCAGTAAGGACAACTTTGTTATCAGAAATATAGAGCTTCATTCCATCTGAGAAGCCAATCAACAATAGAAATTAGATTACAGATACAAGAAGTGAGAATTAGAACTTTGCATGCTTTACTTCATATGACAGGTATAATAACACTGAGTATGTGTTTGTTTATAAAGTTAAATTTAAGAAGGTTAAAATTAAATTTGGATAAAGATATTTTTTTATTAAAAGTTGTGAATGATGTCAAAATAAAGTTAGTTATTATGTTGGGATATGTGAGAGATGTGATATAAAGTTAGTTATTATTTTAGTAATATGTGTAGGATGTGAAATAAATTTAATTTTTAATATTAAATTTTATGTGTGATGTGATATGCCTGATTAAAATTAAACCAGGTTAATTTTAAACTCCTAGACAAACGGGGCCAGGGATATTTATACCTTGCAAAGCCTTTCTCACATCCAGGAAGATCAGCATGTTGACATCTCTTCTCATACCTGGAGAAGTACATTAGAAGGTTCTTCAGATGCAAGCTTAAGCTCAATAGAATTAGAAGTTTAGAAGAAAGGTAATATTAAATAAACAAATGATTAAATTGCACTCGGACTCCTAGGGTAGAAGGGTACTTGTAATCTGGTCACAACTTTTTAAATTTCTCAACTTATATCCTTGGGGTTGCAAGTTGGGCTGCAGTTAGATCCCTGGATAACATAATTATTAAAAATATTTCTTTTGACAATTTTACCTACATATGTCAATTTAATTTTCTTTGTCAAACCTTTCTCTCTGTTCCCTCTTAGTTGGATAGTCAGCTACAAGCAACCACAAAGACAGCTGCATGCAAACTAGCTGAAACCGTGCGAATGGCTGCCAACCAGACAGCTGTGCGTAGCAAAACAGATGAATACCTGTGCCGCCCGGATGGCTCCGCACGGTTTGCATGTAGAAATCCCCTCACGCGAGGGCAGCCACCATGCAAAGTCTGCCCGTGAAACTGTAGCCAATTGCGCACAACAGCGAGGACAAATTGATCTTTTTTGAATTATTATTTTTTATTTTTTTCTATCAATTTTGATGATTTTCATCTAAAAGGTCCAGACAAAAAGGCAAAAATCAAGCTCAGGTATCTAAAAGCAATGTCATACGCCACCTCTGGAACCTAAGTTAGAAAATTTTAAAAATTAGAATCTTTTTGCAAGTACACTAACTCAGGGGCCTAAGTGCAATTTACCCTAAACAAATTGTATGACATGTAACTTTAACTTACGTATCTTATCAAACAAATTCTTTTAATGATTTGTGAATCAAAAGTTTGGGAGTCTATTTAGGTGATTTGTCTTAAGGCTTTGAGAAAGAAAGAGGCTACGGGGAGGGGAATTAAAGTTTTAATTGCAGTAGCAGCATATTGGCTATGAACTATCGAAAAACATTAGCCTACTATAGCTACTAAAATTTTGCAATTCAACATGATTGAGTAAGCTTTAATTAGGAATGATAAAAACTAATGATTAATGGAGGGAAGATCACCTAAAATGCATCTTTCATTGTCACCTTAGTAATAGTTGCACACAACCATCTTTCTTAAATTTTGCTAGGAATGATATTTACAACATTTGACCTTGCCCATATTAAAAGATGAAAAAGGGAGACTAAAAAATACAACAAGAAACTATAAGGAATAATCTTACACACTTAGAGTTAAATGAGGATTTGTTAACTGATAGAATCCACTGGAAATAAAGATTCATGTAGTTGACCCCACCTAGTGGGATAAAAGCTTGATTGCTATTGTTATTGTAGTGAGATTCAAAACATTTGCTAAACTTATTGAAACACAACGCTATATTATTGAGTTTGTTGACTTGCTCACTAAAGAGATCAGTTAAACTAGTATTAATAAACCTAGAATGGTGCAATAGCTAGAGTCACAAAGTATGGAACATCGTGACATCTAGGATATCATTCGATCAAAGTATAGTGCATTGGCATATCAACACCATCATTACATGAAAAAAGAAACGAAATTTGAAGAAAACCTCATAAGCAAATATTTCCATAGTCATTTAGATATTGTATAAGCAATGATTTGTAACAATGGTCGCACAATATAATATTTACAAGGAAAAGTTTGAGATGGTTGCATAAATACAATACAGATTGTTGAAATCTCGGGGTAAGTCAAAAAATATTGGATGACCAAGTCGAATATTGCACTTGTCAAATAACTCCTTATATCTTTGATAACAACTTATCAACTTCTCCAAACTCCAAAAAACACACTTCCAAACAAGAATCTTGTAGATCTTGAAAAGAAACACTGTGGATTACTTACAGAATTTTAATGCAAGAATAACCTCTCATAGTTGCCACAAGCTAGAAAACTAATTGAGTATAAAAGTAGTTTATCTTCCTCACCTAAACCTTGTGGAGCTCTAGATGGCTAGCAAAGAATTGGATTCGCTACAATTTTTTTTTGACAAGAAGACTCCATAAAAGACGAACTCCTTCTAAATGACTGGTTGTCTTCTACCAAACCTCAAAATTGGAATTTACCATCAAACTTCACCACCGGCATGAATCTCCTAGAGAGCATTCATTGTGACGCTCTTTCACAAGAGCCTCGCTCCTTTGGCAATGCTCCCTCTCTCCATCTTTCTCATAAGTAGCAATTAGCAACAACAATAACAACTTGCACAAGAGCTCCAAGAGACATTTTTATAATGAGAAGAGGGAGAAATTAACACATGTCGAAATATCAAAGGCCTCACATCGCTTTCCCACTCAGCAACTATAACAATAGTTTTCGCATAAGACCCTCGAGTGGGCACTCCTTTATAATCGTTTTTCATTCTCTGTAACTTTTAGAAACACGTTATTTTCCAAGACATAGACTTCTCAAGAGTTTGCCTGCTCAAGGATATACTCATATGAGGTTTGCAAAATCTCACTATCAAAGATTATTTGACTTCATCGAATTTTCCTTCTCTCAAAGTTCAAACCTTGGCTTTTCGTCGAGGTTTCCAAAACCTCAGACATTGTAAAAAATATCGTTCTTCGACAAGCCTTCATGACATAATCTCTGACCAAATATTTCTTCAGTCCTTGTCGAACTTCCACAATCTCACATGTGGAGGGATCCTACAACGCAGATTAGAGGCAATCCATTTGATTGCATGAACATGCTTGTGACAAAAAGTTAACAATAAAAAAACTTGAGATAGAATGCATGAATACTAGAGAACCAACAAATACAATACAATAGCAGCAATATCAAAACTGTAGTCCCAAGCTCAATTTCTCTTTTGCATTCAGTTATATGAAGCAACTGTGAGCGCAACTAAGGCTCGTATTTAATGGCCATTCACATATTATTTTTGGCCTTCCTCTTACTCTATTCAACATTGTGAATTGAATCCCTTCACATTCACATTAAGAAGCCACTATCCGTTAGCAATGGACATAGTCAAACCAATTTAAATATCCCTTAACTTCTATAGGTACCACATCTAACTTCTATCTGATACAATTATAACTAAAATGATTCAACATAGTATGACCACAACATTTGTATCTCAACTACATTAATATTATAAACGTTTTGCTACTTAACCCTAAAAAAAGAAACCAATACAACAACAAAAACAACCACCACCTAGCCTTTATCCAACTCGGTGGGATGGGCTATATGAATCCTTTATTTTCTTTGCACTTTATCAAATAACAACTCCTCATTTAGCTCCAAATATGTAAAATCATTCTTTATAGTTTCTTAGCATGCCTTTACAGAAAAGAAACCAATACAAACCAAAAAATAGAATAAAAGACAAAGATAATTGGGCTTGCAACATTCTTTATATGGCGCGCATGGTCGGTAACTTGAGTTTAGGTCGTGTTGGGATAGGTGAGGAATCTGTCTATCTTTTTGGAAAAATAAAAAATCTAGTTCTATGTAAAGAAATTGTGAGTGCAATTGAGTGAAGCTCATATTTAATAAACATTCACATATTATTTTTGGCCTTCCCCTTCCTCTTTTCAATATTTTGATTTGAGTTTCCTCACATTTACATAAAGAAGCCTCTATTTGTTGGCAATGGGGATAGTTAAACCAATTTAAATATCCCTCCCCCATCTTATCTTCTGCAGGCATCACGCCCAACTTCTTTCTAATACAATCATTACTAATATGATTTACCCTTGTGTGACTAACAATCAATCCCAGCATTTGCATCTTGACTACATTGGCATTATTAAAGTTTAGCCACTTAACTCTAAAAAAGAAACCATTACAAACCCAAAAAATAAAATAAAAGATAAAAGATAATTAAGTATGCAATATTCTTTATATTGTCATGGTTAATAAAAACCCTCACTTGAGTTTGAATCACGATGGTATTTGTGAGGAACCTCTGTCTATCCTCTTGGAAAGAAAACAATCAAAAATTACCCATGTGATTGCTTGAACATGTTGCACAGTAAAAGTTTGCAAGGAAAAAAAATGAGATAACATGCATAAATACAATACAGAGTGCAAAAAAGAAGCAATTCATGCAAGCTTTCTATGCGCACTACTTATCCCCAACAATTTACTTTCCCAGCGGCACCATAATAACCCAAACTTTGAACTTCTAGCAAGGTAGCAAAGGATATCTTAACCTAAGCCCCATAACTAATCAAAAATGTCATATTATGAAATAAACACAATCAAGTCATAGGAACAAAAAAGCACCACTGATTACTTCCCCATCCGTTGGCAAACCACTTGCAAAGTGAACATGCAGCCTTTGCATTCGTTTCAGACCAGATTGCAAGATTGACTCTAAGTTTTTCCTGTAGGTCCCATGCACACAAACTGCATCATAAATAGAGAACTGAATTATTGCAGATTCGAAATCCATGACAATGGCTAAAACTCATTTTGTTTGCTGCCTTTACCTTGTACTTCATCAGCTGATAATATGGGCTTTAGCAGATTTTCAGATTGAACAGTCTGCACTCAAAATTACAAAGCTCAGTCAGAATAGTGGTGCACTTCTAACCCAATAGAGAAGAAGCTTGCCCAGTTTCCAAGGGGTCCCACATTCAAACTACATAACTGCAATTCCTAAGTGGGTGGTCCGTAGGGGATATTGTGGTGTTCCGAGGTACATAATAATATCAAATAGGTCAAGAAAAGTTAGAAGGTTTTTTCCAAGACAGATCAGGTATCTCTAACTAACGTTTCTTTTCATTTGCAGTAATATTTTTAAATAAAAAAAAAAACTAGAGCCACAGTAAAAAGAAAAGGAAAAATGCGAATATGTAAAATATTATTATTGAGTACACCATTCATTATTCTCTGCAGAAGGAAGATTACTTAATGAGTTTCCAATATCTTCACAATGATTTAACCTTTTATGAATATGAAAGCTTACCTGATACAGATAAGAAAACAGATTTTACAACATATTTCAGTCTAACTTTCAAAGACAGTTTTCACGGAATACAGAAAAACCAATAAAACAAAGTTATGATCTATGTATCCACCATCATCATCATTCTCCTCATAGTGAAAGCCATTTTCAAACGAAATGAGAATGACAATGGAGCACCTATAGAATTCACTAATACTGAGTCCTCATAAGATAAGCACACGTTTGTTTTTCCTCAACATTTATTTGCTACTCATCATGTATTGAAAGATATAAATACTGCGCAGTTGTTTCAAAATAGACATACAAAAAATTGATTATGAATTCTATAAATCAAACACTGCAGCCAAAGTCATTGAACAACAGTATTGAAGTGCACCTAAATATGCAATACCATGACATAAAGTAGATTACAACATAACCACACATAAAAGATTATTTACATTCACGCCCAGTCCGCTTATACTTGAAACATAAAGACAGTAATGGATACAGTTGTATAACATTGAAGGACAGCAATCAATATCTCAAGCAAACAATGTAAATCATTATCGTTGTAAACCAAAAAAACTGTCACCTTTATTGTATGTCCCTGATTTGCTCGGATTAGGAGCTCTCCATCTTCCTCCAAAAGACTGAACCTCTGTTTATTATCCCTCCTAACTGCCTGCTAATTAATGAGGAATACAACAGTTCATTATCATATTGAAAGTACACTAGAAGTGACAGAAAATAAGGAAAATCACAGTAAGGAGGACTCTCACATATACTTTAGAATGAAAGAAAGCAATCAGAAAAGTTGCTATTGTAGGTGAAGCACATAGGTAAATATACTCCACAAAATTAAGTGAATTCTACTATAAGATAATGAAAGATCTGAGGTCAAGAAAATGAACCAAAAAATATAAATGACATTTCCTTTCTTTATCAAATAGAAAAATTAAGGTTAAACTTTTGAAGGGCCACTCACAGTAAACAATAATCAGAAACAGTTAGGGAAATACTAGGTTTTGGGCGATAAAATCTACAATGATAGTGCAAAGGAGCATTTGAACAAGTACAATACTGTTGGTGGAGAAAATCGTTAGGGAAATTAGATCCAGAGAAGACAGAGGGGTCTTAAGTCAATGAGGACCCATTCCTCGCATTCGCTCCCGCAAAAGAAAAGAAAACGAACACAAAGTCAAAATATAGACAAAGGACATACAAATGTACGTGGTTCGAAAAAAATCCTCCTACATCCTCAAGAAGACATGAGGAAAATTCCCCAACCAAAAGAAACGATCATCGAAGGTGAGTTACAAAGAAGACTTTAGGTCTCAAATGGGTAGTACGGGGAGGTAAGGAGAGAAGTTTAGGAGAGACATTTTCCCAAGTGTTGACGGAGGAGGAAATGAAGAGGGGTTGCCCACAAGTGAGTGTTCCTCTCTGCTTGTGTGGGACTATCTATTCTCTTTACAGGAGATGGCAGTCTCTTATATTTAGAGAAGAGGCAACATTGCTCTGACCAAGTGACTGAGATGTCTCTAAAAAGCCGTTAGCACATTCATTGTCAATTGACTCTTCTGAATGCGGAGGAATGGGTGATTGTGATGGGTTGATCATTCCATGATCAATATCATGGATTGATCCTGAGAAGATTCTCAAGAGCCATAGAAGAGTGGCAAGGGAGCATATAGCAATTTTATATTGAAGTGTTGGAAATCGCCGCGTAGGTTACCTACTTAAAATGACAATAAGATGAAGTGCTTCATTGCGGAGAACTTTGTTTGCACAAAGTTGTCTAGGGTAGGCTTCCACGTGAGACTCTAGTCAACTGGGATGTTTTGCGGGTGACCTCATGAATCCAAGTCAGACTGGGTCATCTCTGCTGGCACTTTGAATGGGACCTTGACCTCTTTAACTAAATAGTCGCAGGAATGGTAGGGATTGACGCCTCACCTAGCTTGTAAACAAATATTAAAGGATTTTTCACAAAATACATATCAATATGATGATAAATTAATTATACTCAATCGAAGTACTCACTTAGAGATACGAGAATATATTTGTTAGAATATAAAATTATTCCTAAACCATAACATACAATCTTAAGCTTTTAGGTCAATTGGTAATTGGAGATTTCTAGTCCAAACTTGTTAGAACTAGAGGTCTCTAGTCCAAACCTTGGCGACCCCATTTATCTATATAGCATAAGGTTTAAAAATGTACTAAAGTTAAACTATATGCTGCAAAGCAAATAAGTTTGCAGGTGAGGAGGCATGTTAGGATAGCGTAAAGGCTTAAGCTCGTAGATTATGGTTATGAATAATTTTATATTCTAACAATGCCTCTTAAATGAACAGCATCCATCTTTATCCTATCACCATAAGAACAGGATGTAACACAGCAGAAAAAGATAAGACAGCAAACTAGGGGAAAAAAATCTAATTATTTGTATGACTCCATTATTAAACAAGAAACAATAAAGCTCCACTGAAGAACCAAATATGAGACTCCAAAACAGACCAAGAAAACTGTAATTTATCTATTTTTTGCTCAAATTTCAAAGGAGGGGGAATCCGACCGACCTCTTTAATATCCGCAATTGTATGTGATTTCAATGGCACTTTGGCATAAGTACTCATATTAAGTCGTAGCAAGTCATGAACACGAACAAAACCATCACTTCTCATATCCAAGTTCAGCTCAGCAGCCATGTGACGAAGAACCCTAGTCCTGAACAAAACCATCACTCCTGAAAATGGGGTAACTTTTGAACAATCCAAGAAGAACCCACAAATAAAAAATAAACTTCAGATCACCGCGAGACAGGATGCAGGAATTACAGAAGACGACCAAGCGCATCAATCCGATTGTCTTCGTCAGCGACGGTGCCTCCCCTTCCGAAATCCCGCCCACGCCCTCTTCCGCTGCTAAGAGACATCAACAACGAGATCACTCATACTACTGATACCACATAAAATGAAACCCTAATGGCGAACAGTACCTTCTCCTCGAGGCGGAGACAGAAGATGAAAAGGGCTTTGAATTAACGGAGGAGGAAGACCTTGCGCTGGTATTTGCCTTGTCCATACGTAGCAGGCGGCGATGATGCAGGCCCCGCGCTTGGGAGGTTACGAGCCTGGAAGAAATGAAGAGAGAGAAATTATAGTGCGAGAAAGACCGCAAGAAGCCGAGGGAAGAACTAGCGGAAACCCTCATTGAGGACGGACAGCGGCGGAGAAACACACGTGTGAAGGCAGGCAGTGAGAATAAATGACTAAAATATTAAACCATATAAATAAAATTAATTTTTATTTATATAATATCACTATCACATAAAAATTTTAATTAAATTTAAAATTTAAAATAATATAAAAGTACAGTATAACATTACTCTTCTGATAATCAATCCAATTCCTATTTTCCATATTTAAATTTGTTTGATCACATTTGATTGAGAATTTAACCATTAAAATCTCAATTTTAATGCAAATTTTAAATGATATCTTAGAATATTGAATGTGATGAAATTACAATCCTAATTCTAATTTAAACTGTAATCTCAAATTATATTGTGAAGTGTAAACCATAAACTTAGGCCTTACTGTAAAAGAAGCGCATATCGGATTGTTAAAAGATATTTTTCTCAAAAATCTCTGAGCGAAGATAAAAAAAAAAACTTCCTCTCAATAGTAAAGACGAAAACAAGGAGAGAAAAACATAAAAAATAAAAGATTTTAATATGGGATACTCAAGCCTATAAATGTTTGCACTAGGCGTGCAGTTTTGACCAAGGTTTTCAGAACCGTACCAAAAATCGAACCGGTCAATCGACCGGTTCATGGTTTTATCGGTTCAACCGGTTGAACCGTGGTTCAACCGGATGACTTAATAATTATATTATAATTAAATATAAATTTTTTAAATGTGAGATTAATTTTTAAAATATGATAAAAAATATTTTGAACAAAAATAGTACAACTAATTTAAAAAAATTTACTACTACAAGAAATGTATAAAAAATTAAAAATTACAAAACAAAACGAATATAATTACTTTTCTTGTTAATTTGTCGTTCAAAATACTTTGTCTCTTTTATAACAATTCGAAATAAATTCATGATAAAATAATAATAAATTAACTAAACATTCATTATATAAAATAATTATTATTCAAAATATAGCATCAATATTAAAATATTAATACCCAAATATTAATGTATAAAAATAAAATAAGAAGCTCAAATAATAATTCCGGTTTGTCCGGTTTGGCGGTTGGATCGGTTTTTACCGGTTCAACCCGGTTTTTTCCGGTCCAACCCGGTTTTTTCTTGATTTCGGTTCTAATATTGAACCAGATCGGACCTTGGGCTGGTTCTCGGTTGAACCGGTCGAACCGGCCGGTCCGGTCCGGTTCTGAAAACCCTGCTCTCGTATAGACAGATAAGCATCATTTGGTACTCGCCTCATAAAAACTTCTCTTTTAGTTTGTGCAACACTAATAAACAGTGCAAAGATTCGAGGTCTTTTAGAGCATTGTCCCATTAGTCCTATAAATTAAAGCAAAGGTACAAGATCTAGGAGCATTGTCCTCATAGTGCTACTTCATTTGCTGGGAATGATTTATGCTGCAGTCATTGTTACACATGAAATATCCCATGTCAATCCTATAAAAAATATTTGAATTAATTACTGAAGGTTTCTATAGTTAACAAATAATTATTGTTTAATTTATGATTTTTAAAAACTTGCTGAAAGGTCTTTATTTTGAAAATAATATAATATTAAAGATCCCTATAAATTATAATTATTATACAACAGGCCTTATTAACTATTTTTGTTAGGATCTAAGAAATATTTTATTTTAAATTTTTAAAAATTTTACTTTTCTCGCCCCTTGTTCTCCCTCCCCCTCCCTTCCTTGCAAGTAGTCTCTCCTCTGCACAGGCACGAGCGTCGGGCTCCTTTCTCTCTCTCTCTCTCTATAATATCTCGTGATCTTAATGTAGAAGTATTATCCATTTTAGCTTTAAGAAAACTGTGTGATTTTACCCTAAAAGGCTAAAAGGCTAAAAGGCACCTAGACTATTTGAGATCACATTAACTACTTATACTATTTAGGATCTTCATCCCTTTTCGATATGAGATGATTTATTTTTGTGCCCCTCTTATCACTCATTATTCGGCCTAGAAGTTGCACTTTGCTTCAGTGATTTATTTCTCTTAGGATATCACCCGGCGATCACTCCCTGCCCTCTTCGGTCATGGGCGCACAGGCCCACTAGCTTCCACTTGGTTCGTCCTCGAACCACATCATTCTGGGAGAAGTCGGCTCTGATACCATATTTTAACATCCCGTGATCTCAATGTAGAGGTATTATCCATTTAAGCTTTAGAAAAATTGCATAACTTAAGCACTTCTTAAAAGGTCACCCATCTACTCCAACCTAAACACGCTTAACTATGAAATTTTTTATCATTAACCTCATGATTTTGCCCCAAAAGGAGCCTCAACCATTTGAGATCACATTATTTACTTATACAGCTTCGGATCTCCCTTTCTTTCCGATATGAGAAGATTCATTTCTGTGCTCCTCTCAACACTCATTATTCGGCTTAGAAGCCTGCTAGGAGTCGTAATTTGCCTCAGTGATTCTTTTCTCTTAGGATATCACCCAGCAATCACTCTCCGCCCTCTTCAGCCACGGACGTCACACTCTGTCTCGCCCCCCCTCTCCTTCTCTCCCAGCAAGGCACTAACGGTAAGGCAGCGTGGATAAGGCAGGTGTAGTGAAGCGGCATCGATGAGGCGACGACTGTGGCATTGATGAGGCGGCAACGGCAAGTAACATAAAATTTGCAATAGTAAAAATATAAAATTTTAAAAGGTGTAATGTTAAAATTAAAAATTCATTAAATTTTAAACCAAAGAGAACTTTTATGTAATATTAGATAAACTGTAAGAACTATTCAGTAAATTTTTAAAAATCAATAACTAAATAGTAATCGTAAGTTAACTACAAAAACCTCTCAACAATTAGCCTGAAATATTTATTGTATTTTTGAAAAATGTTCATAAAATTTTTAAGGTCCCTTTCCAAGTATCACTTAGGTCTTATTTGGCGTAAGGATTAAAATCAGAACCAAAATGGTAGTTTAAACAACAATAACAGTAATAAGAAATAATTTTTTTAATCATTCTATACAAATTTTAATATAAAAAATATTATTTTATTTCACATTTGAGTATTTTGGTGTAAGATGTGAAATAAAATTGATATTTTTATTAAAAATTATTGAGTATATGAAATCAAATAATTTTTTTAAAAATTTGTGTAAAATAATTTTAAAAAAATTATTTAACTAGTACTATTTTGATTCTGATTTTAATTTTTGCACCAAACAGAATCTTAAATTATGTACAACACGCGCCTTAATGAATAATTTATAGCATGATTAACTTCTTCAAATACTTTCTCAAGAAATACTTTTTTAACTTTAAACCAATATTTTCTCAAAGACTTTTATTCGGGAAGACAACCTTCTCAAAAAAACACCTATTTAAGAAATATTTTCCCATACATTTTTTCTCAATTAATTCTCTCTTCATGAAAGTTCTTTCGAAATTATGCTCGTCCCAAATTTTAAAAATTTCACCTACCAAGAAAGAGTAACTTCAAAAGAACCTATTTGACAAAAGTGCATCATTATTAAAAACAACTTTCTTAATTAAATTAATTTTATGGAGCATTTAATTTATTATTATTTTAATATTATATTATATAATTAAAAATATTATGAAATATAAATGTTATTTTTTAATTTTATAAAAAAAAATTTATAAATATAATTAAATCAAATAATTACTTAAAAAAAAAGCATAATATAACATCAAAATAACATTGAACCAAATTATTACATTAAGCTTGATCCTAAAACAAAATCAACAAGAGGCCTTATTCAATCTGTACACCATTTTAATCATATTAAAACTAAAATAATTACTTTATCATAAAATAATAAAAATAAATAAATTTCTATTTTATTTAATAAAATTTTTAATATAAAAATATCTACTCTATTTTACATTTTATATTATTTTTTACATCATATAATTTTTAATAAAATTATATTTCCCATCATTCAAGGCAATTTTTTGATTTTCATACGATAACTAAAATGATCACCTTACCACCTGATAAAAGTGAACTCTACATTTTGTATTTAAAAAAAATTCTAATGTAGGTTGAAATTATAACTTAAAATATGGTACTATGACGTAAAACATTTTAAATAAAACAAAAATAGTAGACGTATTTGCATGTTTTATAGTAAAAAAATCACTTTCCATTAATTTCTACTTTTCCTGATTTCCATCAATTACTATATATATATATATATATATATATATATATATAATTCAAATAATGACAATGAACAACATAAAATGACGAAGCTTGTCTCTAAATCTCAAAGTAATGCATGTTAATATTACTGCATAAAAAAAGAAAATTTATATCTATCATTCTCAAAGTTCATTATTTTCATGCAACACCCCTTATCTAATGTTAAAAATGGAGTGCTGCTTATAAATTCACCTCAAAATAAGAAGTGCTGCTTGAAAATAATGAACTTTGGAAGTGACAAATGTAAATTTTCTTAAAAAAAACCCTGCAAAAACAATAAAGAGCAAGGCGGAGAACGGAACCAAGAGGATTAACATTTCAGTTTTTCTTCTTCAACAGATTGAAGAGAAAAAAGTTCTGAAATAAAAAGTCGGCGATCACAACTTAAATAGAAATCCACAGGAATCTAATTGGAGAGAGCAATTTACGCCACCAGAGTGCTTGCGGTAGTGGATTCACTGATCAATAGAAGAAATGAATCATGTGTTAAGACCATATATTCAAAAAGAAGAAAAGCAAGTTATACGGGTGAAATATACGATAACAATCCAGCAGAGCTTTTGCGTGCTCAAAGAAGCAGCATGAACAAACCATATACAAGTCGTACAGATAACGTATAAGAAAGAAGGCTCAATATTTGGAGAAATTTTTGCGTGCACCGGTGCACGGTGCACAAGCCAATTAGCGCACGACACATCAGCACGCATGACCACTTTCATCCACGTGTCGTGTGTTAATTGGGCTTGTGTGCCGTGCACCGGTGCACGCAAAAATTTCTCATTGAGAGTAAATTTCATCGAGTTTGACCAAAAAGTTTTGCAAAACATAGCAATATGGGGCGACATCCTCTTAAACCAAAACAATTTCCACCACAAAACTTCAAGGAGACAGATGAGAGAGAACCTAACTGGCATAAAGAAAAATGGGCTGGAGCTGGAAGGACCTATGAATTATGGAAACCAACGTAAGTATTTAATCGTTGTCTTCAAGTAATGGAATATTTAATAGATCATAAGTGTCTCAAAAGAAGACATAGCTTATCCTTACAATTAGGAGTTATAATCATCTTAATTTCATATAATGATCTTTTCCTCAAACATGTTCAAATTCTATGATTTTTCTTTCCATATTTGCTTCAATTTCATCTTCATATTTTTCATATTCATCTACTAATTTAGGATCCTCTATCTAGACCAAGTAGGTAAAAAATATGTGCTCTCCTCTTTAAGAATTATGAAAACCTTGGTAGGATATTCAATACTATTCTCACTCAAAAGAAACAAATTAACATAGCAAATTAGAATATCTATTAGGCACTATATTAGGTCCTTCAAAAGAAGTGGACTAATGGTAGGAGTAAAAGCAATAGTAGATCTCTCAACAATAGGATTATGACTTCTAGTAATATGGCTACCTTGGACCTTGGGACATCGAAATGCTAACGTGCACTTGACTTGCTCATAATCTCTAGCATTCTGATAACCCACTTCAATTGTACTGAACCAATGCCAATACAAATCATTCTGTATATCTTCTCTTTTAGGCCATTCATGAATCTAGCTATGGTAACAGTGAGACTCTCAAAACCGTTATATTGTTTTTGCAGCTCTTCAAACCAAACTATGTATTCAAATACTGACCTTAACCATTGGATCACATTCCATCACTGATTTACATGACAATCACAATAAAAGACAAACATTTTTTTTCATTTGTCTTAAATTCATTCCAATGACTATTTGGAGGTGATTTGCACGATCCTCAACATCATTGAAATGAAGGCTAGCCTTACCAAAAAAGCATTAATTCCACAAATTGATCCTTATCTCAACGAAGTCATTGTAATCAAAATAATGATTAAATTTAGGTTCCCACTTTATATATGATTCAATATCCAAATTAACGAGGAAATAAAAGACATTGGGTGTCTAGGTTTACAGCAAAGAAGATGATAGTGGAGGGTGGTGTTTAGGGTAATAGGAAGGGAGGAATCTCTCTTTTTTTATCTAAATAAATAGAAAATAGAATAATTAGAACTACAAGGATAATCACTTAAAAGGTTTCCCCACTTTTCCCTTTCGGAATATCGATCCCTTCTAGAATCTCTCACCCAAACACATTCCAAAGCTAGATTGCACACAAATACAATTTCATTTATCATAAAGCAATTCAATGTTCAAGTATAAGATCTATTTAAAAAAGACAAATCCCATCATAAAATAAAGGCAAGGCATATAGAGCCAAACAATCCCTACTATGAATAGATAAGGATTGGATTAATAGTCTAATTCAAACCCTCCATAACAAACTTCTTAAATAATAAAATAAAATAAAATAGAGATAATCTGCATCATCCATCAAGCATCATGACCTTCATTTAAACTATCGATTAACAAGATATTCCCATTATATTAGCTTTGAGAAAGAAGGCTAGAGTCAAGCTGAAGCTCTCAAGAGTTGACAACGTCCTTATAGAACTTCAAGGGGAATTCCCAGCATAGCATCTAAAGACTTCCATAACTTCTTTATGCTTGGTTGCAAGAACATGAAAAGGCAAACAACCATGGAGTTAAAGGAAGAAACGTTATTCCAGTGGTTACAATATCAAAAATGAAGATTGACACAATGATAAGTTCTGAATGTTAAGGAGAAGTGAGTGATCAGAAACCAACAAGGGAAGATTGCGAAAGTAAGAAAACAGAATCTAATGTAACGAAAGTCAAGCTTAGCACAAATGGGCTTGGAATCAAATATCTCTCTTGAAGAGCAGAGTTACCACTTATTAATCCCGAACAGGAGTGTCAAGGTTGTCCTGACCAAGAATCAGAAGTTCAGGTCAACCTGCTTAAGTTTCATATCATGTTAAAAATGAAGAACATGACCCCTAAAAAATTTAATTAGATTCCATAAAGGCTCAGGTCGACTGGAAACAACTGATCCTCATTTAAGTACATACAAAGTGAAAAGTAATGAGCCGCATTACTTGATCAACTAATAATAGTTCATGTACTTCATGATCAAATCAATGCACAATGACAACATATAATACTTTGATAAGTTTTCATGTCTCTGCACTACTAAGTTAAAAATAACTAGCATCTAAAGATCTAAAATCACTCTAGTAGACCCATTTTAGAAAAGAATTAAACCCAATCTTTGAACCCGAACTGACACCCCTTAATCTCAACAATGTAAATATTACAGAATATCTCACATAGTTAAAGACTCAAAAAAAGAAATTCTTCTAGAAAAGATATGGAGTCATAGTCCAGGAAGATATGATCACGAAATCAAGAGAGTCACCTAGAGGTGGAGGCAAGAGCGAGAAGAGCAAGCGCGGGATCGACGCTAGGAGCCAAGTGGTAGAATTGATCCCATGAGGATTAGGAGGGGGATTTAGGCAAAAAATTACGAGCAAGGGTCTAGACTTAAGGTGAGCTTGAGAACAGTGAAATGATTTGAGAAGAGTTGGAGATACCTTAAATTTCTTTAAGGTATTTAGGGATTTTCACCCAATATCCTAACCCTTCCCTTCACTGGGATATAGCACATAAATTGTCAAACTCAGAGATAATTCATTCCAGGATAAAAAAAAACAATACTAATCCATGCCTTTATATAGACATATTAAGATCAACATTCAAATTGCAAAAATAAATACAAAAATAAAAGGGGATTACAACATTCCAAATGTAAACATCTAAAACAGAAAGGAAACAAATGAAATTAGCTCAAAATTTAAAAGATTATCATTCAAATCAATAAATTAATTTAACTAATCCATGCCTTTATATAGACATATTAAGATCAACATTCAAATTGCAAAAATAAATACAAAAATAAAAGGGGATTACAACATTCCAAATGTAAACATCTAAAACAGAAAGGAAACAAATGAAATTAGCTCAAAATTTAAAAGATTATCATTCAAATCAATAAATTAATTTAAATGAAGATTTTCAATCCACCTGATCAGCCACTAATCACGCATATTGTCAGATCTGCTGATGTCAATTCTCCATCCAAATCGACGCGACGTGGTGAGATCTTGAGCGTCGAGTGTACACCATGCCTAGAATAAATCGACAATCTGATAGCGTCGTGTCCCAACCATAAAGCAAGGCGGGACTTGATTTGGTTAAGGCCCATTGACGCTCAGCAATGAACCTTTTTGAAATGTTCAACAATGAACTTAACAAGCATATAATGGTCAAGATGTTGGATCAGTTATTTCCAAGCAAAAATGGGAATCTCCAAGAGTACCAAGAAAGAGGAATGAAAGGAAGGTTGACAAAGCGGTGATTATCTAACGCTGGAAACATAGAGAGAGAAAGGGAGAAAGGAGATAGAGTTGTCTTTGTGTTGCTTTGATTAAGATATGTTCAACTTCTCCATCAAAACACAAAGCCCACAACCGAATAGGACTGACTTGGGTCAGTAACTGTTTGAAATAATTTTAATGGAGAAAAGAATTTTTACATCTGAAGAAAGAAGGACAAAATGTTTGCTTTATGCAAACTGCAACTAAATATTTTCTTCAATAATATGGTCCACTAAAATGCAATTAACCCTAAAATTTTTATGTCTTCCACTAAGTTTTATCAAATGTGGGTCACCTTCAACTTGAACAAAATGGATTAGCGCCATGAGTACAGCTTTTCAATCTAAGCAAAGACTGATGCATCAGCAAAAGTAGCCTACAATCAAACTCCAAGTGAGACACAAGATCATTAAACTTGACGTGGTCATTAGTTGCGGGAAATAGGTAAATAAGGTCCCTGAAAAAACTTCCAAGTTTACTTTTGAGAAAAAACTTCCAAATTTCCATTGATGAGATGCTGGGCAACTTTCATGTTCTCCACTTTTCAAAATTCCAAAATTCCAAGCACAAAAAATCCGCTCAGATTACTAAACAACTGCATTTTGATCTATCTCACAATCCAATATAACCATGTTAGACATCCTAACGTAATCTGCTAGAAATTAAATGAAACTAGACCGATAGAATCTCTCCAGCATCCAATAATATAATCCAAAAGACATTCATGATAACTAAACACTAACACGTAGCATCAAGATTATCTTGTCTTACTATGTCTAGCGAGCTGACAAAATAATTCTTAAATAAGAAACCTATAAATTATGACATATGCTTAGCACTTTGCCCTAAACTTCAGTAGCAAGCTAATACTAGACTTGTAATACAAAAAATAATAATCGTTGTTATCGTAGATCATGGGCTAGTATCTGCTCAGCATCCAGGAAAGGAGAAAATCAACAGCACTAAGCACTCACTATTTCCAGGTAGGAGGGAGCTTCTTAGTCCTCTTGTAGTAGCGAGCGAGGCGGTGGATCCTGCTCTCGACAAGGATCAACCTAAACTTGGAGTCCTTGTCCTTCCTGTTCCTCTCCAAGTGCTTCCTAATGGCAACTGCCTTCTTGATGAGGTGGTAAAGATCCTCCGGAATCTCCGGAGCAAGCCCTAGTTCAGACAAAAATATATATAAAGCAGCAATCGGCAATTCACAATAACAACAGAAGAAACCAAGCAAGTTTTCCCCCAAAACAACAATGGATCTTACCGTGGGCCTTAAGAATGCGGAGGATCTTGCTACCCGTTACACTCTTCACCTGAGCAATACCATGCGAATCACGAAGAATAACACCGATCTGCGATGGAGTCAAACCTTTCTTCGCGAACTTGCAGATATTAT
Organism: Apostasia shenzhenica; assembly: GCA_002786265.1. Lineage (NCBI taxonomy): Eukaryota > Viridiplantae > Streptophyta > Magnoliopsida > Asparagales > Orchidaceae > Apostasia > Apostasia shenzhenica. The sequence goes on along the minus strand of KZ452209.1, from coordinate 976,172 downwards.
CCTCCACCTGCCATTTCCAGCACGCAACGATGAGATGGCAACAAGTCAAGCAATACTAGAAAGAAGCAGAAAATCGAATTGATTGGTAGAAACAGAAACACTCACATCCTGGGAGGAAATCTTGAGCCAGCTCGGTGGAGTTCTCTTGTAAGGCAGAGCAGAAGAAGAAATGCCCTTGCTGCAGAAAATTCAGAAATGAGAACACAAATCAAACAAAGAAATCCAAAATCACAGAATACGGGAGATACCCTCGACTATGCATGCGACCCATGGCTGCTCCGACAGCGTTGATTGGTGACGGTGGCGGATGAGGCCGGGTCCTTTACGCACTTGGCCGCACTGCTCTGAAAGCGAAAAAACCCTAGCTTCTCACTGCGGCATATATATGTGCAACTGTTGTGGGCCGTCGACATACGTGAACGGCTAGGTCCAACCATGGTGGAGAAGGCTTGTAACGGGCCTGGGGCTCTACAATTTGGTACAAAACACACATAATTTTAACTTAATTCGTAAAAAAAAACAAAAAAAAAACCTTAACTCGTAATTAACTTGATTTTCTAGACTCTACTGAATATTTATAAATTTATATCTTAAATATTATATTTTATTTATAGAACATTTAATTTGTTATTATTTTAATGTTATATTATATATTTTAAATATCATAATATTTATATGTCATTTTTTAATTAATAATTTTATAATTTAATAAAAAATTATTTATAGATGTCATTAAACCAAACGACTGCTTTCTCTAAATAACATAACATAACATCAAGATAATATTGAATCAAATGCCCGCTTAAATTTAACATATTTTATATTTTACAATTTATAAAAATTAATCTAAATAATTTAATAATTAAAATTGATTAATTTATTGATCAATTATTAGAAATGCAAAGCATTTTTTTATTCTCGTCACTCAAAGTCAGTCATGTAACTCGAATAAGCTCAAAATTCAACCTAAATCTAATGATTGTAACTCAATTCAAATCAAATTTTGCTCAAAATAGAAATAAAGTTAGATTATTCAAATTTGATTCATTTATAGCCGAAAGCCCTGTTTGGCTCGAGGACCAAAATGATATTAGTTTAAAAAACAACAACAATAATAATAAATAAATTTTTTTAATTATTCTACACAAATTCAAATATAAAAAAATATTATTTTACATCACATACTTAATAATTTTTAATAAAAATATTAACTTTATTTCACATCCTATATCAAAATTCTCAATTTGAATATTTTAATTTATGATGTAAAATAAAGTTGATATTTTTATTAAAAATTATTAAGTATGCGAAATAAAATAATATTTTTTATATTAAAATTTGTGTAAAATGATTAAAAAATTTTATTTATTTATTATTATTATTTTATTTTTTAAAATTAGTACCATTTTGATCTCCGCACCAAACAGAGCCTGGCTTGTTTGGTTGGAGGATGAATTTGGAGAAAATAATTTATTTTATAGAGTTGATGGGAAAAAAATTTATCTTAATATTGGGAGGTGTGTAGGATGTAAAATAAAGTTGATTTTAAGGTTGGAATTTTTGTTGAATGTGAAATAAAGTTGATTTTTAAAGTTGAAATTTGTGTTGAATGTAAAATAAAATTATTAAAATTTATAATAAATTTAAAATATTATTAAAATATTTTTTTGCCCATTTTTGGGCTCATGCCAAACAAGGCTTCTAGCCTGAACTTGGCCCATCTTTGGTTTTGCACTTAAAATTTCGAAATTGAAATAAAAAAAATCAAAATATGATGGTTGGCCAATTTGCATTTTATTTGTGTTAAAATTGACTTAATTTATATCCAAAATTTAGTCGTAAAAATGAGAAGCATATTTGTAAGCATTCAAATTAAGTCATCTCGGACAAGTCAAGGACATTTCCACTCTTATACTTTTTAACTTTAATCATAGTGTGGAACATTAAATTAGTAATAAAACTTCAAGCTTATGTATATTGAACTCAAAATATCATTGGTCACTAACTAATAATAATAAATATCAAAACACATAATTATACAATAATTATAGCTCTCCCAAATATAGAGTATTCGATTGATTTAGAGTCAACCAAATAACCTGTATGCAGGAGCCAATCAGAGCCAAGAGATTCAACCAAACTATCCAGCTGAATCTATAGCTTACCCAAATAATTCAACGGATCGAGCTATTCGTATTAACACCCATTCTCTTTTCAAATAGAGCAATTAATGCTACCTTAATAAATCATGCCTCTACAATATGTTGTATAATCTCAAAAGAGTAAGCCTCAATTAATGGATGACATTCTCCTGAGTAATGAGAAATAGCTACAAATCTTTGCCTTGGGATTCAAATTCCCTAAAATCATTCTAAAATCATCCCATCTAAATTTTTATTATTATTTTTATATTATACATAAATTCTAATACTAATAATTAATTTTATTTTATATTTAATATACATTTCAGCATTAAAATTTAAATTTATTTCACTTTTTAAATTTTTTGAGACATTTACGTATATACTATGTAAAACTCTAAATATTATACATCTACTTAAAAAAATTTATCTCATAATTTAATTTTTATAAAAAGAGTAGTATATAATATAGGGAAAATTTCACCCAGGTCCCTGAGTTTAAGGATTATTATCACACAGGTCCACGTTTTTTTAAATTTTATCTTCGGGGTCCCTAAGTTTTCAAAAATTACCATCTGGGTCCCTTTTTTATTTTTTTATTATTAAAAAATATACAAATTACCATTATACCCTTACCCTCCCTCTCTCATCAAGATCCGGCAGCTCATCAAAATCCGGCAGCCGCGCAGCCCCGCGCCGCCACCGCGCCGCCAACTCGCACCGCCCCGCCGCAGCCCCGCGAGCCTCCGCGCCGCACCGCCTCCGGCGACCTGGCGCGGCCGCACGACACCGGCCTGCCTGGCCGGCGCTGCGAGCCCTGGCGGCGCGTTCACCAGAGGTTCGCGAGGCAACCAGCCACTACCGCGGGTGCGCGGGCGAGGTCGGCGCGGGCTGCGCGGTTGGGGCCGGCGGCGCGGGGCTGCGCGGCGGCCGGATCTGGAGGAGAGAGGGAGGGTAAGGGTATAATTGTACTTTGTATATTTTTTAATAATAAAAAAATTAAAAAGGGACCTACATGATAATTTTTGAAAACCTAGGGACCCCGAAGATAAAATTTTAAAAACGTGGACCTGTGTGATAATAACCCTTAAACTCAGGGACCTGAGTGAAATTTGCCCTATAATATAATATTTAGTATTTTTATAGCATGTAGTTAATTGTCTTTCATTTTATTTTATATTCAACATAAATTTTAATTATAAAATAATAATATTTTATATCATAATATTAAAATATAGCAATTATATACATGCTATTAAAATTTTATTTATTTTATATATTTAATATATTATATATTGATTATAAAAATTATATAAAACTTACAATTTATACACAATTATTTTGTCATAAAATTATAGCATATATACAATAAAAATTATAAATTTTATATATTTTTTTATCAATATATAATATTAAATTTTTTAATATTAAATATATAAAATTAGTAGATTTTAGTAACATATAATCACCCTAATTAAATTTATTTTTTCTTTTTATATCTGAAAAACAATCTAAGCTTATTCAAAATATACTTCTACCAAAATTACAGATTTTGTAGCAATTTAAGTCGGTATATATTTGGCATTTATGTGGGATCGGAGAATGTAATTTCAATTTGTTTTTTTTTTATAATTTTCTCATTGCAAAATAGTAGTTTTTTCTTCAAATATAATACTTTTTTAAATTGTTGAATTCTCTAACCATTCTTCTTCTAAATTCTAATAATCAATTCTCTAACGCCTCCTAAAAAAATAAAAAATAATGAAAAAAACCTATAAGTAGCATCCTTGCTCTAATTTCTCAGGCCCAGTTTAGCATGAGATAAAAATAATAATAATTTAAATAATAATTATAATAATAAATAGATAATTTTTTATTATATTTTATATAAATTTTAATATAAAAAATTTATTTTTAATAAATTTAATGATTTTATTTAAAATATATATAATAAAATAATTTTTTAATATTAAAATTTATATAAAATATAATAAATTTATTATTATTATTATTTAAATTAGTATTATTTTGATCTTATTTTTAAGTCTCGTGCCAAAAAAAGGCCTCAATTTCCACAGCCTTTGGCTTCTTGGTCTCAGCGGTCTCCATAGATCATCACACCGTGATTCAAAGAAATACAGAGGTGAACCACCGCGGAATCCCTGATCCCCACCGGAGTATCGACGCCTCAATGGCTGCCGCCTCCGAATCCAGCATAGTCTCCGACGGATCTGCCGCCGCGAACGGCCAGGATGCCGCTCCGGAAGCCGCATTAGCTGTGAGGGAGGTCTCCCAGATCCCGCCTCCTCTTCAGCCGCGGAGGAAGGTAGCCCTGATAACTGGGATCACGGGCCAGGACGGCTCCTACCTCACGGAGTTCCTCCTCGGAAAGGGCTACGAGGTTCACGGACTCATCCGCCGATGCTCAAACTTTAACACCGCCCGTCTTGATCACCTCTATGTAGATCCGCATAACTCCCACAAGGCACGTATGAAGCTCCACTATGCAGATCTCTCCGATGCTTCCTCCCTTCGCCGCTGGGTGGAATCCCTCCTCCCCGACGAAGTCTACAACCTCGCCGCGCAGTCACACGTGGCCGTCTCCTTCGAGATCCCCGACTACACCGCCGACGTAGTCGCCACCGGCGCCCTCCGCCTCCTCGAGGCCGTCAGATCCTCCTCCAAGAAGGGTATCCGCTACTATCAGGCCGGGTCGTCCGAGATGTTCGGATCTACACCTCCGCCGCAGTCCGAGACGACCCCCTTCCACCCCCGATCCCCCTACGCGGCCGCCAAGTGCGCCGCGCACTGGTACACCGTAAACTATCGCGAGGCCTACGGCCTCTTCGCCTGCAATGGCATCCTCTTCAACCACGAAAGCCCCCGTCGCGGTGAGAATTTCGTCACCAGGAAGATCACACGCGCCGTAGGGAGGATCAAAATTGGCCTGCAAACCAAGCTCTTCCTCGGGAATCTCTCCGCCGCCAGGGATTGGGGCTTCGCCGGTGACTACGTCGAAGCTATGTGGATGATGTTGCAGCAGGATGAACCGGGGGATTACGTGGTGGCCACGGAGGAATCGCATACTGTTGAGGAGTTCTTAGGGGTGGCGTTTGGGCATGTGGGATTGGACTGGAGGGATCATGTAGTGATTGATAAGAGGTATTTTCGGCCAGCAGAAGTTGACAGCCTAAAGGGGGATTCGGCAAAGGCCAGAAGGGCGCTTGGTTGGAGTCCCAGAGTGGGCTTTAAGGAGCTTGTAAGGATGATGGTTGATAATGACATTGAGCTCGCCAAGAGGGAGAAAGTGCTCGTAGATGCTGGATTCATGGATTCACAGCAGCAACCGTAACTTGTGAGTTCACTTCTGAACCACTTCCAATATCCAATTTTCATCTGTTCTATCCTAAATGATTCCACCATTCCTTCTATTCTGTAGGTATAGAGATACGTGGTTGTTTTTGTCTTCTTGAAACACTTTTTTTTTTTTTTTGTTGATTGTGTTGGATTATGTATTGGACTTGTTCGAATGTTGATGTGAAGCTGTTGTTGAAGATGCATTCTATCTGTTTGAGGCAAACCTTCCACGACTGGTCACATGCAGTTTAATCAAGCGTGCTTTGGCTGATTTTTGGAATCAAACCATCTAGCGTTCCTTTAATTTTGATTTCTTGATCTCCAACCCCTGATTATTTCGTTGCATTGGCTTTGATCATTAGATTATAAGTTCATAACCCCAGCCCTCTGAGCTATTTACAAAATACTTGTGATTTTTCTTTTTCCTTTTTTTTGAATTTTCTACAGTAATGCAAAATTGTTTTGTTCTGCTAAGCTTTCTTTTTCCTTATTTGAAGGTTTACATTTTATATCTGCCATAGTAATTGATTTTGATAGAAGCTGAATTGCTTCTAAAACTTCAGATTAAGTTGTCAAATGGTTGGATCATGCTCAGATCTAGGCTGAAATAGACTTAAGGGAACCGTAGATAAACTCAAATTTAAGCTCTTCCTTCACCACATTTTAATCCTACATCTCTGAGCAAACACGGCTCAGAACTCATATTGTTTATACATACAGTTGGCCTAAAGGCGCCATTAATGTGAAAAAACTATGAAGTCTAGTTTGTAATGACTTCTCTGTCTTAGTCTCCAAAGAAATGAGATTAGTCTATCCACAAATAAATCTGATCATTTTATTTCAACACTAGATCATCATACAAATACTATTTTAATCTGACACACGATGTGAGATAGGAATTGTAGATCTTGTTGGAGCAAACAATCTCCAACAAGGTTGAAAGATTGTCTTCTCCGCGGGGAACTATCTGCGATTTGAGTATGTAGTTCCTTGAACTAAATTGCTTAGCTGAACATGGATGCATGGCTTCTCATCTTTTTGCCTCGGCCAGAGGAAGAGTTCCAACTTTAATCAAACCATTCAAATCACACAAAAACTCAAAAAAATTTAACCAAAACAAAAATGTAATTTAATTGTAGTTAACCGGATGAATTCTAATCTATCAAGAAATCTGGCTTTATTTTATTTATTTGCTCATGTACTTGTGCTTGACTTTCATTTGCCTGCTTGTAATTGAACCTTCATAGGTCTTGATATGTCAGATAATTTTTCGACTTTTGTTCTCCGCATTTTGTCATGATTGATTCGACAAGTTTTACGCTGGCTGTCAACTGCCTAACGCAACCCTGCAAAGAAGAAACATACAAATAAAATAAATGTTGCAGAAATGAGAATGTTAAGGTGGATGTGTGGATATACACGAAAGGATAGAATGAGAAATGAGTATATCCGAAAGAAAGTTGGTGTTGCACCAATTGAGGATAAACTTAGAGAAAGTCGGCTTCGATGGTTTGGACATCTAAATCGTAGGCCAATTGAAGCTCCAGTTAGAAAAATTGAGTTACTGGATTTTGCCCATGTACAAAGAGGAAGAGGGAGACCAAAGAAGACATGGCAAGAAACTATAAGGAGTGATCTTAATTACTTAAACTTAGATAAGAATTTGGTAACTGATAGAGCGCAATGGAAACAAAGGATTCATGTAGCCGACCCCATCTAGTGGGATTAAGGCTTGGTTGTTGTTGTTGTTGTTGTTGTTGTTGTTGTTCTCCGCATTTTGGAAATTGAATACCCATACAGAGAACGTGGCACGATAACCTTATCGAGTTACATATTAACCATTTTGATCGTGTTAAGTCGTGTTTTTGAAATGCATACATATTATGTTTAAAACATTTCTGTTATTTATCGTAGCATTCATGTTTAACTTGGATTATGATGGAAGAAATATATGTTCATGGTTCTGAGTGATGCGGTGTCACTAGAATGAACCAAAGAGAAGGTACAATATCTACATATTAAAATCTCAACACTGAATCTTTTTTACTTGAAATTGTCTTCAGATACTACGGCCCATCAGGTATCATATAATTCGAACCTCATCTGTGCATTGTTCCAATTAGAAGCAGTCTGGTAACATCTTATTTCTTTGTATTTGCAAATATTACACTATTTTTTTAACCAAGCCAAGTTTTTTTTTTTCTCGTGTGACAATTAAGTAAACATTATTCTAAGTTCGAAAATCTTGCAGCTTTGAGCCTAGTGAGTTCAAACTATTTGAGATCATAAAATGAGTCGTGGTAAGCTGATTCCTGGTCGATAGTCTCTTGGGGTGCTTGGTTCAATGATATTATTACGTTATGCCTTTTCGTTTGAAGAAATTATTTTTTTTGTTTGATGAAACATTTACATAACTTTGAAAATATAATAAAATTATCATTCTACAATGACATTTGGATGACATTTAGGGGGGCGTTTGGTTCAGTGTTATCTTCATGTTATGTTATGTTATCTTTAGAAAGTAATTGTTTGGTTTAATGACATCTTTAAATAATATTATAATTAATTACAAAAATGACATTACATGCTGACATCTAGATGTCACCTCAAATCGGGCGACATCTCAAGATAACACCATCAATTTGTTATTATAATGTCAATAACTTCCAACTAAACAAAAATAATTTGGATGACATTGATTTTTTTTAATATCATAATATTGAACTAAATAAATGTCCATTGATGAATAACAATAATATTTAGATAACATGACATCTAAATAATATTGACATTGAGATAACACTGAACCAAACGCTCCCTTAGTTTAATGTTATCTTGATATTATATTATGTTTTATAGAGAGAAAATGATTATTTGATTTGATGATAAATGTAAATAATCTTATAAGAAAATTATAAAATTATTACTCTATGATTGATATCTAGATATCATATGATATAATATCAAGATAACATTAAATCAAATGCTTCTTTAGATATTTTCTAAATTTGAATGATATTTGGCCTTCATGTTATCTATGAACAAATCAACAATGATGAGGAGAAAGGAAAATTTGAAGAAATGGTGGAAAATTTAATTCTACACAAAAAAGTTAAAGGTTGAGGATTTCTATGGTACATTACTTTAGGTCTCTAATAATTATTATATTTTAATTCATGATAACAAATTGAGCCAAATGAATAATAATTAATAGATAATATTATTTAGTTAATATTTAAATTTAGATTGCATTGAATTAAAGTCTCCTTCAAAAAGTATTTATGACGAGAGTTTTTTTAAAAACTACTACGTTACTTTAGGTCCTACGGGCGAGAAAGGCCACGCAAGGCTTCGAATATAATTAGTAAGCAGCGCATTCATATTTATTTCTATGAAAGTGTACCCACCTGTCTATATCGATAAGTTTGGTGTAAAGATTTTCTTATTAGTACTAGAATTGTGATCGATTATTTTTAATTATCTTAAATCACCGGTGCATTGTACTTGTATTTTCTTAAAAATATTTTTTTAAAAAAATCAAATCGTGTTCTCATGAGTATCCCTTATATCTCTGGTGGAGTGAAAGTAGCTTGGAACACAACTTAGGCAAATTAAACAATTAAATTTAACTATGTATTTACATTTTAATTAAAATCTTTATTATTTACTATTAAATTTATATTTTACTAATATTAAGATATATATATTTTACCAATCTATTTTATTTTATATTATATATAATTTTTAATAACTTTATTCCTCATAAACATGTGTCATGATAACTATAAATATATATATATATATATATATATATATATATATATATATATATACATACGACCACAAACTTTTAAGATAAAATAAAATTAGTCGCTTTGTCAAACAAATTAAGACTATTTAATTAGAGAAAAGAAATATGATCTACAAAATTTTATTATTTTTTTGAAAATATATATAATATAAAATAAAGTACATTAATTATATTAAATGTAAAATAAAGTAATTATTTAATATTAAAATTTATATAAAATAATTTTAAAAATTTTTAAATAAAATAAAATTTTAACTATGATTAAAATTTTACCCAAATGACCCTAACCTCAAAAATGTAAAATCCCCTTTAATAAAAAAAAATAAATTGAGCTGCATCATTATTTTTTGAGCAATCAGAATGGGTAATTATCTTGCAAATATGATAAATTCAATAGCCATATGAAATTCACAATGAAATGCTGTTATTCACCATGAAATGACTGAAAAGTTTCATTTGATTCAAGCTTTATAAAAAAATATTTTTTTTTTATATTTAATAATAAAAAAATTATTTTAATATTAAAAAATAAGTAAAAATAAAATAAAATTAATTCTAATATTAATATTTAAATTTATTTTGGATATAAAACAAAATTAATTTTTACAATTAAAATTTATATTAAATCAAAAAATATCTCGAATTAAACAAAACCTAAACTACAATTTAATCACCTTGAATGATAATATATCATTATACTACGCCATTTAGATTGGGTGGGATGTAGGAAACTCATTTGGTTATTTATCTCAAAAGAGAATGAAAAAAAAAATGTTTAAAAATATAAATATTTATGATTTTAATTTGCATATATGATATAACATAATTTCAATAGTTATGCAAGCCAATGAAGCAAACAATGATGATTATGGGAATGGTTATAAAACCAATAATCTGTCAAATAGAATCATCACTTAACTTCTTCATAATCAAAAGCAAAATACATCAGTAAAACAGAGTAAACAACATTGGGGACAATTTGTTCCCTGTCAATTAGATCTCATTCAACAAGAATCCTCCATAGACTCCACATCATGAATATAGAAAAAAGATTAGATCATGAAAAAAAAAAATGAGCAACTGAAATAAAAAATCGTTCAAACTTAAAAAGAAGCACATTATCTAGATTGGTAGATGTTCCAGGTTGAAGATAAGAAATCATCGACTCTTTTGCTTCCTCCCTCGACCACGACCACGACTAGAGCTATCTTTCTCCTGAGATCTAGGTCGGCCCCTCCCTCGGCCAGAACTCTTAGCTTCAGGGGCTGTCCTTTTTGCTCCCCTACCACGGGTCGCAGACTTCCGACCCCTTTGGCTTCTTTGGCTTCCAGACTCACCATTAATCTCTTCTTCACTTTCATCACCCTCAGTCCCTTCATCTCCATATTCCTCAGATGAATCCTCCTGCTTCTTCCGCTTACTGGAGGAATTAGCATTTACTTTGTCAGAAGTGTTCCCGACGCCAGAAACATTGTTTTCTTCGGTTTCTGAAGTAGCAGATCCACAATTTTTAGTTAAAAGTAAATCTCAAGCAAAGTCTAGCGCTAGCAATTATTGAGTCATGAAATTCACTTGATAATCACTAGAAGTTTACTCATGATTAATGTACAACACTCCAAGAAAATGAAACGCTTTAAATTGACTTGAAATATATCAAATCAGACTTAATGAAGATATATAACATATATAACTCTGCCATAGATTCAGTTTTCAAACAAACAATTTCGGCTTTAGATTAGATTTTTATTATTAACATTCGCCAATTACCGAGCATGATCATCCAACCTATATTAATCAACTGCATCATATGGACTATTCTATTAAATATACCTTCAAAATATTGCACAAACCTTATAAACAATGATAATGTGAAATCCTAATCATTAGATACAATAATGTCACAGCTGACAATTGACCTAAAGCTTTTTTTTATTTTGCATATTTGGATATTGGTATGAAGTTTGTAACCCAAGATAATATCTTGAATATGTTATTTTGGGAATTTAACAGTAAAGATCTTCTAGTTGATGCAAAAAAATAATATAACTTTTATAGCCTAGTATAACTTATGTGTATGGATGGAATATTAAATGAATGTTCTTGAAGATATTTATACTTAATACTATTATTTTTAATATACTGTATATACCTCTTTTATACTTCATATCTTGTATTTATGGTTAATAGGCCCCACTCATGTGATGTGGTTGTATTGTATATAATGATATGGGTGTGAGGGAACCCTAGGATTCTCAAAACATTTTTCCAATTCATGAGGGAACCCTAGGATTCTCAAACATTTTTCCAATTGGTATTAGAGCTGCCTAGGGTTCCTGCATGCCTCTCGCTTGCTCACTCGGACAGCCAGCTCTAGCAAGCCCTCGCTCTCCCAATCACTCACACAAGAATCCAGCCCATGCAAGCCCACCCGCATGGACAACCCTCGTTGCCTACAGCACCGCTCCGCCTGGCAGCCTGCCCAACCACAGGGTGCAACTCCCTGCCTGTCCAACACGCATGTAACACTGATAAACTTTGTGGCCTCCCAAGCCTGCCCAACCACGAAGCATCCTGCTTGTCTACCTCGTTTCCCCACTAACAGAACATGGCTTTAGAAGCAGAGGAATTAGTTCCATCGGCTATGTGGCTTGCTTATGATATAGTGAAAGAAATTCTCCATCCTTGTCAGTGTGGACGTCCTCTAAAAGATTTTTATGAAGAGTTGAGATCTTTACTGATCAATTTGAAAGACTAGCCAATTTCTCCACTAACAGGACACAGTTCCAGAAACAGAGAAATCAGTTCTATCAACTATGTAACTTGCTTCTGTAATGCCCTCCCATCAAAGTAACGAGCTGCGAGATCTCAGATCTTAGCCATTGATGTGGTTACTAGCCTTAATGATGATCATAAAAGGGTGTTAAGGTTAATTATAGATGAGCAAACATGCCCCTTCTATTAAGACACTGGAGAAAGCAGCTATGTATGCGGCTAGACAAGGAAGGGTGGTCGTGGAGGTTGAAGAGGTGGTCGAGGAGGAGGACGAGGCTGTAAGACACGTCACAATTGTAGCTTATCAGGCCACCTACCGTCTATTTGCAAGAAGTCAAATAACTCAACAAAGCCAGTTTGCAATGGCCACACCAGGAATTGCCAATGCAAACCCACAATCCTACTGGGTACAAACTATTTCTTGTCAATATATCACCTGAGGAGTATGAAAGCTACTTGAAGTTTCGAATTAGAGCTACAAGTGAGGCTAAAGCCTCAACTTCATAGTCTTCTATTGCTTAGTCTGAGACAAGCTACATAGGTTTTGGAGCAGTTGTTCCTATGTCCTCTTGGGTTTGACTTTAAAGCAAGTGACCATACGACTGGCTAACGAGGTATCTATTTTGACTACACATCTTATTTTGATTTAAATAATATTATGGTGGTGAATGGATCAAAGTTGGATGTTTATGGTCGTGGGACAACAAACCTTACCCCCAACTTTACTTTGGAGTTTATATTGCATTCTCCAGCAACGTCATTTAACTTTCTTTCAGTCAGGCATATCACCAAAGACTTGAACTGCTCAATGACACTCGTTCCTCATTACTGTGTCTTGCAGAATCTTACGACAGGGAAGATTATTAATAAGGGACATGTGGGAAGAATACTAGCTTGATCATTCCACTCTTCCAATAAGTGCAACATCAGTGACGAGTCTTATGGAGCTCCACCTGCACTTAGGCCATCCATCCTTAACTATCATACAACATTTATTTCCTTACCTTCAAATTGTATTATATTTCATTGTAAGTCTTGTTAGTATGTGAAGTATTATTATGCTCCACTTGTGTCTGCTTCATGTCCTAGGTCTACTCGTCCTTTCCACATTATCCATTTTGATGCTTGAGAACTTTGCCGGTTTAGACTTATGCTAGATACATATATTATGCTCTCTCTGCAAATGATTTTAATTGTATGACTTTCATTTATTTGATAACAGATCTATCAAAGTTGTTTCCATTATTTTCTGACTTGAATTGTTTTGTCAAAACTAGGTTTTATTATTAAAGACATAACTTTGAAGTCATATAGTAGTGGTGCCTCTCCACTTTTAATAATTTCTTAAAAAAAAAAGACTATATATTGTTTATCTTGTGCTCGAATACCCCAACAAAACAGAATTGCTAAGCGTGAGCACAAGAATTGACGTCTCATTAAGATAACAAAGCTTTGCTCTTTCAAATGAATGTATTGAAGAAATTCTAAAGGAAAGCTATCCTTACTGCACCTAGTCATAAGAATTGACGTCAACTGTTTGCCTTTATCCACCCCTAATGGTAAAGCCCCCCATCGTGTCCTTTTCTCAGATCGGTGCACCTTTAGCCTACTTTTGAACATTTTTGGCTCTAAATGTTATGTTCACAATGATTATTTACAATATCCAAACTTGGCCTTACAGCCTTGAAAATACACCTTTCTTGGCTATTCTAGTATTTTGAAAAGATACGTATGCTACTCTCCTGTTCTTAGTCGTCTATTGGACTCAAGACAAGCCACGTTTAATGAATCAAAATCATTCCTTCCAAGAGAGACTTCTACTATTCCTAATGCGTCTAGTCCCTTAAGTATCTCTACTTATCAGATTCTTATATATGATATCCACCCTCCTTTTGTGCCAAGAGCTAAGGCCCCTTGGGATAAGTCACTTCAAACTAACATCAATATCATGTCCTCCTATTGAGCCAATTTGCTTGTTAGATGGTGCAAAGGAGGATAACTTGCTTATTGCCCAAAGAAAAGGGTATAGACCTTGTTGGAACTATCCTTTATAGACTCAGAACTATAGAGGATTATCCGTTAACTTGCAGGCATTTATGACCAATCTTGATTCAGTGTCTTTACCTTAGTTACTATGCTGCCATGACAAAGGTGATGCAACCTTGCATAGAAATCACACTTGGGATCTTGTAAACCTATCCCATAGCAAGCAGGTTGTTGGCTATAGATGAGTTCATACTGTGAAAGTTCACCCTGATGGCTCTTTAGCCTGTTAAAAGGCTCGGTTGCTAACTATAGGCTATGTGCGAACATATGGTCCGGATTATTATAAGACCTTTTTATCTTGTCACTAAGATAGCTTCAATCGTCTATGCTTGTTTCTAGTAGCATAATATTTTTGGCCCATTCACCAGCCAGACATTAAGAATGCCCTCTTACATAGAGATTTAGAAGAGGGAATCTTTATGGAATAGACACCAGGCTATTCCAAGAGGGGAAGGTGGATGTAATATTTAAAATTTTGTGTGGCATGTATATAAATGCCCCTTGATGTATATACCTCAACTTAATGGATTTATTAATATAGTATATATACTATACTCCATATTCTTGTATTTATGATTAATAGGCCTAGTCCGCATAATACTATTGTATATAATAATGTGTGAGAGAACCCTAATCATGATCGAAACAAAAGTCAAACGTGGATAAGATACTTTGACGACAACAAGTCGAATATGTAAAGTGTAATTTATTGAGCCACTTTATGAGTTTTGTAATTTTTAATAATTGAGTATAAAATCTATAAAAATTTACTAAATATGTTGTTGTCTATGAAATTACCTTTAAAAACAAATAGTTGTGGTTAACCCCTAACTACATTTTGGTCTATGATTTTTAAAAACTTGCTGAAAGATCTCTAGTTTGAAAACTTCATAACAATAAAGATTCATAAAAATTAAAATTATTACATAAAAAGTTCAAAGTAACAATTTTCATCAACATATGAGGACTATTCCATTATCAAAATTTTAAAATTCTGAATTTACCCCCCCTGCACACACACACTCTCTGTCACCCCCTCTACTCTCTATCTCTTTCCTTCTCTCTCTCTCTCTCTTCACTCTCTATTCTTAGGACAAGGCAGGTAAGGCAACAGTAGCGACGACGACGAGGTGGTAGCAGTGGCAAATAAAAGAGTAATGGCAAAAATTTAAAAATTTAAAAAAATGTTAACAGTAAAATTAAAATTTTATTAATGATAACTGCAGAGAAACCTTGTTTGTAATATTAGGAAAACTCTAGAGACCTTTTAGCAAACTTTGAAAAACAATGAATCAAAATATAATTAAGGGCTAGCTATAGCAGTCTTGCAATACTTAACCCCTTAATTAACTATCAGACATATTTTGGTTTTTGATTTTGAATTTTATAAAACAGAGTAGTTAACCAAAGTTGATCCCCCCTACATAGAGTTGAGCATAGAAAAAAATCAAGGTAAATATTCATAGATACATATACAAATATTATAATATATACATACATATGTATGCACACAAGCAGATTAATATTATACATGTACATATCAAGCATAATATGTATAACACATAATTTACTCAAGATTTAAGGCCAATACTCATCTGAAATCAGCTCAAAATAGGCTACAATTGAATAATAACTAAGAGACAGAATCCATATCAACCTGAAATTGAAAGCCTCAATATCAAGTTTCAGTGAACTCACTCAAAGTCAACTTGCTGATGCCCAACACTACAAGTCAACTTGACATAACTAAAAATAATTCAAATTGGTATCAAATCAAGTAAAGGCTTGAGTAAATTTCTAATATCCATCATGATTGCCAGCCCCATACGTCGTTTAAACTTCTCCTACTAGGTGTAAAACTTTAGCAATACCAGTATTGGAGTAAGAAAAATATAGTAATGGCAACATAATCTTGTAAACAAGTAAACATATGGCAGAATTGATACCTGCAGCAGTCCCACCATCATAGATTTCCAACTGTAACAGAAATGTTATGCTAATACAATCAATAGGAAAACTATAAGATATCAAGATTCTCTACACAAAAAAGAGACATGATAGGTTAAACTCTTTTTGTTTAAAGGTTGTTTAGTTTGATGCAATCTAAATAGCAATGTTATCTATCTATACGATCAATAAGTTATTTTTATTTCATTTAATGCATTTTAATAAAAAATTGTAATGCTATTAATTCATTTTGATTATCTCAAAGTTCCACTCAATTAAAACATACCATACCTCGCCTCTCTATTATCATAATTAGAGTGACATCTAATTCATTTCAACATTTCTAAACAATCATGAAACCAAACAAAAATTTCTCTAAACATGATATAACATCACAGTAACATCAAACCAAAGACCCCCTAATTTAGATCTTTGGGAGGAGGCCTGAAAAGGGAAACAAAAATTATAATGAAAGACAAGAAACATTAGGCCAATCCTCTGTAAAAATAATGCTTGATTCATTGTAACAACAAGGTTTCAATCTCAAAATGGTTCGGATCAATAAAATGTAATTCTCTTAAATTCAGATTTATTTAAAACATCTTCTTTGAAGAAAAAAAGTCGAGAATGTATCTAATAACCATATCTCAAAATAGTTATCATTTTTCTAAGTAAAATTTTCATATTTACATACAAAGGCGACTAATCATCGTGAACATCTCTTCCTAATCCCATCCTTCATAGGTGCCCTCTTCACACTTTCGTATACAGTAATGCCTAATCCATTTCTAAAGTAAAACCTTCTTTATTAACAAATTTAGAAAAACAAAAAACACAATTTGTCCCAAGTTTTTATTACAAATGACAACAAGGTCAACAATTTGAAAGATGTATTATCAAAAAACAAAAAATAATTTGAAATATGACAATTAGGTAATGAATTCATTTTCCCTTCCAGAATTAGTGTTGCTCTTTAGCAAAGCTTAGGTTTCATACCAATTAAATAAAAACCATTTTCATGTTACCAAAGGCATAACATTTTAATGATACTATAACATACAACATAATTATATCAAATGGTCACTGACCAAAGATTAATCATAAAAAATGTGGATTTTATGTAGATGACATATAAAACTATCATATTTGCATATTAGATACTCAAAAATTTAATATTACATGGTACACATCTTAGTTATGTAAATATTACCCTAGGTTAAATACCATGAAAATCTCTATTAAAACGGAATATTCTATTAGAACGGATGTGTATATATGTACTACATACAATCCAACATATGATTTGACAAGTGATAAATTTTATTTAAATTTTAGGTCTACCTTGTCCAGACGATCACCAACATTTTTTCTATCTACTACGATCAGAGATAGACCAAGTCCACAAGCCACACTGCAGAAGGTGAATGGTAAAAAGTCATATAAAAAGGTTTGAGGTTATATAGGTAAACAAACCTCAAGAACCATCTAAAGCAAATATCAAATGCTATGACACTTTTTAGACATTCGTGTTAAGATAGAAAATACTGAATTGTTTGTCTTTTTGGATAAAATTGTCCTATTGGTAAACAGCTTCATAGGCATCCTTGTAAACCATAAGGACACAATTGGTACTTAATGTAAGGATATCAACAAGGACAAACCTTGTAACACGCATGCCATCCAGAACATCAACCTTTTTTGGATTAGCGGAAGACCTGACATGAAAATTAAGTTTATAGTTAGCAATAATTTTCCACCAAAATGCAGTTCAAGTAAAAGGTCGTTAGAACAGACTTTTGACCCAAGGAACCATATCCGAGCTCTCCATATTGTGAATATCCCCAACTTATGCATGAATCATCAGCACCAACAACGTGATGCATGTTACCTGATGCCATGCAATGGATGTTCCAACCACTGTAAAATAAGAAAATAAATACAATTGTGACAGTAATCACATAGAAGTTATGCATGTACATGCAAAAGATGGATACCACAAAGGTAGAACACTCGCCTAGCAAAGCAAACATACTTTAACTACTTCCCGAAAGTGTTCATAGCCATATGAAATAGGAGATATAATGCATGATTTACATCTAACCACATATCATCAACCCCTATTTTTAAAAGGAACTGCTTTCATCATAACAAGCAAAAAACTTATAGAATACAGTCTTGAACTACCCAATAGAAGGCTGGATTCCTGGATAATGGTAAAATAGATTTAATACAGCAAACCACAAGTGTAATTTTTTTTTTTTTGATTGAAACCACAAGTGTAATAGCTGATTCAGAATGCAGAGTGTTGCCGTAAAAGCAAGGCAACACTGAACTTCAGCCCACAAAACGTTTAGGAAATCATGACAACTTTTTGGGGGGTTGTGTGACGTTTGTGTAAATGCAAATCTTTTGCATTTTTAGGGGAAAAAAATTGGTTAAAGAAGAGCAAAGTCAAGGTTAACTTGATAGGCAAACAAGCCCTCCACATGACTAGTCTAAAAGCACCAAAATATATAGTGTGTTCGATTGAGGATAAACTTATTCTAGGAGTAGGCTTACCCTCACTTTTAAAATTTTTAAGTAGTTTAACTCATGGCATATTTGAGGGCTAAAGTCATTTGTGTATAAAAGGAGAAATTTTAAGGGTATTCCATTTGGATTTAAGCATAATAATGAGCTTAATCCTACCCAGAGGACCCCTTCATCATGAACAAAGAACTACATGCAGAAAATAAGACAGGTAAAAACATGGTACCTTTTCCTCAAATATAGAAAATAGGAAGAAGGTTGAACAACAACTCCAGCAGTTTTGGAAAGTAAAAGCCGACACTTGTCAATAGAAGTGAATAAGAGCATAGAAACTCGGAAACAAAACAATATTCTTTAAGAAAGGTTCAATATAACAAATTGTCAAACGTAAGCACAAATAACAATCAAGGAACTCAACCTTAAGTCCATTACGGGCTTAGGATACATCCATTCATCACCTGTTGTCTTCAGTTTCCCCCACATGTACAACTGCCCTCCTCCTGGAGAAGTTAGCATAGTTGATTATACGAAGCAGTAAATTGGAGAACATTTTTTTTGACAAGCAAGATTTTAGATAAAGATTGTACATTCGTGGAGTACACCAAAATGAACATCATATGGTAAATTATGCTAATAGCCAGTTCAAAATATATATAATGAAAGGAGTTGAATAAAAAATGTGGAACAAATCGTAGATTGTTGAGGAAGAGAAGAGAATCCAAAACAAAATCAAGTCTTCTTAAATGCACAACATTTCTGCCATCAGACCCCCCCTCCTCACACCATCTACCCTAGGGCAACTGGCAGATATATCTTCTAAGAAGCTTTGACCTGTAAGGTGCAAGTTTCACAGAATTCACTACAAAAATTGACCCTAGACATTCATGGACAATTTTACATGGATGCTCATAAAAATGAAAAATTAATCAACCTCTTCTCAAAACAATTGCTAAATAACTACATTTGGCAGATACACTCATAAGACCTTCCTTTCGTTCTTGAAGAGGCATTCAACATGAAACCTAATTCATCTCTCTTTGAATGGAGCCTGAGATCTTGTGTTAGTTTTCTCTAGGTGTTATGCATAAGACCCAATAGGAAGCTAGAAAATGAAGATGGTGAAATAGATAATAGACAAATCAAGGAGCTGGCACATCAAAGATGGACAATTTAGAAGAAATGCTGGCATACCTGCAGTGCAGGCAGAGCTAACAGAACCAGCTGCAACCACTGCATCAGGTGGAAGGACATTATGCCTTTGGAAGACTTCCACAAGACGTGGAACCCATTCGTCTTTCTGCTCCCTATGGCCAAGCCTAGAAATCACACAAAACAGAAAAGTTGTAGCATGCATCAATTTACGTAGTACAATGAATTTATCCAAGTGAGTTGGCAAGTTCTACCCATAGATTGTTGCAAAGCAGCAATTAAGGAACAAAAGGAACCATGAAATTCATGAATATTAAATAATCATGTCATTTAAAAACTGAAACGGTAAACAACACTTCCGCACCTTCCATAACCACCAAATCCCCACCTGGACAAACACCAAAATAACGCAACAGAATAAGTGTACGTGAAGAGTTCAAAAAGAAGCATAACATGTCTGCATTAGCAATGAACTTCAAGCAATGGGGACTTACGTGTAAACAAAACCATTTGAATCTACAGCCACTGAAAATGAACATGGAGGAAAGAAGTGTTAGAAAAGGATATCATTAATAATGCCAAGATGAAAATTTCTATCAAAAACAAAAAAAAACAAAGAAAACCTGTATGATTTGCTCCGCAAGCAACTTTTGTGATAGTTTTGTCTGAAAATGCAGCTATTGCTCGTGGACGAGGCTGGGCCTCATAAGCCAGCTTCACTGAGCTATCTTTCGTGTTATACTGATGTTAAAAGAGAGGATAAGTAGAGACATGAAAAAGAGAAATCAAATGGGATACAGATACAAACTATAAAGTGATCATAAATTCATAATTTACCTCATTGTCAGTACCATGTCCAAGCTGACCATACTGTGGAAGTCCTGCAGTTCTGCAGCAAACTAATGTCAATCACTGAGAACATACATCAAAGCCATTTCACATTTGGTAAAATTGCTAAAAGTTTATACTGTAGAATCTTGGCAAGTCTGTAGCATTTAATTTTTTTAAAAAAAATTCAAATCATACAATATAGAAGAGCCTTCCTCAGATGACAGCCACACAGAAAAATCAGCTCCGCAAGCAACATTAGTGACATGAGAGACCATGCATGGGACTGGATATGTCTCAATTTCTACAGGAAATTGAATTGAATATAAGCATAGCAATAGTGAGGAAATTAATCAACTGCAGAAATGAAACAAGTAAAAGTTTCCTTTGTTTTGTTTATGCATGATGTTGGTTAAGCATAGGAATGCACAGTGATCATGCTAGTGGAATTCCATGTCCACCAATTTTGTAGAAACAACCGCCCAATGAACATACAAAAGAATTATCATAAAAACACTAAACTACCAGAAGACTGAATGTACACAGAGAACAATTGACTCTACTCAAAGGACCAACGAAAGAGAACCAACAAAGCAATATTCTATATCCATGTAATGGTACACCTTCAATGTAATCATAATCACTAAGCCACAGAAGTCAATGTCCCTGACTCAGTAATTTTATGTCCCTTATAACAGGTAACTGCATGTGCAATGCTATTATTTTATGTTAATAAACAGACTAGAAATAAAAAAGAAACAAAAATATACTGATGAGATTATATCAAAGATCTCAAACTGATGTCATCAATATATAAAACAAAAACAACGATGAAGCATTCTCTGCTTTGTAAGAATACCTTGCACACGGCAATAATCCTTTAAGGCCCTGTTTGACAAACAATTATTTTAGTCATAACTAAAATAGTTATGGCTAAAAACTTTAATTTATCTAAAAAAATTAAATTATTTTATATCTCACCTTACACAAATTTCGACATTAAACAATTATTTCACTTCACATTCAATATAATTTTTAATAAATTAATTAAGTTTATTTCACGTTCAAAAAAAATTTTAATATAACTAACTCACATTATTTCACATCTATAAGTTCTTCAAAAAACACCATAAATTTTTTTCAAGCTATTCCTGCTTTCTTCAAACTAAATAGAGCCTAAATGTCAGTTTGTAACTAGTTATTTGCAATTTCCTAAGTCAATCATTTGTTCTATAAGCATTTTAGTTGTATTAAGCAAGAATTATTTTCTTATAAAAAAATAATAAGAAGTTTTTCTTGGGTAAACTATGTCTATGTCCCTGAGACCAGGGAATAATATCATGTAGGTCTCTGTCTCCTCCCTCTCTCCTCTCTCTCTCTCTCTCTTCCCCACCAAAAGCTTAAAAGGGGAGGGATTGATTGCCGGCCTGCCCACCCGTCCCCCTCTTCCTTTCTCCCTCTCCCTCCCACTCCACAAGAGGGCAAACGATGGGCAAGCTCACACTAGGGTTACGGGAGGGCTACACAGCGCTGGGAACTCACCGACAACCCTCCCACAGTCGCGGGCCAACAATCATCCTGCAGCTCCGGATGAGGCCACGCAGCCACCAATGGAAAGAGAGAGGAAGGAGTGAGAGGGGGTAATTCGAGTATTTTATAAAATTTTAAAATGGTCCTACTTGATATATTATATCTCATTTAGGGACCCAAATATTAATTTTTCAAAATTATGGACTTAAGTGATTATATCCTAAACTTAGGGATTTAGATGTAATTTATCCTTTTTTCTTTTCTAAAATATTCAGAGAAAAAATGATGATAACTTGAAGTATACCAATGTAGGACCACAAATAACGAACATAAAATTATCATATCTTGTGAGTTGTATAATGCTTTCTCAAAACAAGTATACATACAAGTAGATACAATGCATCAGTGAAGTGAACAGACCATATTTTCTGGAGGAGCCACAGTTGTCAAAATCACGAACAATTAATATCACATGAGTACAAGTTAATAAGAAGGTTCAAGGATCGCATTGGAGAAATCAATTCTACAAGAACAATTTCAGCCAATAAAGCTATATAGGGAAAAAAAAGAATGAAGAAATGTAGCACTGTACCATTTTTAGCTGAACCCGTTCCCAGTTGGCCATGCTTGTTTAGACCAAATGAGAAGCCTTTTCCTTCATCAGTTATGACCACCGTGTGATTCCTCCCAGCAGCAGCTCCAACAATTTTATACCTAAGGCCAAAAGAAATTTTGTGCAGTCAGTCTGCAAGGTATTAAAGAATACATCCTCAAATAAGCACATGTTTATGCTTCAAAGCATACAAGTAATGTGCTTTGGAAGAAAAGTTATTTTAACAACAATTAGGCATCAAAAGTGAACCAACTAATCACAATGAAACCAGTTAACAAATAATAAAAAAATGAAGGAAAACATATTATGTTTAAAGCCTGCAGATCATACAGAAATGGACCAATACATCGACAACAAAAACAATAAAGCCTAAACTCAAACTACATGAATTTCTCTTCTTCATTAAGCTTTATGAAACTCAATGGCCTGCGTGAACACAAAAGATTCAAGATCACGTATAATGACCATATTCAATGTTATTTTTGGTCATCCCCTTCCTCTTTTTAATGTCATGACTTGGATTCCCTCGAATTTACATATGAAGGCCTCTATAGGTCAATGATGGACATGGTCAAACCACCCTAAGTGACATGCCACCCTCTTTCTTTGATGAAATTATTTTTAATGAGTCTACTCCAACGTCACCAACTAAACATCTAGACATTTGAATCTCAACTATGCTATTTCATGAATATTTTGCATTCCCATATAACATAGTAGGTGAGATAGCAATTTTAAAAAACTTTTTCTTTAGTTCTATAGGTATCTTCATATCACATAAACCTCTTATCACGCTTATTCATTTTAACTATTTTTCTCATAATCTGTGGCAGGTATCCTCCAATATCATTATATTACTATGGATAATAGATGCAAATATGTTTGAAGTTCTGACAAGATGAGACTATTATCCCATCTAGTTACATAAATTGTCACTCCTTTCTTTAAGGTATGTTTCGTAAAAGGATGTTTACGGGTTGATTTGGGTTATTTTGAGAATAGAGAGAGAATTATTTTAATATTGTGATGTGAAATAAAGTTTTTTTAATATTCAAATTTGTGTTGAATGTGAAGTAAAATTTATTTTTATTGAGAAATGCGTTGGATCAAAAATAAACTATATTTCTAATGTTAAAAATTATGTAGAATATGAAATAATATAAAAGGTTCATGTGGGTGGTTTTGGGATGATTTTGGGTTGTTTTGGGGCCCAAAGAAAACAAAGACACACTAAATTTACAATGCATGTATGCATTAATACTACTCAATTGGAGCTCCTTTAGTTCTAAATTCTTATTCAAAAATACCAAATTCTACTTCACGAGTCTCACGAACTAAAACTATATCATCTGCAAAAATCACGCACTATGGAGTCCCATCTTGACCATGTTTGGAGCAATAAATAAAATAATTTGTCAATGCCTTTTGTGTGGTATTCTAATATATACAAGTAAATTTTCACAACAAATTGCAAAAAGGTGCTCACAAGCACATGCGATTATGAGAGGTATTAATGAGTAGCTATTTGACTCTGTGTTATATATTTTACAAAAAATCATTTAAACAAGCTAAAATGTGTTCAATGCAATGAAATTATATAACTTACTCTGATAATCCATGTATAATTGCTGGCAAATAACGATGGCGAATGTCTCCATGTCCCAATTGTCCTTTCTGCAAGATAGAGTTTATAAGCACTTCATGGAGAAAATTTGATAACTAGCTATGTTTGTACCTCGTTACGACCCCAAGTATAGCAACGACCTTCAACATCCAAAGCTACACAATGACAAGAAGCTACAAGAACAAAATATATAGGTCATTAACCTATAAATTACATATGAAAAATGATAATTTAAGAAGCACGGACACTTCTAAGAAGTTACCGTGACGGTGTCGGACACGAGGCAAGCCATGGATACGACGGGACACTTCTAAGAAGTTACCGTGACGATGCCGGCCACGTGTCGAACACGGGACACGCCATGGATACAGCAGGAATTGTTCTCCTTCTTTCTTTTCTTGCTTTCTTCTTTTTCTTCTTCTCTGTTTTTTTCCCCTTCACTGCCTTTTTCTTCTCCTGCTTCTCTGTTTTTTTTTCCTTCACTGTTTTTTTTTCTTCTCTTGCTTTCTTCTCCTTCTTATTTTCTTCCTATTCTTCTTCTTCTTCCTCTCTATTTTTTTTCTTCACTGTTTTTTCTTCTCCTATTACATATAGTTGATCAATTTATAGCTTCTTTTATTTTTATTAAAATTCTAGTAAATAAATAAATAAATTTATTTAAGATTGACGTATCTCCGTGTCCCGTGTCCTGTGTTCATCCGTGCTTCTTAGATGATAGCATATCATAATCTTTTATTTAAGTGTTATCATCTTTATAAAGAAGATTTCTCGATCATCAAAAATTTAGTGAAAAATCATCTTTCATGTTTTTCCCTCCAACCCTTCAACAAAAAAATTATTCACTTCTTAAAACACCCGTATATGTAGGTGTGATGACAAAGAGTTCAAATTTATCCCAATGGTAGCAAGGGAATCCATAGTTGTATGGTTATAGTAAGCAGAATAATGTACAAAGGCACACACGCGCATGCACACAAAGGTGTGCCCACATGCTTACACACACAAGCATGTCCACACAAACATGGAGACACACACATACATGTGTGCATATATACAACATATAACTTGACACTATGAACGAAAAACACAACCCTTAACCTACTAATTTTTGCATGTATTAACCAACAACAGAAGCCCAAATCAATTAAAAAAAAACAAGTTTTTGAATAAGCAATAAGACATTTGTGTTAGTACACCAACCAAATTAATGCTATACATCCCCTATAAATGACCCCAAACATTGAAGTCAATTGGGATTTTCTATGTAACATCATTACCACATAGGCAAAATCAATTTTTTTTATTTTTGTGGCACTTTTGCCACATAGAATCTTAGTTGGATTCAAAATTTAGGGTCATTTGTGAAGGCTACAAAACATTTCTACACCAAAAATGACAAAATAGTAGCTCAACAAAGAGTTTCTTAGAAGCAATTCCTAAGGAGAATGACTGCCACATAGCATTTGAGTTTCAATGACCACTCTGTGGCCTTCTAACGAACAAAGAGCACCTCAGCAATAAAAAAACATTTGAAGAACACCTGAACACTTTGGTTAGAGCTCGAAACTGCCTCTTGACACTTCAATCTGCCAAATAAGTTCCAATGAACGCTGGAAAGGAGAAATCGAGATGCCACAATCACCCCTAATTTTAGTTGCTTGCTTCAAACATCAACTTTGGTTTCACATTGAAGGAAATAAAAGTAGAGCCGAACGAGATTGCATTCATGAGTATGTTAAACGAACTTGAATCTTCTAACTCACAAAAAGAAAAACCAGAAAATAAAAATCAAAACTTTTGTTTCCGGGACACATTGAACAACTCAACAAAAGGTAACGAACTCCTACCTGGAAAACCGAAGCGGGAGTGAAAAGGAAAAGGGAAAGTTCACTCACAGCAGCCGGAGGCGACCACGCGGATATCCACTCCTACAAGGGACCGCAGCCGAGTCGGCAACACCAAGTTTCCCGCAGCCGCCGTCGCCTTCCTTCCCATAGTCTCCCAGTTAGTGCCGCCACAGTAAAGCAGCTCCCCGCCGGCAGTTCCGCCGGCGTCCTCCTCTGCTTTCTTCTCGATTTCGGCCGCCGACATTTCAAATGGGAAAAGGCGGGAGAAGGGGGAGCCGGAGCTGCTCCCTTTTTTTGCCCTAGATCGAGTATACGGAAATGGCAATGGGGAGCAGAGAATTGATGGAGAAGGGTTTTTTTTTCTTGGATCTTCCCTCGACCTCGCTCCTAAAATATTTACTCGGCCTCACCTCACGCCAAGTGCGTGAAGCCTTTATGGAAACTTAAATTAATTATAAATGGAAATGTTGGGTCTTTAACCCTCGGACGGCGAGTTTTTAAACATTTCGAAGAGAAATTTATTGTAAATTGATTTTAATTTTTTAAAAATTTTAGTTGGAGAGTCTTCATGTTATAAAAATTCTATAATTTTCATCACAATTAAGATATAATTATTTTTTTAAAATTTTTTTATGATATAGACCTAAGGAGCAAGTGGTGCTAGGTTAATAATAGTATTGATAACATTTACAGCATCTGATTTAATGCTTTAATTTTTTAAATTGCACTCCTTTACCAGCTCGGTCTCAACTTTAATTGCATACACTCTGCCGAATGGGAGATAAAGCGATCAGGAAGTCTCCTTGAGGCTGCTGAAATATCAATCGTATAGTGATCCTAAATAATAACATCAACATCAAAAAAATCAAGAGATATATGAACCGAAGCATCCACATTGACCTTAATGGAGTCCTTTATTAGGCGACGCCAGGTAGGTTGAAGAGAGGGTTGAGGAGTGTAAGAGTGAGACCCTGATAGCATCCACATTGACCTCAATGGAGCCCTTCATTGGGCAACGTCAGATAGGTTCAAAAGAGAGTTGAGGAGCATAAGAGTGAGACTCTGATTCCACAAGACCGCAACATAAATAATTACGTAGAATACAGCCTATTCTTTCTAATGTTCTACAAAGTAACCAAAAGTTACTCTCAAATATACATTGTGTAGCAGCTTCCAAAGAAGATTTGTACATCTAATGAAAATTATTTACATTTATTATCTTTAATAAGAAATAATAATTATATTAATGAAAAATATTTACACAAGTCACTTTTAAAATTATATATTTATCATTTCTAAAAATTTATTAATTGTACTTCTCGCCTCTTATTTTGCATAATAAATATTAATATCTATTTTTGTGATGACAAATATAAATATTTATATTTAAAAATTAGATTGAGAAGTCATTTAGTTCGATGTAATTCAAATTTCATAACATTTAAGGCCACATTTAATTTGCACTTTTTTAGAAATAAGAAAAAAAAAATTATTTTTTAAATTTAATAGAAAAAATTATGTTAATATTTAAAAAATATGTAATATGTAAAATAAGATTAATTTTTATAATTAAATTTTGTGTTGAGTTAAAAGAAAAACTCGAACCAAATGATACCAAAATATCATTTTTTAAATAATAATTTTACAAAATTTTAAAAATATCATCAAATTAAATAATTACTTTATCTAAATAATATTAGAATAATATTAAATTAAATAACGCTAAGAAAATATCTTTAAAAAGGACATGTAATTGCTCTGAATGTTGCTCAAGTAATCATTTAATGACCAATTTTCCAAAAAAAATCATTTAATATCCCAATCATTTTGTTTTTTGTATTTAGGTTTATTATATCTAGAGATGAACATCTTAGTTAAACAATGAAGAACCTTATATAATTATAAAAATGCTCTCTCAATCTAATATTTTGATCTAGAATGTAAAATAAAATTAATATTTTTAAAAAAAATTATTGAGTATGTAAAATAAAATAATATTTTTTATATTAAAATTTATGTAAAATAATTAAAAAAAATTTATTTATTATTATTATTATTATTTTTATAAATTAGTACTATCTTGATTTTGATTTTAGTCCTTACGCCAAACAGGATCTTATGGTTAAATTTTCTTAAAGCTTCTATGACTATAGTTATAGGTTCTTGTCTGTGTTATTTGCACAGCGTGAGAATTTAATTGCCATGTGAAATTCTATCAAGAGGGAGTCTCTACGTGAACTGAAAAAAAAAAAAAGAAGCAATCAAAGCTGAAATATATGGAGTTGGTTTTGAGGATCTGAGCTAGCTCGACTAAGACTCAAGCCAATTTGAAATCAAAACTTAGTCGAGTTGAGTTAGGTCAAATTTAAAAATTCGACCTACAATCTTAGGTTTAATTGATTTGTAAAGTGATAAGTCAAATTTGTGTAGCGCTTGGCCTAACTCGAACTCGGATCATAATAACACTTACATATTGTCACTGAATAACTCCATTTTTGGCATCAGTTTTCTAATTTTTATTAACTGGATAAATATTTATTATTATTTTTATTATTTTTTATCCAAAATGCCACTGGGCTTGAAGAAACTCCATGCTATTTATACGTACCGAATGGGAAGGCCCATTTACAGCGAGAAGGCGCGGCCCTTGGTCCTCCGAACATTCCTCGGCCGTCGGAGCTCTCTATCCGAGCTTTTCTCATGCCTCACACGGCGACGGCGGCGAAGAGGCTCGGCGGCGACAACCCCGATGGTAGCGCCTTGCAGAAGGCTCCGAGATTCAAGGTTGCCAGGGTTTCTGACGACGCCGAGAAGAAGGTTATCTTCATCCTTCATCCCTCCCCATTTTACTTTCTGCTGTTTCGAAAACCTACCTTCCCCTCCTCTTTTCAGTAATAAATAATTAGCTTCTCGAGTTTTTGTAGTAATTAATACTCTGGAACTGGTAAATTGCATGTTGTGGTAGCATTTCGTGCTCGGAGAGGAGAACTCAAGTTCGGTAATTCGTCCAGTGACTTATCGGAGGTTAAAATTTTGAGTTGGTTTTCTGGTTTTATTTCTTAGTTTTGATGCTCGTACTGTGGTTGTTAACCACTGTTTGGAAAAATTACTGCCCACACACGATATACTATCCAAACCTTACGCTACATTTATCACGTGTAATTCACTATTTCTTGATTTATTTCTCAACTGACAAATGAGAAGAAAAAAAATCCAGAATAGCATACGCAATAATAATTCCTCTGCTGGTGCTTGCAAAGCTAGTAACAGTTCTGTAACGAGCCAACAGGCTTTAGATTCTTAGTGGCTTATCTTGTACAAAGAACTGTTAGTGCAGTTTATGTTTTATCTGCTTTTCGTTTCATGATGTTTACTATCAGTGTTTCATTATTAGAAGAAATTTTGGAGTTTGATTGGTATTGAAGAATTAGCAGGGGAGAGGATGCATACAGTGTAATTGTTGGATCTGTGACTTCTCAAGGGAGAAAAATTTGATCATCTGCACGCACAAACACGCACAGGGAGGGGGGAGGGATGGTGAAGATTGATGATAGCAAAACTTTCCCATTTTTTTCTAGACTAGATTTTCCCTACCATTTGATGCATTATTGAAGATTGATCGTATTGTTTTCTTCTTTCTCAAATACAATCTCTTTCTTCAACTAATGTTCACAACTGCTTATGACAAAATGAAACTAAAAGAAAATTGGCAAAGTTTACTCTAAAAGATAGTTGATTGTTGGCTTTTTGTATATTTATCACTTCTATTTTTTGCAGATGGCAAAACACAAACTCAGTATTTTTATCAACTGAAGCAAAGCTGTGATACTGATTGCATTTTATTCAAGGAATAAACTTCATTTATGAGACTTGTAGATCATTTTTTGGAGAAATTCATTGTAGTTCCTTTTTAAAATTGATCTGTGCTAACATATATATCACTTAGTTACATAAATAACTGGTTATTCTATGGAGTCGAATGGCTTTTTTTTTTCACTGTTTCACTTTACTTAAAAAGTGATGCATGGGGATATGGCATGTTTTTAAAACAATGTATTGTGCTTTGTATCTTAACTTTGCTTAACTTTATCATGTTGTGGTACATCATCAGCATCAACAATTTATGGTCGACTTTAGGCTTTCAACTGTAGCTTATCTAAATCATTTTGATAATGCTGTTATGAAAGAAGAAAATGATAGCCTACATTTTTATTTTAAACTTGGATCTATACTTGAATCCAAGTTGTTAGCATGCTATTTTTTATGATGTTGACTTAGATGAAGAGGACACGTTTTACTGCTGTTTCTGAGATAAAACCATGCAAATGCTGAGGGAGGACAATTTGTGCAACATGCACCAAGATGAATGGAAGGGTTAAAGGTGGGAGTTCGGACTAAATGATGTAGGTTGAGGTCATAATGACAATGATCTTGTATTGGATAGAAGTACCTGGCAATAATGATTCATAAGTTAATCTAAAAGGCTGGGATAAGTTTATTGACAATGATGATGATGTCATTGATGATTAAAATGACAACAAATTTTGAGAACTTGCTCTTGGGCATCTAACAGATTATACTTTCATTTTATTTATGATACTTTGTAAAAAATTTAATGATCCGCAATAGTATTTTGCTTTTTTGTTTTAACTAATAAAACTTCTTATATGTTTTTAAAAGATTCACATAATTGTTTTGAGAATGTGGCAGTCATCAGGGTAAATATAGGGAATGTAACATTCAAAAACATATTGGGAATGTAACTTTTCAAAAAAATGTCAGGAATTTAACATTTCAAAAAACTAGTTTGCCCTATAATAGTTATTTGGAAATTTAAGCACTTATGTAAATGTGAAATATGAGTTGCGCACTAATATTCAAGGGGGCCTAGTGAGGCTGCATATTGTTCTGAGCATATAAATTGATTGGAAGGGCTATTTCAGTTGTCATAATGGTAATTGGCATCTTCGAAAATCAGATTAGCTATTTGGGTTCTTTTGGTTTCCAGAGAATTGTGAGCACTCTATTTACATTAATTATGGCTATTATTGGAGCCATGTGTATGATATTGAGGCTTCTTTCATTACATTATTTCTCTTCTGTCATATGGCTACCAACTGCTGAATACCAATATGGGCACAAAGTTTGGCCTATCAGCAACTACTTGCTGCACAATCCCCAATGACAAACCTGTCTTTAAAAAATGAAAATTCCATCAATCTGTTTGAGATCCATTATCATATCTGCTTTATTGATGATTTGTTCATCTTCTATTCAAGCACCTCAGGTCAAGGGACTAAAAGATGTGGAAATCAGTTTTCCCATTGCTTATGGGACAATATCTTTCTGGCTTGGTAAAAAGGCTAGCGAGTAAGTGCTCATTGTTATTGTGGTTTTACTAGGGAAAGTGATTTTTGCTTCATGAATGGATGGTGAATGGCCATCTTTTATATTACAATTTGTTCCCTTGCCTTCAGGTATAATTCTCATAAATGGACTGTTTATGTTCGTGGGGCAACCAATGAAGATTTGAGTGTGATTGTTAAGCGTGCTGTATTTCAACTGCATCCTAGTTTTAACAATCCGACAAGAGCTGTAGAGTCTCCACCCTTTGAGTTGTCCGAATCTGGTTGGGGGGAATTTGAGATTGCTATTTCGCTCTTTTTTCACAGTGATGTTTGTGATAAGCAGCTTGACCTGTGAGCTTTCTTGGACTTTGCAAGAGCTTCTTATATTTCTTTGAAGAGGATTTACATGCATGACATGAAATTTTCATATTAATCATCTAAATCAAGGAATTTATACTATGCACACTTAGAACATCTGAATATCACATTTGACACACTTTTGCGTCCAGTGTTACTCTATTTGAGTTGTTGACTTTGATTAGGATTGAAGTGATTTCTTATGTGTAGGCCTGTAAATGGGTCGGATTCGGGTCGATGCTGATCTGACCCGAAAAAAATCTGACCCGAAATTTATAAGTATGAAATTATTTTACGTATTTATATATTTATTATTTAATTGCATATGTTAATTGTTATTTTATTTTATGAAGATTTTGAAATGTGACTGAGGCCTATAATTATTAAAGAGGCTATTGCAAGTTATTTTAAGTGCAGTAACCAGGAAGTGCTTGCGTTATGAAGTGGGATTAATAGCTACAAATATTTTTTACCATTGAGATGAAATGTTTAGTGCTAGCTTTAAAAGAATTGCGCTTTATTTTTTGTGTAATATTTTCATTCACACTGTTGGTTCTATGTTTTGTAATATTATAATATAATGCTGATGTCATGATATGATCTTTAAATGTTTATATATTATCCCTATATTTTTTACTATAATGGATTTATATTGTAAATTTTAGTGATCAAAATTTTATTTAAAAATATAAAAATATATATACAACTAATAGTTGTAGTCATTGAAAAAATAATGTTAAATTATGTAAAAAAAGTTTCGGGTCGACCCGAATCCGATCCGAAAATCCGAATCGTGGCGGGTCATGGAACGGATCTGGGTTGACCTCGATCCGATCCAATTTTTAATCCGATCCAGATATATTGGAATCGGATCCGGGTCGGGTCAACCCGATATCCGATCCGTTGACATGCCTAGTTATGTGGTTGATGTAGAGAATTTACATGGGTCACTACATTTTTTCTTGAATAGTTAAATGTATCACACCATTTAGATTTGATAAAAACAGAGCACAACTTTCCGAAAAGAATATACCCTATTTGGCCATCATATTGAAATTACGCATGAAATAAATATTATGTGAATTTGAAAGTTAAAATTTAAATCTACAAGTTTATTGTCACATATATGTAAAAAAACTCACCTTTTAAATTACTTTTTGTTATTCTTTCAATTAACTTCTCCGATTTGTAGATATCACCAACTTAAACTTTATCCAGAGGATGATAACGGACCTCAATCAACTAAAAAACCTGTTGTTGTAGAGACTTATGATGAAATAGTCTTTTCCGAGCCTTCAGAGGCCTTTTTCGGTCGGGTTCAGAATCATCCGGCAGCTATTATTCCCAGGTTACCAGCTGGTCTTAATTTGCCACAACCAGGTTTGTTCTGCCATTATTTCTCCTTGGGGAAGGCTGAAAGCAAATTCACGCCTGCTTTTCTCTTCTTTCTTTATTTAATGGAAGTTAACTATGCAAATTAATCCATAAATGCTGTAGGTCCTCCTGAACCTTTGCATGAGAAGAAAAGAGGGGATACCAAGGACGATCCTCTCAGTCAATGGTTCATGAACTTTTCAGAGGCAGATGAACTTCTAAAACTTGCTGCTGCTCGCCAACAGGTAGCCATTTCCTTCTCTTCCAATTACAACTTTCAAAGAAATTTCTGCATTTCTCAGAAGAAAAGTTTACACAAATTAAGTTGTTAGTTCCTTGAGTGCTTAGGATTTTACGGGTCCTTTATTCATTTATGTACTAAGCATACAATCCTTTGGTTTAACGCTGATAAAATTAGATGCGATAAAATGGGTCAATGGATCTGGTTTTTTGTCAAACCCAAATCTAAGTTGCTTTAAATAGCTCAACAGAAATACAGCCAACCTATTAAATGGGCCAAAAATTAAGAATCAAACCTGAACCAAGCCTTTTCATATACTATATGAATCTGATACAATCTGACTGTACCTGATAATGAGCAGTCTGAACTCGAGGAGCAATAGCTGGGCTGATCCTGAAATCACCTGATCAAATCCTGATCAGGCTGTTGGGTGGATTCATATATTACCACTCCTGCATCAAATTTAACAGAGAACTGATACTTCATATCAGAATATGACTTGTGGATTTCAAGAAAAAAGCATTGCCTTTCTTTTATGATTGGTTAGACTGTCCTTAGTTTTTTAATTGATAATGACTCCTTGGTGATAGCTCAACACATCTGAATGGTCTTTTAGCTTGGCAGGGGTAATTATAACAAAGGTGTAAGCATTTTTGTTGGTGATATTAGAACTTATGACCTCTTCTATGAAAGTTTGGGTTACTACAACTGAACACTCTAACACTCAACGAACAAAATGGTGAAATACAACATCTAATTCCATTTAAAAAAAGATGATCATCAACTATGATAATCAATTAATAGCGTGTACCTGATTAGAATGATTTGACTCTTTATTTTGATATATGGGCTGGGCGCACTTCTTAAAATGTTCAAGGGATGAAGATAATGTTCTGTTAGCTGAGATCATGTTTATACGTAATAGCATGTGTAGATGCCTTGATGAAGTGGAATTGTTCGATTTGTGTAATAGCTATTCTGGCTCTACTTTTTTTTCTCATAAATTTTGTTTTGTAACCACCCACGCTAAAGTGACCCTCAATTTGCCTTGATTTTAGTTTGAGTTTTGATTTTATTTTATATAAAAGTAGCAGATGAATGAAAACTAATTTTTCTCGTTTGAATGTAGCCTTGGTTGTCTCAGTTCTAGGTCAAATTATTGATGTGCTTATCTCTTCTAGTTCTGCTCCTTTAATTGAGTCATAGAAAGAATTTGGCCACAGGTTTTCATTCTTTAACACACTCAACTCCATTCTGCTTCCTAGTACTGTCAATTCAGTTTGAGCTTGCATATTTTGATTCTTGACAAATTCGGAAGCTATTTCATGGGCAATCTGAAGAAGAAAAAAAAGGTTCATGATAAGTCGTTGTTATCTTGCTTGTTAAAATTTTAAGATTTATGGTAAATCAGTTGATCCACCATACGATCTGAACCTGAATTTGCTATATGTAAATGGGCCAGTTTTAAGTCAGAGTTAATGGATTTTTGAGTTATATATTACTGGGAATTCCTCCTGCATTTGCGTTCTTTTCAGATTCAAACAAAACCTGAAATGTTTAAATAGCTTCAGCTTTTTACTTCACTTAGGACAGCAATTTTTTTTTTATTTAGGACAGCATTGTGATGCTCATTGAATGCCGTTATTCCAGATTGGTTTCTGAAATGAAATGTTTATTTCCCATCTTGTTTTAAATGCTCATAATTATTCATGAGTGGGAGGTTTATATTGTGGTGGATTATTGCACTACATGTGTTTGAAGAATTGCTTCATTCTTGCTCTAGTTTACAAATCCGACCACCTTTTGTGTATGAACTTCATGTCAATGGTTGAGATTTGTTTAACTTCTTCTGTTAAGAGCTATTTCCATTTAATTATTGAATGAAGTTCAAATTCCCTGCATTTAATTTTAGCATCTAGTCTTTATTTGCATTTAAAATCTAGGTCCTTATTCATATTCTGTATCACTTAGTCTGAAAGAATGACAAAACGCACTCAGTTCTTTAGCTTTCAATAACACCTCTAATGCAATAATTTGAAAATTCATCAAAAGGATTTCCCTCCTCGTGGATGCCCTCCAACCTCTTAAAGGCTCTATTCCAATATTCCCCCACTACCTACTAGTTCGAACTCTCTTCAACTATTAGAGAAGTAGGTCGAATATAAATTTTAATTCCTATAACAATTTTATAGCTGCAAAAATCGGGCAGTCCAGCTAGGGAGGCGGACGATCTGGGTATCTTGTAACTGCTTCTATTTGTGAAGGGTAGATAGTCTAACTATTATTGGTTGAGTTATCCAACTGGAAAGTGGACCATCCGTCAATATTTTCGTATTGTCATCTCATAACTTGGTCTGGTGAATCCAGTTGGAGGTGGACTTTTTGACTTTCTGTTCGCCTCTTGTTATGTTTACTTTTTGAAACCTCCGACATACGTAACTCATATAACTCATTACACTCGTAATAGATATATTTCACATATATATGAATACATAATACATAAACGTATAACCTTCCCTTACATGAACTCCATCAAATATATAAAATAAACAAACGTATCACTACTGATACAGCAATACGTTAGATGTTCATGTCGAGAGGTGGAGATAATAATAATGATATCGATGTGGGTCATGGATGACTATTTCAAAAGTTGACCTTATATGTTTCGTCTGAAAAAATGGGACTCAAAGGCTTAGGCAACCCCCAAGACGAGGCACTAGAACAAAATTCGAGGACTAATTTCGAAGAAAAGTTCCAAAGACCGGGAAGACATTTCGAGGACTCTCACGAGGGAAAAGAGATTTTTTCTTTTTTTTTATCATGAGATAGAGGAAAAAAGATCTGACACCAACTCAAAAGGAGCCTCGAGATGAAGTTTATTTTGTCTCGCAGGAGAGTGCAAGTTCTCAACCACAACCATTGATTAAGTCAGGGAGAGAACAATTTACTCGAGGAAGCTACTTGGAAACCAAAACCTCATGGTGGACTTCATACACGGCAGATGGGAGACAAGTTCCCGTGAGAATGCAACTGGATATATTGCTCGTGCCGTGCTCTTGCTCCATATTGCAAAGCTCTACCACCTTGGACAAGGATGTAGAATTCTCTGTTCTTTATTGTACATACTGCATGTGTATTGGGGATAAAAACAAAATTGGTTGCAAAGTCACAAGTCCAACTGCTTTTGTAATCTTCTCCCTATAAACAGGGAAGCGTTAGAATTGGGTTATTTAGGAGGAAACTATGCACTAGTATCTTCTCCTCCCCCTCCTTTGGCTTCTACGTTCTTCGCCAAAACACTACGGCCCCATTTGTCTGAGAATTTAAAATTAACCTGGTTTAATTTTAACCAGTCATATCACATCACACATAAAATTTAATATTAAAAATTAACTTTATTTTACATCCTACACATATTACTAAAATAATAACTAACTTATATCACATCCCTCACATACCCCAATATAATAACTAATTTTATATCACATCCCTCACATATCCCAATATAATAATTAATTTTATTCCACATCATTCATAATTTTTAATAAAAAAATATCTCTATCCAAGTTTAATTTTAACCTTCTTAAATTTAACCTTATAAACAAACAGACCCGTAGTACATCGTATTGCAGAGAGAATCTCTGTCCAGAATGTCTGTCAACGAAGAAGCCTGATGAAGATTTTGGAGCAACCTATGAACTCATTCTGCCTCCCCTCCTCCAATCAACATGAAAGTTGTTATAAGAATATTTCAATTTGCCAGTTCAACTTACTCTTTATGCATATAATGATAGGTTCAAGCTCACATCATGAAGCTCAGGAGACAATTGAGCATGATCGACTCTATATCCGGGCAGTAAAAGTTCTGTTGAAATGTGCTCGGCAGGAGAAGTTCGATTGCAACAAAGCCCTGTTCTTAAGCTAACAAACAGATTCGCCGAAGGCACTGCGGAATTGGATTGTGCTTTACTAAGGTACTTACAATGAGATTGATGCATGGTTGCTTGCTTTACATTCCATCCAATTGTCATACTTGAATGTTGGTTATTGTACGTTTAACTTTCTAGATCAAACAGAGCTGGTTAAAATATGATCAATTAAATTTAACATCTAGTTAAGCTGACGTTTGCTTATTAGTCAACTTTAATAAAAAATTTAAAGTTTCTATTTTTTATTGATTATAATCAAATTTGAGTTGGGGTCAAAAGGTTGGAATTTCAGATTAGTCCAACTAAGCCGTTGAGTCCCACCCATTTTTAGCCCTATTGTGATGTTTAGTTTGACCTTTTATGTACTGCTGGCCTTGCTAGTCGTCAATTTAGCATGTTTTGAGTTAAATTTTTCTTCATCAAGTCTCGTTTGAAATTTAAAAATTTAGCATATCACATTACATATAAAATTTAATATTAAAATTTAATTTTATTTCACATTTTATATATTAATAAAATAATAATTAATTTATATCACATACTTCACAGATTTTAATATAATAATTAATTTTATATCATATTTTTCACATATCATAATATAATAGTTAACTTTATTTTATTTAATTCATAATTTTTAATAAAAAAATATTTTTATTTAAATTTTATTAAATTAAATGCTGCAAACAAACAGATCCTTGAATGCTATTTTTTAACATTGGCGGCGTACAAAATTTTAGAATAAATAATTCTGATTTTTCCGGCTATGATGACGTATATTTTATGAATTTCTTTCTTTATTCAATTTCTTACTGTTGTAAATATTATTATTTGTATTTTTGTATTTTTTATAAGCTGCTTATTTGGCTCAATGTGATTAAAATGTTTTGGTTATGAAATTTGCATCTGAGTTTCATCTGTCTCCTGTATTTTAACTTGTTTTATGTATCTAATTTGTTCACAAATGATATCTAAGATAGTGTGATAATTTTATTATTATTTTTTTTTCAGCTTGATGTATGTTATTAAATTAAATTATTAATTTTTTTAAATGTATATTATTAAATTATATGATTTAATATTATAATAATATTAAATCTAACACTAGCAAATTATATGATTTTAAGTTTTATTGATTTAATTAGTTTTGTTTTAGATTTGGTCAGGGTTAATTTTGAAATTTGTTGGTTTTATTTTTGGTTGAATCTCAAGTTTCTAGGACATTTTTTAAATTTAGATTTTTTTTCAAAAATTAAAAATTATGATATGTATTATATTAAAATTTATTGTGTTAAAATATTATTATATTGTATATTCATTTGGTAGTATGGCGTTATATTAAAAAAAAAACATTGTACAATATAAAATTTATTTGGTTTTAAGATTATTTTGATTATGTTAAAGATTAAAATAATATTTAATTTAAAAATAATAATAATAATTAATAATTTTTATTTTTATATAAATTTTAATATAAAAATCATTTTATATTATATATTTAATTATTTTAATAAAATTATTTATTTATATTTTATTTTTAAGTTTTATTATATTATATTATTTTAATAAAAAAATATTTATACATATTCTTTATTTGCATCCGACTACTATATTTAAAAATATTTAAAAAGTGATGTTTTATCAATTTTTAAGGGTTTTTTTATATGTGAAAATTGTTTGACATATACATTATAGTGATGGACCATACTTTAAATATTATTATAATAAATTCTCTTTTTTTACATTTTTACAATAATATTAAATGATTTTATACTTAATAATGTTTATCATAAATATATAATTAGTAGCTCATTAAAAGGACTTAAAGCTAGTTTATATATATAGACCCGAATGAAAATATAATTACGAATAAATTTAGAATGAAATTATTTTCGAAAGTTTAAAAAACTGTCATAATGGTGATAAAATATGATTTGATTATGGCACAACTTGTCTAAATTAAGATATATAAAGATTGTTTTTTAAGTAAAAAAAATCAGCCTAATAAAATTTTTTTTGAATTTTTAATGATATTATTTATCAAAATTAGAATAAGGATAGTTTACTTTTTAAAATTAAGATAAAAATAGTTTTAAAAATTTAAAAATTCAACCCTAATAAAATATTACTTGAATGAGGTCATTTTGAAAGTTCAAAATTCCAAAGTCTCATTGTACAATTTTTAATATAATATATTGATTCTAATAAG
Source organism: Apostasia shenzhenica (assembly GCA_002786265.1). NCBI lineage: Eukaryota > Viridiplantae > Streptophyta > Magnoliopsida > Asparagales > Orchidaceae > Apostasia > Apostasia shenzhenica. Next base: position 936,520 of record KZ452209.1, on the reverse strand, counting down.
AAAACTATTATTATGGTAAAAATATTATTAGTGTATAATAGTTATTACATATTTATTATTTTAATTTTAACATTTTAATTTATCAAATATGAATCATACAATTAAAATTTATTTGACTTATATTTTACATTTTTAAGTATAAATTTGGCATATATTTCACACTATTTAAGCACAAATTTAATGACATTAATTAAAGCCCTATTTGATCGAAGGTTATTTAATCTATAGTAGCCTTCAAGATATTCTTCAATTATTTAAAAATAGTATAATTATCAGTGATAATGGCCATAGGAACACCATATTCACATAAAATATTAGCCTATAGGAAATTTTTTATACGCTGAACATTAGGTTGAGCCATAGATTTAGCCTCAATCTATTTTGTAAAGTAATAAATAACAACTAAGATCTATCTGTAGCTTCATATAGCAAGAGGCATTGGACCTAGAAAATCCAGCCCTCAAATTACAAATGGCCAAGAAGAATTGATTTATTTAAGAAAACCCGTCAGTTGCTAGTGTAGATCTGCATAATATTAGTATTGTGGACTTTTTTTGCCAAATGTTTGGGCATTCTTATGAATATTAGACTAGAAAAATTCTTGATGAAAAATGCACATAACTAAACTTCATCTATGAGCATGAGTTTCATATTTTTCTTGATAAATAGATTTTATGATCTCTGTTACTTGAAATAAAATTTATTTTTCAATCAATATACATGAACTTCTATATATAAAAAAATAATTTAATATTAACTTAATTTAACATTATATAAGTTTATTTCCCCTCGAAGCATTCTTTTTTTAACTAAAAAACACTTATAGTGCATTTTTTTATATTTTTTAAATATTTTAAAAAAAAATTCAAGATATTGTTAAAATATTTTGTGGATATATGTTTGATAAAAAGTAAATTATGTAAGAAAAATTTATGAAACTTGCGAGAAATTGACAGTAGACGCATGACGTGGAACTCTCCGAGTCCATTCAATCTACCAAATCGCTCCCCATAATGTGCCACGTGAGTAGGGTTGGGAATTTGGCTCGAAGTCGACAGTAGCTCGATGTTCGAATTGATATTTAGCTCAAATCGAGTTCGGCTCGAATTATTGAGCCGAGCTATGAGCTAAGGTTGGATCGAATCAAATTGGTCAGATCTCAATTTTTTTAAAATATTAATAATATATTCAATTATTTATTATAATTATAGAATATTTAGGTGATTTAGCAGTCATAATTAATCTAATTTAAAATCCTAACAAAATTATTTTTTAAAAAAAATTCACTTCATGAGGGATTTGAGTTAGCTCGATTACGATTCGAGTTAGCTAAAGTTGAAATGAGCCAGCTCGAGCTCGAATCAAATTGATATGAGCCGAGTTTGAGCCGTGCCCGGCTCGGCTCGAACTCGGATCGTTCTCACCCTACACGTGAGACATGACCCGCAATTTCTATTAAATTACAATCTTGTCCTCTGGCCATGACGGGGCGGTGGCCGTCCGATAGAAGAACAACCACTTCACTGCAGGGCCCCTCCTGCTTTTGGAAGGACAAATTACTGATAGGTCCTTATAATTTAACAATCATTACACTTCAATGCAAAATTTTTAAAATTCTTCATTTAGATCCATAGAACTTCAAATTGGAACTTAAAAGTGAAGTAAAATAGGAATCTAATAGGCCCTACAGTTTTAATTTATAGATCAATGAGAAGAATTTCAAAAATCATGAATTAAAATATAATTATTGATAAACTATAGGTATCTACCAATAATTTAGTCATTTTGAAAGCTTCTTTTTATTTATGACTCTGATTGTGATTGATATATCAAACTGAATTAAATTAATCAATTAATCAATTCATTTCTATGGTACTGTTGTTTTACAAAAAATCACTTTTTATTATGAATATTTGAAACTATGTTTATGGCTTTGAAATTATATTCTATTGAATTTTTAAATGATGGTTATTTGCTTCATCTATTCGATAACTTATTCGATTATGAACTTTGATAATAGATCGACTCTTATGTTGTGGCATTAGAAATGATCTGAGAAAAAATATTTTAGTAGAAACCAATCGGTTAGCAACTGATTATGAAAATAATTAAATTTAGTATGTAATTCATAGTTTAATGAAAATTTTGTATGGATTATGATTATTTGCACATTTTAATAGCTATAAAAATGTATTAGTCCTTTTATTTTACAATAAATTGGAGTCCATTCAAACCAGACTATATTATAGTTTGAACTAGCTTGATATCTCCCAATTGAATTTCAATTTAAATTTTTTAATTTCAATTTAAAGTTATTGTTAAATTAAAAATGATTAATTTATTTTATCATATTTTTTCTAGAATGACCACACAAATTGTATGGCAATCCATGCTAAGATCTCTTACCTAACATTCCTTGACCTCTGGCATGGGGTGATCATTTTCTTCTAAACTCAAAAATATTTAATAATTTACTCGACTTAAAATGCATTCAGATTATCATAATTCGAACTTAATTTACTTAAAATTAAATTAATTTAAATGTTCATCAATAAAATTTTTATATGTATACATTAACATGATGTTTTATTCAAGTAAAAAGAGAAATAAATATATTTATAAAATTATATCTTACATTAAATAACATTATAATAGAAACATGATTTCTATGTTCAATTTAATTTAAAAATTAGCATGAAATAAAAAAGTTAGTCAATTCAAACGAGTTACAAATTATAATGTTATCCATATCTTAATTCTTTCACTATATAAATATGTCTATTAACTTAGATTAAAGATCGAGAATTCAATTAAATTTTGAATCGATTCAGTTCAAGCTAACTAATTAATTAATAAGCAATTTTTATGGCTGTGTATTTTTTATTAATTCAAAATTTTGATTAAAAATTATCTATATATATAATTATTTATTTATATAACTTGTTCTCAGAGATTATTTTTTTGTCAATAACCTAATTATAACTGTTCAAATTTTATTTTAAAATTAATAATAAATTAGCAAGGTTTAAATTGAAATTAGATTGAACTCTTTTTTTTTGTATTTTAAGTTAAATTAAAATTAAATAGAAAATTTTAATTTTCATCTTGAGGCGCATATGGCAATAAGAAATTCCATCTCAAATGTTTCTTGCCGACATTCGGACATTATTAAATGCCTCGCCGGTGACAAAACTCAGCTTCAGCTTGAGGGGGCGAGAGAGAGAGAGAGAGAGAGAGAGAGAGAGAGAGAGAGAGAGAGAGAGAGATGGCTCCAGGGGCGGTACCATTCCTGCCGACGGAGGAGAAGGCGCTGCGCGAGAGCTTCGTGAGGGACGAAGACGAGCGACCGAAGGTCGCACACAACGTATTCAGCGACGAGATTCCGGTGATCTCGCTCGCCGGAATCGACGAGGAGGGGGAAGGCTGCAGGAGAAAGGAGATCTGCCGGCGAATCGTGGATGCGTGCGAAGATTGGGGGATCTTCCAGGTCGTCGATCACGGCGTCGACGCCGGCCTCATCGCTGACATGTCGAGGTTGGCAGGAGAATTCTTTGCGCTTCCGTCGGAGGAGAAGCTCCGCTACGACATGTCCGGCGGGAAGAAGGGCGGCTTCATCGTCTCCAGCCACCTGCAGGTGAGTTTCGTCCGCCCGGAGGCTATTTTGGTCATCGTTAGGATAAATTACATCGGAGTCTCCAACTTTCTGACCTCATCACCACACCAGACTAGCGGGCTTCAATTTTTAAAAATTTCAAGCCGGCCCCGAGTCAAAGCAGGCCAAATTTATCTTAATTTTTAAGTCCATCTTCGGTTACCTATAAGCTATATTTTAATTAAAATAAAGTTATTTTTATATACTTTATATTGGGAATATAATCTAACTTCGCAATACAAAGTCCAGAATAATTCCCACAACAACACAACAGAAAAACAAGTCGAAATAACAAGCCATGCAAAAAATCTGATTTAAATCTCAAAAGCAAAAATAAAAATAAAAAAACACTAAATTTACGTAAAATACTTCAAATTCAAGCAAAAGTCACAGTCACATCAGAGAAAATTTCCACTATTCTTCAAAGGATCTATAGAAAGAGTACAAAGCTCTTACAATCTCACCCTCTGAAATCTTAGAATAGTCTATATTTGATTAGAACTTAATTAAGATTGAATATATATATAAGTTATTTATAGAGAAACATCATAATAAATGCTAACATAAACGTAAAAACCTCATAACAGATGCAGAATCCTCATTACAAATGTCTGTTGTGTCAACTATTCTCATTCTTCATGCTATAGAAGATCTAGACTCCACACTCTCATCAATCTCCCACTTGGAGATTTGATTTTCAACATGCATTACTGGTACTCGTCTTTGTGTGGTCAATTTTTTCAGCAATCTTTATCTTTTTTTTTGATGCAGCACCACCTCCTCTCAATTACTATAGAGGCCAACTAAGGCGCTTCATGGCCTCAGTTTCTCCATAAAGATCATCTTAGTACTCTCAATTAGTATGGAGGCCAACTAAGGTGCTTTATGGCCTCAGTTTCTCCATAAGGATCATCTTAGTAAACTTAATTGGGTTTCTCATAACAAAAATCTCTACCAGTGACAACGTCATCATCAATCTGACTCTTGTGCTTTGTCTTTGAGTGAAACACTGGTTTACGAGCTAGATAAATAACACCTTGACAATTACTGAACATAATGTTGTATTAAGTTCCTTGCCTATTTTCTTCAAAAAAAAATTTAACTATAAGATAACAACCTGATCAATTTTTGTAGTCAATAACACAATCTATTTATAAAATCTAGACATCCAATTGATAGCAATCTCTCCAATAACAAAGGTTGACGTGCTTTTTATGTAATATAAATTTTCACCAAAATCTACATCTACATAATCATCCAGGATGATCTTGTTCCTCCTGTAACATAATATTATTTCAATGATATCTATTCAATGCACTAAGTATAAGTATGTCATAAATTTGTTCATAACACTCACTACACAAGCAATATTTGATCTCATGCATATTAAGTTTTCTTTGCTAGATATCAGAAAACTCTCCAGCAGCATCAGGTAGATATCCTTCTCCAATCACCATGGAGAAGTGTAGTATGACGCCCATGGCCGAAGAGGGCAGGAAGTATTCGCTAGGTGATGTCCTAAGAAAGGGGAATCACTGGTATATAATGTGACTCTTGATAGGCTTCTAGGTCGAATAATGATTGATGAGAGGTACACAGGAATGAATCGACCCACATTGAAAAGGGAGAGAGATCCTTAGCTGTATAAGTAAATAATGTGATATAAAATAGTAGATGCGCTTTTTGGTCCAAAATCGTGAGCTAATGATGAAAAACTCCATAGTTAAGCATACTTTGGCTAAAGTAGCACTGAAATGGGTGACCTCCTGGGAGCCACTCAAGTCACACAGGAAGCCAAAGCGAATAATACCTCTACATTTGAATCACGGGATATTACATATAGTTTTCATCACAAATTACTTCAGGTATATGTTTTTCGCATCAACAGTACTCAACACAACCATAATGGTAGTCAATGTGAACACATAAGAAAATAATTCAATAAAATTAATATCTTTTTAAAGAATGCCTTTCATAACCAATAATATCCTGTACAATGTACTAATAAATAGGAGTCGTCTCACTACCATTTGCTTCTCGTTCAATCTTGTACTCTCACTTATTTTTCAAAACTTTATTCCCATTTATTAGTGGAGACGAATCCCAAATTCTATTTTTCACCAGTGAGTTGCACTGACCTATTGCTAAATCTCGCTGAATAGAATTTCTTCCTGCATTACCTCATCATGACACTTTGACTTTACAGAATCATTTAAAAGTAGTTGATATAAAGATGGATAATATCTCTGAAAAAGTCTTCAATAACTTGTTATCCTCAAAGTGGGTGGTGTTAGAGTAGTTACTACTACTCCAGATTCATTCTCAGAGTCAACAGTAGTAGGCTCAAGTCCCTTTTGGACTATTTTTAAACTATTCTCTACCTCAATATCAATTGCCTTTTTTCCTTGAAATTCAATTGTCTTTTTTGGTATACAACTAGATTCCGTCTAGATTTGTAAAAAGTGCCCTCATAATATGAGATATCATTGCTCCTAATAATATTCCTATTTGATGTATCCCAGAACTTGTAATCACTTTGGTTATCCCCATAGCCAATGAAATAACACTCCAATATCTTATTATCTAGCTTGTTTCTTTTTTAAAGTGCCACGTGTGAACTCTAATCTTGACATGTGATTGAAGGTTATTTCATGCATATCTTTTGATTATTGGTGTCATTTTCAAGTGAAGCTTGTAGTTTCAGAATTGTTTCCCAATGTGATGGGTAACTAGATCCGGAGGAGTTACTAGAGGGACCGCATGAACCTCATGGTATCATTGGTGTAAACCAAACTTGTGACGCCCGTGGCTGAAGAGGGCGGAGAGTGATTGTCGGGTGATGTCATAAGAGAAAGAAATCACTGAGGCAAACTGCGGCTCCTGGCAGGCTTCTAGGCCAAATAATGAGTGGTAAGAGAGGAACAGAAATGAATCGTCTTACATCGGAAAGGAAGGAAAATCCTAAGCTGTATAAGTAGATAACGTAATCTTAAATGGTAGAGGCGCCTTTTGGGATAAAATCGTGAGGCTAATGATGGAAAACTCCGTAGTTAAGCAAACTTAGGCTGGAGTAGCACTTGAATGAGTGACCTCCTGAGAAGTATTCAAGCATGCAGTCTTTCTAAAGCTAAAGCGGACAATACCTCTACAATGAGATCACGAGATGTTACAGAACTAGTTGAGGGGGTCCTCAATAACGGTTCCACTCATTCTCAATTTTGACTATTTTAATTTAACGTCATTATTTAACATAAAAAGTATTAAAATGAAATTAGAGAGCTATCTCCATAGCCCTCAAAAATGTACAAGGCCAATCGGTCTAACCATTTTATCATTAAACTAAATAATATTATATTTTGTTCCATCTTTAAAATTAAAACAATAGATGAACCAAATTAAACTAACTAAAAATTGATCTGATCAAGTAATTGGTGAACAAAATAGACCAATTGAACCGATTAAAGTTCATCATTATACAAAGCAGTATTATAATCCGTTCCATCCATGAAAATAAAATAATAGTTATATTATGTATATTATTCCAAAATTTTGCATAATTATATATTTTAAATAATATTTTTGAAAAAATAATGAATTGAATTAATAATGCATTTTCATGAATTTTATATTATTGTTATATTATGCATGGTTCACATATGAATTGAATTTAAATGAATTTTATATGTAATTAATTTAATAAATAAATAGTATTTAGAATATAGTATTAAAATGTAGGATTAAGTTTTTAATGCTAAAATAATTTAAAGCATAATCTTTAATATTTTGAATTAAATTATAAGAATTTAGGGTTTGGATTTAGAGTATTGCCCAAATTTATTCAAAAATAAGTATAAAATTATTAATTTTATAAAATTTTAGTGAAATATATTGTAAATATAATATTTTTATTTCATAATAAAATATGTAATTTTTTATAGTTAAAATTTCAGTTCCATTTCGAAGGGTTCTCAAAATCAAGAATATCTGAACTGTTTTTGCAATTAAAATCCCTGTGAGGAATTTCAGGGCGAACCCGTGCAAGACTGGAGGGAGATCGTGACGTTCTTCTCCTACCCGGTGCGCGCGCGAGACTACGCGCGGTGGCCCGATCGGCCGGCGGGCTGGCGCTCCGTCGTGGAGCGCTACAGCGAGAGCCTCATGGCGGTGGCCTGCGAGCTCCTGGGAGTCCTCTCGGAGGCCATGGGGCTCGAACGCGGCGCCCTGTCCCGTGCCTGCGTCGACATGGACCAGAAGGTGGTCGTCAACTTCTACCCAAAGTGCCCCCAGCCGGAGCTCACCCTCGGTCTCAAGCGCCACACGGACCCCGGCACCATCACCCTCCTCCTCCAGGACCAGGTCGGCGGCCTCCAGGCCACCCGGGACGGCGGCGCCACCTGGATCACCGTCCTCCCTGTCGCCGGAGCATTCGTCGTCAACCTCGGCGACCACGGCCATGTAAGTATTAGAATTAAAAACTCGACTTTCGTTTCACCGTTCAAAATATCAATTTTAGAAGTTTTAATAACTCTTTAGATTTTTAATAAATTATTTAAATTTTATAAACTTAAAATTAAACTTATTAATAATTATTATTTAATTTTTTTAATAGTAGTGATTTTGGAAGTTTCATCCAAAATTATGAGTTTTAACTTTTTCTTATATAGAAATCATGAGTTTTAGGTGAAATTGAGAAAATGTGATTTTTTTCAAATCAGAGTCCACTAAAATCTATTAAAAAAAAACTGAAATCAGTGAGTTTTGGCTAAGTTAAAAATCTTGATTAAAATATTAATTAAATTAATAAATAAATTAAATCCAAATCATATATAATTTAAAAAAAAAATTATATGCCTTGAGTCTCTAAACTATTTTCGATTGGCTCCCGAGAATACTTCGGTCTAGGCCTCTTTAATATATTTCATCACTTTTTTTCACTACCTTACCAAATTTCATTTTTGAATTAAATATTTTATTTCAAAATAATGAAGACAGTTGTCGTCATCCCTTTTTTACTCTCTTTCCCTTGAAGCTCCTTTTAAGTTGCACCACCTAATTCTAGATAAGAAGCCGCATCTTGTTGACGATGATAATTTATTTTTGGGATAATTACTTACATGTCACACAATTTAATTTTATTTATGCCTTACCTATTCATTCTTAATTAATTATGCTATGCATACTCAAAACATTATAAAATCTTACATACACACATTTGAGTTAAAACTTACGGGGCGTTTGGTTCGTTATTATCTTAGTATTATGTCATGTAATTTAGATGTCATGATATTTAGATATCATCTTTTAATTAATAATTCTATAATGTCATAGAAAATTGTTTATAAATATCGTTAAATCAAACAATTGCTTTTTCTAGATAACATAACATAACATCAAGATAACATTGAACCAAACGCCCCTTTAATCAAAATCTATTTTAAAAAAAATATTATATTAGTAAATCATTAAAATTATATTTTTACTCTTAATGATACATATTTTTTTCTCTTCCTCAATATCACATTAAAGCGTTGATTTGTCCTAAAATCAATTCACATCGCGGATGTCTCCTTTCTTTGCCGCCACCTAAATATTAAGATTTTAAGATTTTCACTCAAAATATATTTAAATATTCTTAAAATAATGTGATGAACGGCCCAGATTTTTTTAATCTAACTATAATTAGATTATTGAAAAATTATAACTACTCATTATAATAGAAATAAATTAAAATGTGTGTATGTAAGATTTTATAATATTTTGAGTATGCACAGCTTATTTAACTAAGAATGAATGAGTAAGACATAAATAAAACTAAATTATGTGACATGTAGGTAATTATCTCTTTATTTTTTTCTATTAATCTTTTTAAAACATCTAGAATAAAATATCAAAAATGCTTATGAACCAAAATGTACAAAAAAAAAATTAAAATCATAAATGTACATAATATTACCTTAATTAATTTACCTTCAAATTATTTTTAGGCTACTGAATATAGCTTACAAGCTTTAGCTTTTAGATTGACACATAAATTAGGTATCAGATATTTAATATAGTATTGAAACTAGAGTACTTAAATTCGACCAAATGATTTCAAATTGTCTATAAGGTTAAAAACAATTATACATACTGAATAGGAATTAAACAAATTGTGTCTAAGGAAGTATTAAATATAAAATTCTCTCTTAAGCTCCGTTTATTTGGCTGTTAAAAAATTAACTTGATTTAATTTAAATCAGATAAATCACATTATATATAAAATTTAATATTAAAAATTAATTTTATTTCATATTTTATAAATATTACTAAAATAATATCACATCCCTCATATATCTCAATATAATGACTAATTTTATATCACATCTCTCACATATCTCAACATAATAATTAATTTTATTTCACATCATTCATATTTTTTAATAAAAATATCTGTAAATTTAATTTTAACCTTAGTAAATTTAATTTTATAAATAAACAGATTTCTTAAGTTATAATTAAGCTATTTTTTGATCTTTTATTATGAGGCATTTTGTGTTATCCATGAGAGAAATATTATATTCTTAAGTAAATTTCACACCAGCAAAACACAGAAGAAGTGTTTGGTATCTATAAGAACATGTTTTTATTTTTATAAATACATTTTAAAATCATAAAATTCATTGAATTAAAATAAATAATATTTTATAATGTGTTAGACTATTAGGTTTTTTTTAAGTTAAATTTTAAATAAGAAAAAAAATATTTTATCTTATAAATTTAATGAGAAGTAAATTTAGTTTAATATTGAAAAGTACGTAAAATATAAAATAAAATTAATTCTAATATTCGTATTTGTGTTGGATATAAAATAAATTTAATTTTTATAATTAAAATTTATTTTGGGCTCCCTTTAATGTTTCCTGAGTTGCCAGTTGCCACTAGCCAGCAAATTTTATTTCATTGAGGTATTTCGTCGAACACTTTGCAAGCATGCGCATATTTTGCAGTACCTGAGCAACGGGCGGTTCAAGAACGCGGACCACCAGGCAGTGGTGAACTCAAGCTGCAGCCGGCTGTCGATCGCGACGTTCCAGAATCCGTCGCCGGAGGCGGTGGTGTACCCGCTGGCGGTGAGGGAGGGAGAGGCGCCGGTGATGGAGGAGCCGATAACTTTTGCGGAGATGTATAGGAGGAAGATGAGCAGGGATGTGGAGATGTCGAGGTTGAAGAAGATGGCTAAGATGGAGGCCAAGCAGAAGGAAGCGGCGCCGGCGAAGGACGGTGAGGTGGCCGGTCCGGCGGCCGGTCCGGCGGCCGGTCCGGCGGCGAAGCCGAAGACGATGGAAGAAATCCTGGCTTGATTAAATTATGACCGATTCGTGTCTCCCTAAACTTGGACTTTTATTAAGGGGTCGTTTGATTCAATGTTATTTTGATGTTATCTTATATTATTTAGAGAAAATAATCGTTTAATTTAATGACATCTATAAATAATTTTTTATTAAATTATAAAATTATTAATTAAAAAATGACATCTACATTACATAACATAAGACTAAAATAACAATAAACTAAATGCCCTCTAATGTAAAATTGAATGCCCCTCCTTATTATCATTCTTTTTTTTAGTCCTATTGAAAATAAGTTCATTTTTCACTACCATTCTTTGAATGTGATATGATTTGATATATTTTATTCTAACTTTAGGAGCCACTATTCCAAAAGAAACATAAAAAACTCAAATCATATGTTCAAAAAAATTTATGATGCTCAGGAGGGTACGACAGTGGGGAATCACACACTTTGGTGGGTTAGTTTGCACTTGACGGCGAGCTACGGAGCAGACGGGTGGACCATCCACTCATGCCAACAACATGGCAAAACCAGATGATTTGGACCGTCCAGTGGGACCAATGAGGTGGCCTAATCGGACAGTCCGGTCAGGTCACTGGTGTGGCTACATTGGACAGTTCGATCATGCCAACAATTAATGTGGCTTGACTGGACCATCCAGCCACGCCTTGCAGGGCCACCACAGCGAACGGGGCTCCCCACTATTGATTCCCAGATACTGGACATGATTAGGCATCGAGATCTAATAGTTTTTCCAATAAAGAGACATCAACTTTATTTTCATATCTTACGCACATTCCAATATAACCAATCAACTTTATTTCACATTTAATACGTTTATCCATGCACGATTCAATTTTTCACAATTTAGCTAACTCACCAAATAGACCCATCGTGCCCCAAAAAATACTACTACATTGCATTCGGTCGTAAAATCAATTCTTTGATTTAATCTAGATCAAGTCGATTCATTTTGAATTGAGTCACTTAACCCAAACCTCTTAATCTCGAGTTGTCTCCCTTCGATGCTCGATTTTTAAATGAGGATCAACATGCAAATGCAATGAATATATTATAAATCATAGCTAGGGGCCTTTTTTTTTTTTTTTTTGGTGTAAATCATAGTGTTTTAAAGCATATATATCTGCCTCCCATTGCACATGGAATGATAGAAGGGAATAAAAATGATATCCTATCCTAGCAGTACAGGAGCATATATTCTATTTCAACTACCCAAATAAATAAATAAAAAAAATAAATAATTGAAATAATAATTCCATTAATTATGGGAGAAATTGGGGAAAGCAATTATTAGCTCTGATCACATGATATTTGTATAACAATTAAATCTTTTTATTCTTTTACCTGTGTCATAATAAGGGAGTTCAAGTGATTAGGCCTTAATTTTAACATTATTTTTTTTTATCAAATTTAACTCAATTAAAAAAAAAATACTTTCAGACTTTTGAGGTTAAAATGGTATTATAAATTAGTTTTAACTTTTAAAAATTTAAATTTAAATAAATGAGAAAATAAGAAATGAAAAAAAAAATAGATTTTTTTATTAAATTTTTAGAAAAGGAAAACGATAGGAAGGTATAACAGTTTTTGAAAATATATAAATGATAGAAATTAGTCAAAAAAAAATGCAAATATCATATTTTCTATTAAAAAATTCCAGTAAAAAGGTAATATTTTAAAGAGATTTTTACCCATATGACACAAAAAACTTCAATATTTACTTATTAGACACCCTAAAGTTAAATATTACATGTCACACACTTATTTATTTTAATTTTACAATCAACACACCCTAGTTAAAAAATCCTTACATTTTATTTAAGTAAACCATACTTAAGTTATATTTTAACTTAAATAAAGTTCATAGGAATAAAATCTAACTATCGGTGCACCTTAACTTAAATCTTACATGTTAAAAACTATTTAAATCTATTATTTATGTAGAATATTTTAAATCTAATCGTTAGATGCTCATCTTAACGATTAGATTTAATTTAAGATACAAAAGGGGTTAGATTTTATTCCTATGAACCTTATTTAAGTTAAAACATAACTTAAGTATGGTTTACTTAAATAAAATATAAGAATTTTTTAACTAGGGTGTGTTGGTTGTAAAATTAAAATAAATAAGTATGTGTCATGTAATATTTAACTTTAGGGTGTCTAATAAGTAAATATTGAAATTTTTTGTGTCATACGGGTAAAAACCCCTATTTTAAAAGAGAAACCACAACCATAGCGCTTTACGTTCAACCAAAATCGAGGATTTTTTAAAAATTTGGATCAAATTGCAATATCTCTTGGCCTTGTTTGGCGTGAGGACCAAAATGGTACTAATTTAAAAAAATAATAATAATAATAAATAAATTTTTTAAATTATTCTACACAAATTCAAATATAAAAAATATTATTTTACTTTATATACTAGATGTGAAATAAAATTTATATTTTTATTAAAAATTATTGAGTATGTGAAGTAAAATATATTTTTTTATATTAAAATTTGTGTAGAATAATTAAAATAATTTATTTATTATTATTATTATTAACTTTTAAATTAGTACTATTTTGGTCTTGTTTTGGTCCTTGCGCTAAACAGGGCCAACTTCAAGGACAGTATGCAATTTACCCTTAAAGTTTTTAGAAAAATTACATTTATACTACTCTGTAATATTTTATTTATATATTTATCACTGTTCAAAATTTATTTACATTAGTACAACTCTATAATTTTAGATATTATATATACGCCACTCAGGTTAATATCCGTTAAGAGTAAACAAAAAATATTATATATATATATATATATTTCATATGTAAACTGTCATCAACCAAATATCATCCAATGGGCACCATATTAGATAATTTGACCACTGCTTGCCACCAAATATCAGTCACCACCGATGGTCAACTATGACAAATAACTATGCCATCGGCTACTGTCGATGACCATGCTACCTGCCATCAGCTACTGGGCATTACCCATTACCACCGCCAATCAACACTATGCGTGTTTAAGTTAAATTAATTATAATAATATTAACAGCGTACTGTTATTATAAATATAATTTTTTACAGTGACACATATGTATATACTAATATATAAATATAATCTTTTATGTTATTGCTCATAATTTTTTATAAGAGACTGCAGTTGGTTTGAGTTGAATTGACTCGAGTTTGCAGGTGTTGGACCAGAATCAAGAGTGCCAAAATGAGTTAATAGATTGATTTGGGTTTATTTCAAAACTAGCTCGAGTCAAATGAATATTATTATTCATGTACAGCTCATAATCATGTAAATGTAGAATGTAATTCTTCTTATATTGGCCGGCCCGACTAGCAACCTGAAATAGACCTGCTCATAGGTCTTGCATTCACTCAAAGCTTGAAACTCGATTAAATTTTATTCGATTTAAAAGTGATTCAATTTAGTTGGTGCTTAAAATTAGCTTCTTTAAAATGTAATGGAATATATTTCGATTTTTATAAATTATATTTAATGTGTATATAACTCATAATAGTTTATGCATAAAAGCATTGTACATACTATATCTTAAAATACCTAATAAGTAAAATATGATCTACAGTTAGGTTTAATATATCTCAAAAATTAATTCAAAATTTTAAAAAATTAATAGACTAGAATCAATTTCAAATCTTGAAACTTACTTGAACTCAATTTAATTGGCCAGTATTGACTTTAGGTTAATTCGAATTTTAATTTAGCTAATTCAAGTCTTTCAAAAAATTATAATTTTTTTAAAAAATAAAAATTTGCTTCTTTTAATCTAAATTTATGAGATATCTTAACCACACATAATACATACTGATTAATAACTAATAAATAAGTATATTAAATTAATAAATATGTTATTTAAAAATTTTAAAAATAAAGATCATGTTAAGTTTGATTCGATCCAACTATTAGCTTAATTTAAGCTAAATTGTGATGGAATAATGAGCTACTGTCGATTTTAAAGCTCTAATTAATAAATGAAAATAAGGTAAATTACATATCGGTTCCTATATTTTGAATTACCTTTTATGCATAATGCTGCCAGTAATAAATTTAAAATATACCTCAAGGGCTCAAACAATGGTGGCGCTGCTCATAGGTTGGTCATTGGTGGATGATGCTCCCTTGCATGTGGTTGTTGCTTGTTTTAATTTACATAAAATAAATTAAAATCCAAGAAATAATATTTATTATAGATATTATAATATAATATTGAGATTGCATTAAGTAATAGCGTAATTACTCACAGGTCCCTAAAATCTTTATTTTTCTCACATTTAAGTATATCCAAATCTTAACAATAAAATCGTCACTAAAGCCTTTCTGTCCAAATCTCATCCTATGCCTTCATTCTCTTTGATTGTATTTCTCCATGTTTTGAAAGGCATTTTCTGATATTAAACCTACTGAATATTTTTTCACCTACTTCTTTGTTTGAAAAAAAATTTAAAATTAAAATTTAAGAGAAAATGAGAAGGATTAGTAAAAAATTAAGAGAAGTTGAGGAACATAACTGGAGATGAGAAGGGACTTCCCTTGAGGTCACTCTAAAAGGAGAAATAAATGGCTAAGACAAGTTGCTAACTGTCTCAGGAAAACTCTATTTAAAAGAGCTAGTTGAACAAAGCTGGAGGCCTGTAAATGAATAGTTGATGAAGAGTGTTCAGTAAGCTTGTGGACTTAGAATTAGGAGATTGGAATCCTCCACTTATCATAAATGCTGATATTTATAGTGAAAGGATAGTGGGTAAGATTATGTGAGTTTGGTAGCCCTCATTAATAAGGCAATAGCTAGGCGTGTGATAGAGCCTATTTATGCCGCTTGAGAGTCCAAGTATTAATAACAAATACTTCTCTTTTGTTTCTATCGATTTGTCATATCATAGAATAACACTATGATATGACAAACTCTCAATTCAACTGATTTTGAACTATTTGACTGTTGGGCTCTACCTAAGCGAGTCTGTCGAGCTTATTCAAAAATACTGTTCGAGTGACCTGTTTGGAATTAAGCCAAACTTATTCACGTATCACAGCTAAGTGACATAGCAGTTTTTTCCCTTAACACTCCTCATACTTTAATGTCTTCATCACATTTCTTAACAATTTGAAAAATTTCTATCTTAATTAGAATTGACTAATCAATGCCATTCTCTCGTCCATTTTTTAAGTGATCACACCTAATTTCATTCACTTGCAAGCATCATTCGAGCATTTATATTCAGTATTCCCTCCTAAAGCCATTGTTAGGAAACAATTCGCTCATCAGCAAGGTACTGTCGATAATGGAGAGAAAGAAGAAAGCCTGACTATATAGTTTTATCTGAGCTTAGAGTCCTATAACTTTAGTTACATTATACAAAGTGATACATCACGTAGCATTCATGAGAGATCCTATAACAATGGATAGACAAGAGGTTTATCAGACTAATATATAAACAGAAAAGTTGGAAGGGATTTGCTTGTAATTTTCCTTAAATAATGCAATTTCAGCGGTTCAATTTTCCGGTAAAAAAAAAAGAGGTACGTACTTGCGCTTTGTCCGGACTGCTGACGTGTCGGCTGTGGGAGGCGCGTGGGCCCGCCGGACAGACTGCCAGAATCTTTGTTTGGGTGCGCCATCATTGGGACAACCTGGCTCTCCTCATGCCCTTTTTATCCTTGTCAAATTAGTACCCGATGTTTTCATACATCCTATATAAGTCCTACCTTTTTTTAAAAATTATAAACACATCCTAAGATCATTTATAAGCTTCAATCAGGTCACTTAACTCGGTTCATATGGTGACATCTTTTGATAAGTTTACATTCCTTATTTTTGCTTAAATAGCTTGCTTGTAACTCATAGATATCAAAAATATTCTCGTTGCATTGAAGACAGTAGAATTTACTATCAATGGATAAAACTAAGGATATTTTATCGATTTATAAACTCTAGATATCGCATAAGTCAAAAATTGAAATTAATCTTTTAGATTTTTTCTCTTACCAAATATAAGTCAAAAAAAAATTAAATACCTTGACTTATTTAAAAAATATTCAATAAATGCAAGGTTATTTATTTTATTATTTCACGACAAAATCCTAAATTTTTATTTTTATTTTCTTTCAAAAAATATGAAAAAATTAAGAAGGTATAATTATAGGTATTTCAATAATACATATGAGATTGACCAAAACATCATATGTGTACATCTAACTATAAAAAAAAAAAGAAACTTGAGATTAAGGACCTAAAATTAAAGTTAGGACCTACTTGTAAATTAATTGCAACTAATCAAGCCTTTTGTCAGTAATTACCATGGCACTTAACAAAAACATGTGATTAATAATTAATTTCGTGTTATCGGTTGTTAAGTGATGATTGATGGAGATTGAGAAAGCCATCAGAACCGTCCATTGTTCCATAAAGAGCAGACGTTGGCCATGATTAGCACAGCATTTAGTTATTGGTAGTTATCGAAGATGCCATTGAAGATCTTGGAGAAGTGCAAAAAAAAAAAAAAAGACTGAGAAGTTGGCGTTATTTTTTTGTGCTGAACTATAACCTATTTTACTCTTCATTTTTTTATTTTTTATTTTTTTAATGAAATTTTACTATTTTTTTATGTTTCTAGAAAATAGCATTTACAGATTGGACATAAAATTCATAAAAATTCATGAATTTAGTACTAATTTTTAAATAAATGAGTCAAAATATTACTAAAAATGTAGTATCCAGTAATTCAAATTTAAAGAGATATTATCTATTTTAATTTTAGAAAATTACATAATTTAAGTACTTTCTATAAGATCATTTATCCAGTACTACTCTAATTCAAATACAAATAGCTACAAAGTTTCTCATTATTAGCTAGAGTTTTACCCCAAAATATATTATGTTATTTTCTTATACATATTAGGAACTTCACTCTATTTCTAATGTAAAACGATTCATTCTTATTTCTCTCCACCTAAAAAACCTATCAAGAGTCGCTTCTTGTTCGGGTAATTTTGATTCAATTATATAAACATTATCTTTGCAATCGCTCCCCGCCCCTTCGATCTCAGGTCATCACAAAAAATCTTCAAATATCCCCTTATTCACAATTCCACAAGGGAGGATTTTATCTCATTAAATTAAATTTGAAGTGAATTATATAAGTTTAATTAATAATAATTAAACCTTTAGTTTTTAGGATTTTTTTAATGTTTAAGGCTTATAGGGTTTAGAATTAGTGTTAAAATAATTTAGAGACTATGGTTTTGCGGTTTAAAAATTTACTGCAATTTTCACCAAAATTTTGAAAAATTTATGTGAAACATTTTTCAAAATTTTGTGTCCTGAATGTAAATGTATATATTACATAATAAGTGTAAAACATAAGCCCCTATATATTATGTGGCATGCTACAAAAGTTCTCTCCTGGGTTGAGCAAAAATGATTCATTTCAAAGTAAATGCCCCTTTAAGAAATTAAAAAATCATAAGAAAAAATGCATTTTAATCTCTCAATTTCAAACCCCATAACATTTTGGTCCTTATATCCTCAAATAAATAAAAAAATTGTAGCTATATTCATTAAAAGGACCAAATGCTAACATCATCAAAATCAAAGTATATGATTGTAAATCTCTTTAAATTATAGGACTAAAATGTAAGAGTCTCAAAATTAAGTGTCATAAATGATCTTTACCCTAATAAATTTGGCTAGAATAATATTAAGACATCATTTGGTTCAATATTATCTTAAGATTATGTCATATTATTTAAATGCTATGATATTTAGATGTCATTTTTTTAATAATATTTTTATAATTTTTAGAATATTATCTAAAGATGTCGTTAAATCAAATAATTATTTTCTTTAAATAACATAATATAGCGGTAAAATAATATTGAACCAAATTCTCCCTAAATTAAATTATATTAAGGGAGCATTTAGTTCAATATTATCGTAATATTATATCATATTATGTAGATATTATGACATTTAAATATCATCTTTTGAATGATAATTTCATAATTTTTTTTAAAATTATTTAGACATATTATCAAATTAAATAATTACTTTTTAAATAATATAATATGATATCAAAATAACACTAAACTAAATGCTTTATATATTAGATGTCTTAATTTTTTTATTGTAAAAATATCCTAATTAATATTATCAATGAAACAGTTTTCTAAGAATTTTTTTTTTCTGAGTTTGTGCATAAGTTTGAGAATTTAATATTTATATTTTTAAAATATAAAATGCAATATAATTAAATAATATTAAGCCACATTATGTGGTGCATGCATGTGTGCTATAGCTTTTTATTGCAGTACATGTGCAGCCTCTTAACTCTAGAAACAATAGAACACCATTTTACTCAATAGATTCATGACTAGAGTTCATCATTGGGCTGAAATTATTTCATTAATAAGTCATCTGAGTAATGTCAAACTTTTACTTTATAAAAAAAAAAACATTTTTTTTACATACTATAGTGTTAAATTTTCATTTAAGAAGTAAAAATAGCAGTACAATCATTTAATAAAATTTGCACAAGCATAGGCGAAGGATCTTCTCGCCAACTAATAGAACCTTCTATGGTAAGGGCGTAGCGTGCTAGTGCGTGAGCAGTACGGTATTGCCTTTCATCTTCATGTGAGATATTTGTTCCCATTTATGCATAATCTGATAAGAGAGAGATCTTCCTTGTGACGCTCGTGACCGAAGAGGGCGGGGAGTGATAGCCGGGTGATGTCGTAAGAGAAAGGAATCAACTGAGGCAAAGTGCGGCTCCTGGCAGGCTTCTAGGTCAAATAATGAGTGGTGAGAGGGGCACATGAATGAATCGTCTCACATCGGAAAGGGAGGGAGATCCTGAGTTGTATAAGCAGATAACGTGATCTCAAATAATAGAGGCGTCTTTTGAGGCAAAACTGTGAGGTTGGTGATGGAAACCTCCGTAGTTAAGCGTGCTTGGGCTGGAGTAGTACTGGGATGGGTAACCTCCTGGGAAGCGCTCAAGTCACATAGTTTTTCAAAAGCCAAAGCGGACAATGCATCTACAATGAGATCACGGGATGCTACAATATGGTATCAGAGCCGACCTCCCACAGTACGATGTAGTTCAAGGATGAACCAGGCGGAAGTTGGTGGGCCTGTGACGCTCGTGGCCGAAGAGGGCGGGGAGTGATCGTCGAGTGATGTCCTAAGAGAAAGGAATCACTGAGGCAAAGTGCGGCTTCTAGGCCAAATAATGAGTGGTGAGAGGAGCACAGGAATGAATCGTCCCACATTGGAAATGGAAGGAGATAGCGAGTTGTATAAGTAGATAACATTATCTCAAATGGTAGAGACGTCTTTTGAGGCAAAACCGTGAGGCTAGTGATGGAAAACTCCGTAATTAAGCGTGCTTGAGTTGGAGTAGTACTGGGATGAGTAACCTCCTGGAAAGCGCTAAAGTCATATAGTTTTTCAAAAGCCAAAGCAAACAAACCCCTATAATGAGACCACGGGATGTTATATTCCTCTTGAGACCACAATGCTTTTATTATTGCTTCTTCGTTCTCTTCTAGGAATCACTTAAGTTTCGATTATAGCCAAAAAGAAGAACTTTGTTGATTGTTATACTCTCAGCATATAAGGTAGTCCAAATAGCCTTTTGTGATCTCTAGCTATAATTCTCACTTCAGTACAATCTTGGTCTAAGTCCAGCACTCTGTCAAACTTTATCTTTGTTATTCGACAGGATGGAACAATTCATTTCCAGGTGTGCTTAAAAGTTACAGTGATTTTGGTTTTCTTGTTATTAGCTTTTTCATAGTACTCTCAAAAAATTATGGCAAATTCGAAAGCGGCCACCACAATTTGTGTTTATTAAGTATTGATCTTCATTTAATAGTCAAAGATCATGGCAAAATCCTAAAGGCCTCATTTGAAGGTGAAACCTTAATTTTTTGTTCAATTTATCTAACATGAAAAGCCTTTTTTAATTGAATAAAATACATTTAAATATTAAAAATTAATTTCTATAAATAAACAACAAAATGTGAAGATTTCATGTTTTCATGAATGTGGGGATTATGGGCCAATTGAAAACAACTAATAACAAGTAATTAAGCAAAAAAAATTTGATAAAAGTGCAAAACATTCCCATCCTAGAATGAAGAGCTAAGGTCTATTAGTCATCATTCTCCAATCATGAGGATCCAAATGTAATTTAACCAAAGCTTTTTAAATCTAGAGAAGATTTGACATATCCAGTTCTATAACTATGCAATAAAAAGCTGCATCTTTTCATTTAAATTGCTAATGTTTTTCAATGATATGATTTGATTTACTATAAAAAAATATGATTTCATGAATAAATTTTATATCAAAGCCTCAACATTAAGTTGAAAACACATTTTGCGTAGAGGTGAGTGTAGGATCAAGTATGACGTCTAGAGGGGGGTTAATAGACATAATTAAAATTTAATTTAATTTACTAAATATAACAATTAGTACAAAATACAAGCGGAAGCAAATATAAGTACAGACAAAAAAAAAATTCACATCCACAATGAACACACGATATAACGTGGTTCGGCTCAAATTAGAGCCTAATCCACCAAACCCCGACGAAAAGATATCACTATAACACACTCCTTGGTTCAGGTGGAGAAGCCCATACAAATCCTCCTCTATTTACTCACTAGAGGCCCTCCTCACTTTTAAGTGAGGGCTCACACACTCACCTCCTCCAACTCTTCACACACACAGTGAAGACAAAAAAGAACAACTAAAATATTACAAAGAAAGAAAACCACTCACTCTTCCTTCTTATGATTGAATCTTGAAAACTAGAAGAAGAGTGGATGAAGAGTTTGAGCACTTGAGTCCAAGTTCACCTAGATCGCCTTGAATCTTGATTGAAACTCCACTTGAATGTTTTTATCAACTCTTATGATGGTGGAGAATGAAAGTGAATGTTAAGAGTACTTAGAGAATTTTATGAGCCAAGAGGAATACACCAACAACCCCTATCTCCTAATATAACAAGAGCTCCAACAGCTAGAAAAATGGGCTGGAGAGGACCTGGAGGTCGACCTCAGGTCGACCCTCAGCTAGCCGTTGGAGAATAAATATAGGCCAACTGTCACTTTCCTAAGGTCGACCTCAAAAAATCCCCCAAGATGATTAAAGTTTCTGTTGAGGGTCGCTGCTGAAGGTCCACCTCGGGTCGACCTCGGGTCGTCCTCACTATTGAAGATCACCCTTCAACTATCCCAAAGCTGCCCTGAAGCTATCACAACCAAAAGAAAATATGTAGAGCAATCTCACCACTATTAGGCCACATAATTAAGAGAATTTAAACTTTTAAGATTATCTAGTTAACTCGCAGAGATTCTAAGTGCTCAAACTCATATCCAGACTATTCTAATAGTCAAGATCAACCTCACAACAATTCTACTCGCAAGTAAAATGAAAAGTAACAATAATAACATATGCTTCACTTGATCTTCAATACTTGAGCCTCTCTCTCCAACTTAATTAGATTTCAATTGAGATGCAACTTTAATAAACCTGAGATTAAGAACACTAAATAATTATGTTAGTACAAATTAACTTAAATATATCGTTAAACATCAAAATCACAATATTACCACAAGAGAGAAACCAACAGTGAGAACTATCGATCAGTGATTGAGCCGAGTAAGACACGACTAAGGAACGGCTTACCTCAATTTAATTAGAGTTTGAGCGGGCTCGTGCCGAATTTGAGCAAGCTCGAGCCATATATAATCAAGCAAACTCAGGCTTGCCAAAGAATTGAATTTTTTTAAAATTTTTAAAATAAAAAATAAATTGCTTTCATTAGAGTTTGAAATCGGGTCAACCTAAGAAAATTTATAACCATAATTAATATACTTATGTATAAATAAAAAATAATAATATCAAATTAATTAGTACATTATTTATATTATAAATAATAGTAACCAAGCCAAATTTGATTCGACCTTAGCCTATGACTCGCGACTCAATTAGATGTAAATATTATTTTGAATATTAATAAATCATTGAAATTCGAGCCATACTCTATCCACTACAATTGCAGTATTTCAAATGGATCAGATTTTAAAATATTATTTATATTTTTTCACTCCACATTCAAAAGATTTAAAACACAGTTTCAATAATTTTGATAATTTTGATAGTTTTAATTTCGATAATTTTATTATATATGTTCTATAAATTATTTAAATTTTATAAATTTAAATTTAAATCTGTTAATGATATTTATTGAATAGTATTTTTTTTGAAGTGAGATGAGCTTCGATAGTTTCGATCAAGTTTTAGTAATTTTCGGTAATTTTGGTTGAAACTCCACTGAAGCTTTCGAAACTACCCAATTTCGGCCTTTTCGCGTTTTGATCATTTCGGCCGGGTTTTCAATATTTGGTCTAAAATTAAGATATTATTTCTTTAAAATTTGGAATAACAACTTCTCTATATTAATATTACAGAATTAGCCATCATATTGAATTGCAATCACCTTCCACAGCTCGAAGGTGCAACCCTTAATTTATGTGTTTATTTTTGTTATTTGATCTCTATTTATATTATTTCTTAGTTGGATATAATGTTTTTTTAATTGAAATTAACATTTTCTCGTCAAACTAATTAATTTTGCAATAAGATTAAGAATATATATCAACAGATATATCTGATTTTCCAATTTAAATATCTAAAATTATAATCATTTAGGAATAATTAATTAAATCTAATTATTTCATATATTTAATATTTAAATCTTTAATATTAAATGTTAATCACTAAAAAATTATAAAAATTATATTTCATGTAATTATAATATATATATAATAATAATTATAATTTTTATATAATTTCAAATTTTAATATTAAAAAATTAAATTTTAAACATATAAACATTTTTCAACAAGCATTTACAAAGATATATATATATATATATATATATATATATATCATGGTTGGATAATTCATGTTAATATAGTCCGAGTAAATTTAACCATATAAGCTTATCCAAAAAAAATTAATTTTATATATGATCTTATCAATTGTAAATTTTAATATCAAAATTTAACTGTATTTTATTCTACATATATTTTTTCATATGAAATAATAATTTTACTTCATGTAATAAATTTTAAATAAAAAAATATTCACATTTAAGATAAACTTTAATCTTAACTATCTGTTTACCCAAGTTAACTTTAATCTATATTAAATTTAACTTTACATCTATTTTTTACAAATTTTAATATTAATTTTAATATTAATTTTAATATTAAAGTTAATTATATTTCATGTTTATATAATTATAAAATTAAAAATGAATTTTATTTTACATTTTATACGTATATATCTTAAAATAAAAATTAATTTTACTTTAAATTTTATGTTAATTTTAAAATAAAAATATTATATCAAAAATAATCTCACTAATTTTAATTAAAATAAATTTATAAATAAATAATTTTACCATTAATCTTTACAAACAAATTCAGTTTGACGATTTGGTAAGACAACTGAAATCTCATCTTCCTGCCTTCATAACATAATGGACATTTTTTAATCATAATAAAAATAATGTCCATTTTTCAAAAATTGAATAAGAATATCTAAAGATTAAAATTATATATTATAATTTAAAAAAAAATATAGCCAAATATTTTTAGAAAAATGTTAGTGAGCACGATAACTTATCAAAATTTTTTACAAATCTTGAACAAAAGCTTTGCCCAATAGTTAAGGTTGTGCATTCAAAAAATTAATTCGAACCATTCATTTAAGTTCAATTTCACAATTTTCTCTTTTTTTTAATATGGATTGTTTTTAAAAATTCAAAAAGATTAATTAAAATTTTCTTATGATAAAATTATAATTATAAAATTCTACGACTATAAGATTATGTGTATGATTTGAAAGGAAAAGTAAAGATATTAACTATAGAGCAAAGATATGAGGCAAAAATATAAAGGTCCCAATTCAATCAAAGATGCAATCCATTTTTTTGGTGAAAATATAAAGAATATCGTGTTGGAGGAGATTATTAATTTACATATCTAATGTATATTTTTTTTGAATTGTGGAATAGAGAAAAAGTTTGTACAGAAATATATTGACTACATAATATATAAGAAAGTAAAAGATGTTCTTCAATAATAGCATATTTTATTCATTATATCATCATAAAAAAATAATATTTGAAGAGCATAGACTACTTAACGTAAACTGTAGAATGATTGAAGCTCAGTAGTACTGTAATGTGGTAAAAAAAATTATTTATACATACGATTCTTCTATATGAATAGATTATAGGTGCTCTATTTATCTGAGAATAACCACCTAATAGAAAAATATAATAAATTTTTTTGCTTTATTTTATTAATGTAAAAGCACTTTTAAGTTGTGAATGATTTTAGTAATTATATAATTTATTTATTGTACTATATATAATATATGTGAATTTTTTTTTAGGAATGGAATAACTCGTACCACAAAGTTCACAAAGAGATATATTTTGACAGCTATAAAATAAATTTAGGTAATATTGTTAAAAAATCTATTCTAATTAATGACGTGGATTAGCTAAATTTTTAAAATGACCTTTCAAATATTTTTATAAGCATACTATTTACTAATTTTACATATTTACTACGCCTATTCAAGAATTTATATCTGATTGTTGTAATTTTTAAAATATGAGTATTAGAAGAAATGATAAAATATATGAGTACAGTGAAGTAGATTTGATGAAGAGTATAATTTGCATGTATCTAATTAGAAATAAATTAAATATATGATTGAAATAGTGTGGATATCGCATGCAATAAAGTGTGTGTCTACGGATGTTTGAAATGTAAATATGTTTATTTAAGGTAATATATATGTAAATTTCTATAATTAAACATACGCTCAAAACATGACGGATGCACATGGACGTGGGCCCGGCCAGATTCCTGGGGGCACCTCAGCAACTGTTTAACCAAACCGAACGAAAAGGGTCCGCCGCATGCGCACGTGGGTGGGTCTTTTTGTACCGCGCCGCACACGAGTCCTCTCGATGATTAGCCCAGTAATTGGCTCATGCATAATAAAAATAACTTAAGGATAATTCAATTACGTCTAGGACCCTGAGTTTAACGTTTAATATCACTCAGATCTATATTTTTAAAATTATAATATATTCCTTTAGTTTTAATAAAATATCAAATGGGTCTTTTTTTATTAATTTTTTTTTTATTAATTTTTTTTAAAATTACCGATTTACCCTTTATCATTCTCTCTCTCCTCCCGACCCAGCGCGCGCGAGCGAGCCGCGCAGTAGCTGGCGGTCCTGCTGCCATGCGGCTTGTCCGCCGGCAACCGCGCGACAGGCCAGCGGCCTTGCTAGAGAGAGGCGACCTGGGTGAAACGGTAAGTTTAAAAAATTTTAATTATAAAAAAATTAAAAAAAAACTGATTTGATAATTTATTAAAACTCAGGATCCGATGTCATAATTTTAAAAATATAAATTTATGCGATACTGAGCGTTAAACTCAGGGACCTGAGCTTAATTTGACTTTAAAAAAATTTCATTCATGCATAGATTTATCGTGTTAAATATTAAATCTACCGTCATGTCAGATAAAAATACAGAGATGAAATTATGAAATTGATTAAATATTCTTACATGAGAAAGACATTAATTATATTAATTAACGATTAGATAAGTCCGAAAAAATTGTATTAATATATCAATTGAATAAATTTAGGAGCCATTTGATTCAATGTTATCTTGATGTTATATTATGTTATTTAGAAAAAGTAATTATTTAATTTAATAATATCTATAAATAATTTTTTATAAAATTATTAGTTAAACGATAGACATCTAGATGTCATGACATCCAGATTACATGATATAACATCAAAATAATAATAAACTAAATGCCCTCTTAATTATTTGACAGGATATTTTGTAATGACTAAAAAATTATATTAAATCTAATATCAAAAGCAAGTAAAAGATATGAAAGAAATAGCCTTTGTTTAGAATCAAGAATGCAGATAATTTTAAATTGGTGTCTTATATAGGATTAGTGAAGAAACTTGATAATAAAAATTTTAAAATAGAGCAAATGAATTTTTAAATATTTTTATTTAAGGATGAGATAATTTTATTTTATTTTTATCTCAAAACAAATTTAGAAAATAATTATTTTGATTATAAAAAATCAAAACAAGATACAAGTGCAAAATACTCAAAAACCATAGTACAAAATAATTATGCAAAAGGCGGATTGCAAGTAATATTTAAAATTCTATAAAATACATAGTTAATCATCTAGACAAAAATTGAGCCATTTATAAAAAAAATAAAATTTTAAATTAATAGTAATACGTGATTTATATGATGAAGGGGTCTTAGCACCTCATTGGACCCGATTACATGAATTAGGAGAACCAATATGTAACATCCTATGATCTCATTGTAGAGGTATTATTCTGCATGCTTAAGTACTTCCCAGAAGATCACCCATCCTGGTGCTACTCCAACCCAAGCACGCTTAACTACAGAGTTTTCCATCACTAGCCTCACGGTTTTACCCTAAAAAACGTCTCTATAATTTAAGATCACGTTATCTACTTATACAGCTCAGGATCTTCCTCTCTTTCCGATGTGGGACAATTCATTTTTGTGCCCCTCTCATCACTCATTATTCGGCCTAGAAGCCTGCCAGGAGCCGCACTTTACCTCAGTGATTCATTTCTCTTAGGACATAACCCGACAATTACTTCCCGCCCTCTTCGGCCACGGGAGTCACAGGCCCACCCGCTTCCACCTGGTTCGTCCTCGAACCACATCGTACTGTGGGAGATTGGCTCTGATACCATATTGTAACATCTCATGATCTCATTATAGAGGTATTGTTCGCTTTGGTTTTAGAAAAACTGCATACTTGAGTACTTCCCAGGAGGTCACCTATCCCAGCCTGCCAGGAGCTTCACAGGCCCACCAGCTTTCTCCCAGTTCGTCCTCGAACCACATCGTATTGTGGGAGGTCGGTTCTGATACCATATTGTAATATCCCGTGATCTCATTGTAAAGGTATTGTCCGCTTTAGCTTTAGAAAAATTGTATACTTGAATACTTTCCAGGAGGTCACCCATCTCAGTGCTACTCTAACGCAAGCACGTTTAACTACGGAGTTTTCCATCACATGAGATTTTGCCTTAAAAAGCGCCTCTACAATTTGACACGTTATCTACTTATACAGTGCAGGATCTCCCTCCCTTTCCGATGTGGGACGATTCATTTATGTGCCCCTCTCATCACTCATTATTCGGCCTAAAAGCCTGCTAGGAGCCGTACTTTGCCTCAATGATTCCTTTCTCTTAGGACATCACCCGACGATCACTCCCCGCTCTCTTCGGCCGTGGGCGTCACAGGAGATCTGAAACAGAAATATTCCAGCAATATATAATCGTGCGCATATCTAAACAAATTTCTCTAATAAAATAATTTAATCCCATAAATAAAATTTGCATCCATAAACATGAAGAAAATATCAGCAATATAATAAAATAAAATTTATTCAATCCTCATCAAATTATTATAAATCAAATTGTGCGAATTTTTATCTTTGATTAATTTGAACCTTAACAGTTAGAGAGATCTCCTACCTAAAGAAATCATGAAAATATCTCCTTTTTCTTCCTTCTTTTCCTCTTGCCTTCTCATCCGAATCTTTGAAATCCTTTTTTCGTGGTTGTTGATTCAAAAGAGAAAAGTTGTGTGGCTTTGGATCTCTAATTCTCCATTTTTCTTTCTCTCCCTCTCCTCTCTCTTTTCTTTTTCTCTCTCTACTTTTCTCATTTTCGGCCAAGGAGCGGGGCTATGGCCGGCGGTTACAAATCGTGAGAGGAATGAATCGAGATGTATGAGAAAAGGTAAATATTATAGGGCCTGTTTGGTTGACGGCTTTAAGCGGAAAGAAGAGGATTTAATAAAATTAATTAGCCAAACAATTCTGATTCATCCCATAAATTTGAATCTGTTTTATAAACATGAAATGGCTTCAAGGCCACGAAGCCGAAATCATCGAAAAGGTGGTTTCAGACTCGCGATCGCTTCTTCTTTTTTCTCAAATTTTTCGAAAAACATATCTGGGGATAAATTTTATATTTTTCTTAGGGCTAAAATTAAGGGATAATTAAATCGGATAAATTCAAAATTTTAAAAATAATAATAAATTATTTTTTGACTCATAACCACATCCCTTAAATATCTCAAATTTTCATATATATCCTCATGAGAATTTTAAATTAATAATATTCAAATAAATTATAAAATTTTGAATAAATATTTTTTATTTACTTTTATTATAAAATTTATATATTTTTATTATTTTTGAGATTTTATTGTGAGATGAAGTAGTTTCTAAATTAATATTCATCCAAATAAAAAAAATTAAAGTAAATTCAAAATTAGTTTCAAGCCACCTTTCATCCAAACAAAATTTAAATTTGAAACTGCTTCATTTATCTAAAACCGTTTCAAACTTTGAATCTGATTCTATTTATTTTGAATATGAATCCGCTGTCAAACTATTTCCTTTAATAACTCAATTTAAGGATAAATCTGGTATTTCTTTCGAGGCTAAAATTAAAGAATAATTAAATCTCATAAATTTAAAATTTAAAGAATAATAACAAATCATCTTTGACCCATAATCATATCCCTTAAATATCTCCAATTTTGATAAATATCCTCATGAGAATTTTAAATCAATAAATATCCAAATAAATTATGAGTTTTTAAATATATTCAAATTTAAATTAGGAAAATTAATTTTCTAATATTTCTCTTATTATTTTCAAATAAATACTAGATCTTACAAAAAATATTTCTTTATCTAATATTTCTTTTATCATTCTTTCTAAGTCATTTTTCAAGATCAAATAAATCAAAGGTATCACCCAAACTTTTTTTTCTATATTTTCTATACCAAAATACTGTAAATATCATTTGTCACCAGAATTTGTACATACAATTCCAATTCATACTACACATCAAATCTAATTTTTTGAAATATTACACAGTATATATTCTTATAAATGTAGTAGTGTAGTCACGTGAGAATTAGGGAGTACAGTTGCAACTAATTTTGACTCACGCTAAGATTTTTTTTTTAACTCACGCTCTCCAGTTTTATGAAATGAATATCATATCATAAATTAAGATAATAGGTTGAATAAGTATTTAGGTAATTAAATTAAAAAATATTTAGATAACTTATAATTTTAATTATTTTTATATTTTTATGAATTCTTGAGCATATAAGTTATATAAATGGATTTCGTATTAGTGAGAACTCCTACAACTAAAATAATTTGTTTGTGTAATTAATATTTAAATCAAGAAAATATTATGCAACCCTATAAATGATCTTAATTTCGAGTTTTAATTCACTAAATTATTCAATAGATTAACACTTAAATTTATTGAATAATTTAATATATTGAAACTTGAAATTATGATTGACTAATTTATTAGTCGGTTATTTGAGATATGTAGCAGAACTTTTAAGATATTTTTTTTTTATTTTAAATGAAATATAATTCAAATTCTAATTTTAAGAAAAAATATTTTAAAATGATATAAAAAGGTATCGTATAAAAAAATACTAATAATGTAAAAATATTTTTTTAATATGCTTGAAGTTTATGTTTGATTATTTATATTAGTAAAAATTTTTAAAGAGGATGAAACTTAATAGTCAATAATGTTAGCTTAATATGAAATTATAATATTTAAAGAGACGAAATATGTAAATAATGAGATTAGGATGCAAATTTGTAAATATTCCTGATTTGAATAATATAACAAATCTTCCCTAACTAATTGCCGTTAAATTCGGGGGTAACATACCGGAATACGTTCGGAGGAGTAAATCTATACAATTTGTTTTATTAAAAATTAGAAAACAGAAAAAAATAAATAAAAAAATAGAGAAGGGATATTTTCGTAATTATTTTTGCGAAAGATTGTTCGCGGTCTATTTATACGTGCCCCAGCTACCTGCGTTGTCCCTCTCCCCCTTCTCACAAGCGAAGTTGATCAGAGAGAGAGAGAGAGAGAGAGAGTGAGAGAGGGGAATGGGGAAGAGCAACAAGATTCGGCACATTGTGAGGCTGCGGCAGATGCTGCGAAGGTGGAGGATGCGGGCGAGGGGATCGGCGGCGGCAGCGACGCCGGCAGACGTGCCGGCGGGGCACGTTGCCGTGTGCGTGGGGAGCAGCAACCGGAGGTTCGTGGTGAAGGCGGCGCATCTCAATCATCCGGCCTTCCAGAAGCTCCTCCTCCAGGCTGAAGAGGAGTACGGCTTCTCCTGCCACGGCCCGCTCTCCCTCCCCTGCGACGAGTCTCTGTTCGTCCAGATCCTCCGCCAGATCTCCTCCTCCTACGCCTTCCTTCTCTCCGCCGTCGACGACTTCGACGCTTCCGCCGCCTCCGTCACCGCTTCCTGCTGCTGCTACCTCGCCGGCGGAAGGAACCCCTGGCGCGGCGACACCCTCCCCCTCCTCAGCGATTACGCCGAGAAGCGACTCTGGTGAGCCGCCAGATCCTTGATTCGTTCTAACATTCTCAGATTGGAGCGCCATTGCCGGAGATCCGGCGAGGTCAGGTCTCGTTATTGAGCAAGGATAAGAGTGGAGCATTTTTCCCCCTTCTGCCCTAGTTTTTTCTGCTACGGTGATTCCTAGTGCTTGGGAGATGGCAGCAAAGAGCGAAGTCATCCCTAACGGCCTCACTAAAACTCCGTTCTGTAAATAGCGTGATTATTTGAGGGTAAATTTGTGAAACTCCTGAGATTCTGTAATTCTTTTTTCGATGAAATTAGATGCTATGATTCTGATCGTCGATTCTGGTCAAAGTCAGCAAGATCCATGGCTCTCGTTCTCTAACAATTCTTAAATTGGATAAATTACTTATTGGTTCTTTAAACTTAATTTTTTTCAATACTCTGTTTGTATTTTCGATATGAATTCTTCTTATATTTATCTTAGCTTAAATGTTTTAAAATAAATTAAAATGATATATAAAATAGAACGTCATGATACACTAACAATATGGAAAATAGAAGAACTTCCATAAATATTGAATTCTGATACAGTTGCCATACAATTTTTTTTTTAAAAAAAATTGAAATATTTTTGCAAACCTTAATAAGAAAAAATAATTTACTATTTTTTATCTGGTCACCAGACTTATGGCGTCAGTGGGTAGAGAAATTTTTGTGTGCACAATGTGTACCATGTCATCTATCCGCAAACAAATAAAATTAAGTCACGTGACACGACGGGCTGCTTCAGATATTATATATAACACTAATTTCTTGCTACGTAGCACTGATTTTTTGCTACGTAGGACTACATAATATTGACGCCTTATTATTTGGAGCTATGTAGCACTAATTTCTTGCTACATAGTACTGACTTTTGCTACGTAGCACTGAATTTTTGCTACGTAGGATTACATAATATTGACGTTTTGTTATCTGAAGCTACGTAGCACCAATTTCTTGCTCTTGTTATCTGAAGCTAAATAGCACCAATTTCTTGCTACATAGTACTGTCTTTTGGTACGTAGCACTGATTTTTTACTACGTAGGACTACATAATATTAACGTCTTGTTGTCTGAAGCTACGTAGCACTAATTTCTTGCTACATAGTACTGACTTCTTACTACATAGAGCTACGCAATACTATGTAGATAACAAGACATTAATATTATGTAGTCCTACGTAGCAAAAAATCAGTGCTTCGTAGGAAAAGTCAGTACTACATAGCAAGAAATTAGTGTTACATAGCTCCAAATAACAAGACATCAATATTATGTAGTCTTACGTAGCAAAAAACAGTGCTACGTAGTAAGAAATCAGTGCTACGTAGCAAAAAATTAGCGTTATATAATATCTGAAGCAGCCCGTCGTGCCACGTGGCTTAATTTTATTTGTGTATAGATGGATGATATGACACACATTGTGCACACAAAAATTTCTCTAGTGGGTGAGTGCTCCCGCAAGGCGGAAGACCCCACAGAGCCTGCCTGATATGGCATATTCGCACGTGCCGCCGTGGGCTCCACGTAGCACAATAGTCAATAACCAATATGCTACAAAATTACTCCACTTTATTTCTTATGGTAAATTGCAGCCAAGCCTCAATATTAGATGAGCATTTGCAACGGGTCTCCAAGTTTTAAAAATTTTAATTTAGATCCCATTGGTTGTGCTTTGCATTATCACTAGGTCCCAAAAAAAAAATGATATTCCTGCTCTCTCTTTTTGAGCCTCTACCTCTTTCTCCAATCATTCTCTCTCCTCTTTACAAATTTTAAAATATTTTTTAAATTGTTAATTTTAAAATTATAAAATATTAAAAATTTGAAATGAAGAAACTAAATTTTAAATCCTTTCCCATCCATATCTTTTTAAAAAATAAAATAAATATAAATTATTAAATTTAAAATATTAAAAGTTCAAATTTTATCCATATTTCAGTTTGATTTTATAAATTTAAATTTAAAACACAAACGTCATAATTTTAAAAGAAAAAAAAATAAAGTTTAATCTCTCTCCAAGGCTCTCACTTTCTTCCCTCTAAAAAAACTATATTAAACATTAAAATATTTAAAATTTTACAAGAAAATTAAAGTCTAAATTTTTTAAAAGCCTTTTGAATAAGAAAGCTAGAGAGATAAAAAGGGTGTGAAACAAAACAAAAATAAAAGTTAATTTAAAAAATAAAAAATAAAGAAAAGAACGAGAAAGAGAGAAAACTGAGCAAAAGATAAAATTTAAGAATTTGAATAATAAAATTTTAAGTTTAATTTAAATTTTTTGACCTACATTTTTATAATTAAAATTTTGAAAAATTATTTTCGATAGGCTTAATCTAAAACTAAAACTTTCTTAGATTTGAGATTAAAAATTTTAAATGTTAATTTCTTGATTTAATTTTTATTTCTAATTAAACTTTTTTTTTGTGGGGGGGGGGGGCAGGAATTCAGGGATTATATCTAAAATAAAAATATATACTTTATTTCACATCGTAGATCAAAATTATTGAGCATGTGAAGTAAAATAATTTTATATTATAATTTGTATAGAATAATTAAAAAAATTATTTTTTATTATTATTATTGTTTTTACAAGTTAATTTTTTTTTAATGACCTAGACATTTTTTTTATGAATTACATAAAGTTATTATAACTAGTTGGTGGTGTTGTTCTATTTTAATGTTATTCATTAAAATTCTCCATCAAAGTCATGAAAGGTAAATTATATCTAAAATAACATTTGCATATTATATTATATTATATTTTAACAGAACACCTTCCAATATATATATATATAACACCTAGGAAACGAAAATTTCTAGAAATTTTATTACTTTGGATATAAATAAATTTCTCAAATTTCCATCTCAAAATTTAAAGTTTATAGCAAAATTATCATCATTTCGATAGTAAATTTATATGATTTATATCAACAAAAAAAGCTGCATAGATAGAGCTAAAGAGAAGATAATATCAATTATTAAAAACTCAAATAAAAGCGAATTAATTTAAAATGTATCTCAAACAATCTGAACTTGTAAATAATATATTTAAGGGATAATTAACTACTTGCCACACAATTTAGTTTTATTTATACTTTACCTATTCATTCTTAGTTAATTACGCTGTGCACAATCAAAACATTATAAAATCTTACATACACACATTTGAGTTAAAACTTAATCAAAATCTATTTAAAAAAAAATATTCTGTTAGTAAATTATTAAAATTATATTTTTACTCTTAATAGTACATATTTTTATCTTCCTCAATACTACACTAAAGCGCTGATTTGTCCTAAAATCAATTCACGTCGCGGATGTCTCCTTCCTTTGCCGCTACCTAAACATTAAGGTTTTAGGATTTTCACTCAAAATATATTTAAATATCCTTAAAATAATATGATGAACGGCTCAGATTATTTTGTAATCTAACTATAGTTAGGTTATTGAAAAATTATGATTACTCATTATAATAAAAATAAGTTAAAATGTGTGCATGTAAGATTTTATAATGTTTTGAGTATGCATAATATAATTAACTAAGAATGGATGAGTAAGGTATAAATAAAATTAAATTATGTGGCATGTAAGTAATTATCCCAATATTGGGATTTAATTTACATTATGTTTCTATGTAAATAATTTATTTAATTTATATAATGTTCAAGGCCTATAATTTCTTTGGGTCAACTTAAATGCTGTTTTATGTGGTTTTTGTCATTGACAACATTAATATAAAATTAATCAAGCTATTACTTTGCCCATAATAAAAAAGAGTGAAATTTTGTATTTTTTTAAATGGTGAAAAGAGAATTTTATCTCTATATAACAGCAAATTATATTAATCATATGTGCATAAAAGCAATATTTAAGTTGAAAATAAAAACTATGAATATGACTATTTTTTTAATCAAATATGACATTTTAATATAACATGGTGGATAAAAATTTCTAATAGAAAAATTTTATTTTAACTATAAGTGACATAAAATTACAGCAAGTTATGTTCTTATTAATAATGTTACAAAAATTAAGAGTAGAGTGTTATGTTGTCTAATATAAAATCTTGGAGAGTAGCTATATATATTAAATAATAACTGCACTATTTATATTTTTAAGTACTAATAAGAGTTTATAAGTACGTGATAAAATTGATTCCGCAAAAAATTACTCCAACAGTGTATCTTGCTCTCGATTGGGAAAACCTGTGGTCTCGAGTTGGTCTGTTTCAATTCTCTATGCTAAACAATTATCTTGGTTCATCGTGTGTTGTATCATTTAAACACTTGCAAAAAGTCACATTTAACCTACGTTCCTTTTATTTTTTAAATGCTCTCTATCATAGCAAATCTTCAAAAGCAACCTATTTTTTGTAATGGATACTTAATTATAAGTAGTTGCTTGCCACTTTTTGGTACAAATAAACTTTTGTTTCTTGGATGTTGTAGCTCACTCTAGTCACTTTATTGTATTGTATTAATCAAAGTTAATTTTAGACTAACTAAGAGGTGGAGGAATCCATTATTATTCAAAGAAGATACCTAATGTGATGATCAGTGGATAAAGAAGGCGAGACGTGATCGTCAAGATGTCTCAATAAAAAAGAATTACTAAAGTAAAAAGTGATTCATAATTGGCTTCTAGGTCTTATATTAAGTTATGAGATGGGTTGTGATGCTCGTATCCATAGAGGACAAAGAGTAATAGTGGGGTGATATTCTAAAAGAAAGAAATCACCGAGATAAAGTATAGCTCCTGACAAACTTCTAGGTTAATAAATAGTGCTAAAAGGGACATAAAAATAAATTATTCTATATCAAAAAGAGGGAGAAATCTTGAGTTGTATATATAGATAGCGTATTCTCAAATGGTAAAGTAGACTTTTGGGGAAAAATCGTAAGGCTAATGATTGAAATTTCGTAATTGAAGGTACTTGGATTGAAGTAGTATTGAGATGAGTGACTTCCCGGAAGGTACTCAAGTTATGTAGTTCTCTAAAGCTAAAGCGGACAATACATCTATATTTAGATCAGAGATCATTTCTTGCAGTACAATGTCGTTCGAGGATGAACTAAGCGAAAGGTGGTGAGCCTGTGACGCTTATAGCCAAAGAGAGCCGGGAGTAATCACCGGGTAATGTCCTAAGGAAAATAAATTACTAAGATAAAGCGTGGCTTCTGATAGATTTCTAGATTGATAATAGTAATGAGAGGAACTCACATTAGAAATGGGAGATCCTAAGCTGTATAAGTAAATAACATGATCTAAAAAAAAGAAGTAAATAACGTGATCTAAAATGACTGTGACCCTCTTTAAGAAAAAATCTTGAGGCTCTAATAATAAGAAGCTCCATTGTTAAGCATTCTTGAGATTGAGTATTACTTAGATGAGTGATTTTCAGAAAAGTACACAAGTTATGAAGTTTGCTAAAACTAAAATAGATAATATCTCTATATTTGGATCACAGGATGTTACATGAGCACAAAAGTAAGTTGTTCCACATCGAAAAAAAAAAATTTTGAACTGTATAAATAAAAAATGTGATCTCAATATATAGAAGTACCTTTTGAGCCCACAAATCATGATATTCAATAAATGCATCTCATTACGGATATGCAAACATATTCCATAAAATATCCAAATATGGTTTGGGCATATACTCACATTTATATTTATATAAAATTTTCAATAACATGCACATGATATCCCTAAAGTGAAAATTGGATATTTATTACTTTTTAACAAAAAAAAAACTAATATCAAAATAAGAAACTCTCAATCTGGTATTTTTAAATGATTATTTGATGAACAAAGAGTTTAATCAACAGTACAATCCAACTAATTAAGTCGATTATGTATTGACTAATTTATTAAATTACATAATTTATTTCAATTTAATTAACTTTTTTTGAGTAATATTTAATTAACTTATTTATTACCTTTAAAACATGATTGTGCTAATTAATTATGGAAGTAATTTAGGGAGGGATTTATGGAGAAGAAGGAAGTAGGGGTGGCAATATATAACCCGACCTGCGAACTTGACCCGTAAATCTCAAGTATGGGTTAGGAATTTTGACTCATTTATTAAACGGGTTGAGTTTAGGTAGAGTTCGGGTTAAGCATTTATCAAAAAATATTCTATAAACGGGTTGGGTAGTCCCGCCAACCCAACACATTTATTAATCGAGTCATTTAATAAATAAGTCAGATTCAGGTTGATGCTATTCGGGTCAAGTTAGGTCGGATTTGGGTTTGACCCGAACATAACCCGCTGACCTATTTTGCCACGAAGGAAGTAATTAGGCAGAGTGGCCGGTGGGTGGTGGTTTAAAGCTATTTCATCCCTTTGCCTAAAATCTTTCATGAGAGATATTTAAATCTTCCTTGAAATGGCTTTTGGGCCTGTGGATGTTATACTTTTAAGGGTTACCCAAAATTGACTAAAATATCTTCCAATTTGTCAGCACCGGATGAAGGTGGGCAGGGGATTCACTTTAGGAACTAGGGTTAGCATCGAGTCAACATTGAAAAATCGGCTTTTCCATTGATAGAAGACGGACTACTTTTCGTATATCGTAGAGTTAACATTCATTATTAGTATATATTTCGAAAAAGAAAATTTTATTTTTATTTCACCTAGTTTACGTCCAGAGTTCCACTACTTCTCTTTGATGTCATGCGGCCATCAAAAGACGTAAATTAAGCTCGTGTGCTCCTAGTCAGAAGATTGTTGTTATGATATGCTTGCATCGATAGTTTAACCATCGCTTCTGTCACTAACTGATCTCTATGCTTCTGTAATATTTCGTGAACTAGATGTAGAGGTATTGTTCGCTTTGATTTCTGAAAATTGCGTGATTTGAATACTTCCCAAGAGATCTCCTATCTTAGTTCTTCTTCACCCCAAGCATACTTAACTATAGTGTTTCGATCATTAGCATCACGATTTTACCCAAAAAATATCTCTATTATTTTGGATCACATTATATACTTTATAGCTGAGAAACTTTCTATTTTTTTTTCAATGTTGGGCCTTTTGTTAGTTCATATATTTTTAATGGGCCTTCTTGACTATACCATAGGATCATTTTAAAGCCCATTTACAAATTTGTTGGGACATGACATATATTAAGCCAAAATTAGCTTGAGTTTTTTTTTAATAACTATTAGCTTGAGTTATTTCTGACTCAAACTTCAAATCAAATTAATAATTATATATACCTCATAAATATTGAGTTAGCGATTATGTTTCTCTTTTCCTCTATAACAACCCCTTTGGTGTCCTTAGGGATTATTTGGGGCTTGGCGGCTGACACGGGTCCCTTTCTCTTTCCCTTGTACCCCAGCGTAGCCAAAGTTTTTCTGTCGTCTGTGGTATCCTCAGGAGAGGATACCACATCGACGATGGCTCTGCCACAGACCGGCTCCGGAACCTCTACCTCCTCTTCCTCCCCCACCTCAGTAATCTCTTTACTGAGCTGGGTGGCAGGAGGCTGCCCCCTCCTGCCCTCTTCATCAGAACCGTGCCGGAAGGTGGGAGGACTTCCTTAAAAACAACATACCCCTACGCCTTGGCGTGCAAGGATATATCATTCCTTACATGTCTGAGGAAGTCCTTAAGGGGCCACCTCTGCCCCTTTAGCCTCTCTAGTTTTTTTCAAAGTAATACAACCGCAATATGCATTTAACCAAAATTTATAAAACATGTAAATGAACTATAAACTAGTCCAAAATGGACTCAAAAGTAAGAAGTGACTGAAATTTCAAATGACTCGATCAAAAGTCGGAGTTACTCAAAATTGACTCAATACTAGTTTTCTTGAAAAGCCGAATTAATTCCGATTCGGTTTCGTAGACTCTCGAATCAGCTGAGTAAGGATTGTTTTTGTGTGTTACAAAATAGGTCCTCTTTCGAATTCAATCCCATAATGATATTCAGAAAATGATTCAATATTGATTATAGCCCTCTAAAGTTACATGACATATATGTGCATAAATATGGTATGATAATTAACTAAAAAAATCAACTCAATTTTCAAAAAAAAATTGATTTGAATCAAATTCAATCTGAAATATCTGATTAATCAATTTCAAATTAAAATTAACTCGCTTAAACTCGACTTCATGCTAACCATATTGGAGAACTATTATCTTTGAACTAATGTACTAGGTCCATGTATTGGTTTCAATCTCACTGACTACAATATTGTAAAAATTGAATCAGTAATTGAATCGGAATAGCCGAATCGGTTTAGCCAACCGGTTCAATTAATGATATTAATATAATAAAATAATATAATTATATACATATTTAATATTAAAATTATAAAATATACATATAATTTAAAATATCTGTTACATAAATATAATTAAATAATTGATATCCAATGTGATCAATAAAAATTAATTAACATACATTCAACATAACTAATAAAGATTGACGTGATATTTAATATGATAAAGAAAAATTAAATACTATTCTCTGTATATTTGGCAGTTCAAAATTAACCTGATTTAATTTTAAACAGGTATATCACATCACATATAAAATTTAATATTAAAAATTAACTTTATTTCACATCCTACATATTACCAAAATAATAACTAACTTATATCACATCTCTCATATATCCCAACATAATAACTAACTTTATATCACATACTATCACATATTTTAATATAATAATTAATTTTATTTCACATTATTCATAATTTTCAATAAAAAAATATCTCTATTCAAACTTAATTTTAACCTTGTTAAATTTAAATCTTGCAAACAAACAAGCATATAAATATCAGCCAATTTAGATATAAAATATAATTTTTTTTGTTGAACTGGTATTTAACCAGTTAAATCAGTTTATTCGATTTGACCAGCTCAGTTTAGTCTAAATCAGTTCAATCCCTTCTTCAATTTTAATATTGAACTGAACCTGACTTGAAACCATTTCACAGTCAAACTGGTTGAATCGATTGATCTGGTCCGATTTTTACAACATTGACTACACATGCATTCAAATGACATTAACAGTAGATTTACTTTAATGCAATGGAATAAGGTTGAAATAAAAATATCACTCTATAGAAAATGGAATTATTATTTTAAGTAGAGTGGAGTAACAATTTCTTTATTTACTTGGATGGAATAAAATGCACATGAACATAACTTAATGAAATTTCATATTTTTATTATTATTAAATTTAATTTTATATAAACAATTAAATGAAATTAATTTTTATAAGTATGTATATACACATAATATATATATATATATATATAATAATGTGTATACTTATATGTATATGTACACGTATGTG